>AP025063.1:33275138-33654791 GCA_036186865.1 Eustoma russellianum | reverse complement strand
CAAAAAAAAAATGTGTGCACCCTTACAGCAGTATGACTCTGTGAGCTGTAATGAACCAATCAACTTATTAACCATATAATGTTATCAACACAAAAACACAAACAGTATAAGTGTGAAAAACAAATAATAAATGTTTATATACACATATACTTATACATACAAGTAACAACATGAAAGTACGAAGTAATGGATAAAAGCTCACAATATATGTAGAATACGATAACAGCGTAGGAGTAGTGAATATACAAAAGATGTACGATAAGGCAGGGATATATGTGCTAAATGACCACTACAAAAAAGAGAGAGAGAGAACACTCAGTCTCTTACAAAAATAAAGAGGCATATAGACAAACACAATTTGTTACAATATTAATAACGTAAATAAGTCAATTTAAGAAATCATACAAATAGATACACGAAACAAAAGTAACTAAACGACGTTAAGTAAATATGTACAAGTATACATACAACTATTTCAATGACACTGCAACATAACTAATACAACAAAACAGTAATAAACATCATAATATATAACGACAACAAACAACACAATACAATAACACAAATATTTTTCATACAAGTCATGGGTTACGAAATAGGCATACATCTACTGGTTTTAAAACAAATCATTAACATACACAATTGAAAATCATGCTAATTATGAGTTAAGAACGACATAGTATTGCATGACAGTATCGTAATAGATTAAAATGTAAATAACTTAATAAAAAAATTCTTTTTTTAATTATCAACTTGAACACCCAAATAAATTATAGAGCATTTATGCATTTCCTTTAGAAATATATATACAACGATATTTATACAACAATAGGATAAGCTATACAAAAAAGATAGAGTACAGGTAACAAAAAAATATAACTATCATTAACGACTAATATAAGTACAAAAAGAGAGATCACAATAAACAAAGACTAAATTGAACACGCATAGTGTGTGTACCGCTTAAAACTCAACTAACAAACAATATAAACACAATACACGTGACCAACTGCACAAACGATTATAAATTCATGAGCTACATATGATACATAAGTCATACATGCGTTTAACATAAGGATACACAACATATTATATGTCTATACCAAACATGTTTACTGACTTAACAATTAAAATGACAAAACATATTAAACTCGTGTATGCTGATATATGTAATGGACAGAACTACGTTCGAACACTGCAATTCATCCCCAACCTGATAGGCAGTCGGAGAGGACGATTCAGACTCTTGAAGACATGTTGAGGGCTTGCGCACTGGACCTCAGAGGGAACTGGAATGGTATGATCAAGCTAATTGAGTTCTCCTACAACAATAGCCACCATAGTATCATCGGCATGGCACTCTCTGAGGCGCTCTATGGACGTAAGTGCAGGTCCCCCTGTTCATTAGGACGAGGATGGCGAGCGTACTATTATCGGTCCTGAGTTGGTCGAACAGACTAGAGAAAAAGTAAAGTTGATACGTGATAGGCTCAAGGTTGCGCAAGACAGAACCAAGAGTTAGGCATATTTAATGAGGCGCCCTTTAGAGTTCGCTGTGGGCGAGAAGGTTTACTTAAGAGTGTCGCTTATGAAGGGGGTTTCACGATTTGGTTTGAAGGGTAAGCTGAGGCCTCGTTACATTGGTCCATATGAGGTACTCGAGAGGGCCGGTACCTTGGCCTACCGATTAGCGTTACCCCCTGTCTTGGCTCAGGTTCACAGCGCATTTCATGTTTCTTAGCTGAGGAGATATGTTCTGGATCCGAGCCATGTTTCAGATGCGCCACCGTTGAGAATTCGACCGGACACGACCTATAAGGAGACTCCTATCAGGATCATGGATCGCAAAGACCAAGTATTGAGACACCGGGTCATCTCTTATGCTAAAGTCCAGTGGACAAATCACACTAAGCGCAAGGCGATCTAGAAGCTCAAGGAGCATATGGAGAGAGATATCCACAGCTCTTTGAATAAGTTACGTCAAGTTTCGAGGACGAAACTTTTTGTAAGGTGGGTAGGATGATACAACCGTGATTTTTTTTAAAACAACAACAACAACAACAACAATAATAATATAAAGGTAAAAAGTAAATAAGTAATATATATATATATATATTTATGTGATGTGTGTGACGTATAGATAGGGGTGGGGGTCAATGGATAACTTTTGGTTATAATTGAAATCTAAAAGGGTAAATTTAAACTAATCAAATCTAATCAAATTTAATCAAATCCTATTCCCCAAATCCCTTCCCTACCTAAGTTCTCTCCCCTCCCTCATCATAAACGATACTTTTCTCTCTCCCCAACCAAAGAACGTCGGCTGCAACAACAACAAAAAAAAAACGTTTCAAGCTAGGAGAGGAGAGGAGATGAGAGGAGAGGAAAGAAAAGGAAAGAGAGAAGAAGAAGAAGAAGAAATGGGCTAGCCATTCTTCCCCAAAATTCCACCTTTCTCTTTATTTTACGCGAATATTGTTTTTCCAAGGTAGGTGCCTCTTCTCCCTCAAACGGGTATAATTCATGCATGCTTTGGTGGTATATTTATGTGATTCGTTGTTTTTATTTGTATAAGATATTAATTTTGCATATGTTTTATATGACAAAACATGATATGATTTGTTTATGCTTGCTACATGCGTGTATGTGTACGGATTTGGTGGTAGGATTGTGTTAGATTAAAAATACCCTCAAATTAATCCAAAAGATTAGAAATTTTCATAATTAGAGTTGTTTAAAATTGCGTTTTGGCCTTAGAATAGGTTCATCTAGCCCGGAATAGGTTGGGATTGGGATGAAAGTCGAAAAACGGGTCTGACGGACGCGTTTCAGGGGGTGGCGCATGGGGCCCACGCGCGGCCCCTGACGGCGCGTCCGTACACGTGATGACATGTCTACTTCCAAATGACGCGTCTCGTTATAACGAGTCCAATACGACTGGTTTGAGGTCAATCGGAATTAAAACGAAGATTTTATAGAGGTTAGTAAAAAAATAAAAAAAAGAAAATGCTATTAGACCGGCCAGGCTGCCGGACCGGACCGGATGGCCAGCGGACCGGACCAGGTAGCAGGCCGGCCGAAACCAAAAAAAATCTGAAAATTTATTTCTAAAATGAATAAATAATAAATAATTAATTAAAATTAGTTAAAATTCCAAAAAATATATTTAATTATCAAAAAATTCTAAAAAAATTCCAGAAAATATAAAAGGTTAAAATTAAATTATTTCCACTTATTTTCTGAATTTTGGTTAAATGTAAGTAATTAAAAATAATTAGTGATAAATAGAATTAAATAGGGAAAATAGGGAAATTAGTAGAAAATTCTAGAAAATTAATACAAGCTAAGGAAAAATAAGGGTAATGCTAAATAACAACTTTCCAATATTTGTAAAATTTACAAAACCAAATATTGAGTGCCGGAGTTTGTGAGAATGGGCATACAGGCCCCAGACGATTGTGTTTTTGCATTCATGACACGTGTATTGCATTGATGGCGGGTCGTTACGTACGGTCACGGGCGCTCATGATGGTGTACGGTGGTGGGGCCACGACACTCAGGATGGTGTGCGGTGGCGCTGCCACACACACTCAGTTTGGTGACTGTGGGGTGTACGACCTGCAGCCACTCAGTAGGACCTGGGTTCATGCATTGCACGATATGGATATCGGCATTATGTGTGACATGACTTTGTTGCGTGTAACATGCATAGTGGGACATGCATCACGATGTTGCGCATTCTTTATCTGGAGTGAATTACTTTCTGCATTCTTTTATATGCTTATGTGATATCATGTTTTATGTGTTATGTGGTTATATCATTTCGATATGTACGTTTTGTATTTGTTTGAGGCGGTCATCTATTGGGTGATTTCTGTCACTCACCCCTACTTTCCAGGTGAGCCGGATGAGGACTACGAGCACATATTTGTTGAGGACAGGACGGACATGGCTGAGTAGACTGGTTGATAGCTGCAGCTAGGATACGAGGGGGACGCTGCAGCTGATTTTTCGTAGTTATCTTTTGGGGATTTTCACAGACTTCTTTATTACTTTTATTATCAGAATTTTTATTCAGTAATGTAATGACGATTATTGGAGTTAATTTAAGTTATGATTTACGTTTCGGCGAGAAAAATTTCTACGTCATTTTTGGCATGTAAGAGATTGATTTGACGCCTTGTATTCTCCTTAACGAGATACGGCGGGTGCACTGTCCCGAGGCTAGGGCTCGGGAGCGGGGCCCTACACTTAGTCTTCTGAAGCCTATTTTTCGATGAGTTAGTGCCCTTACCCACAAAGTTGGTCGACAACAAATCAAATTATTCACCTGATAACGATTGCAAAATGGGAAAAAAAAAATGATAATCTATAAATCGGGAGAAGTACCATAAAGTAACCATTTGTGTTTTTCATTCCCACATGTCATGATCAAATCGTTCCCATACAATAAACCGTCCTTGATATAAAAGTAAAAAGTTTAAGAGAAGCGTACTGCCAGCCTGAAGTATACTACTTGGGGGGTTTAATATACTGCTCCACAACTATTGATAATATAGCAGAAAGCATCCCACTGCTTCAGGCGTATATGCTTAGTGTTTGTGAATTAGGGTATTATCTACCAATCATAAGCGCATGTGAAAGTTTCAGGGTGACAGAAGCTGCAACCATATTTGTAGCACCAATCGGCCACTGGGGCGTCAGAGCAATAAAGGGTGTGGCATGCAGCTGCTTGTTCTTCTACAAGCTTCTTGGATTTCACAGCTGATGCCATAAGGAGCTTTCGAACAAATTTTCTCTGCGTCAGAATCGCCGTTGAACTCTCAGTTACATTCAGGGCACCTGCAAATTGTTTTTAAGTGTAGGCGTGATAATGTCTATGTTCCTAAGATGCATGGAAAAATCAGCAAGTTTAAGCAAACCAACTTTTGCATTACAAATTATTTCTTATGTCAAAAAAAGAAATCAGGAAGTTTAGGAAAAAGGCAAGACATCAGTCAAATGATTTAGAAGTTACCACGAGATCCTGCAGCATAGCTCTCTTTATCAGCAGACTCCTTCATTCCATCAGAAGTGTGTTTGAATGCATAATTCTCATTTTCAGCCACAGCAACTGAACCCATAGTTCCGGCTGCGAAGGCCGTAACAACAGCCATGATTATGAGGGTGTTCGTTGCCATTTGTTGTACTACGGACGGAAGATGACAAATTACCCAAAAATAACTCGGAAGAAATTGGAAAAACGATATCGAAACGAAACAGTTACTGACTTCAAAACAATGGAGTGTAAGGGCTTATTTGCATTTGTTGAATGCTGTGAGATGAAACGGGAAATGGGAACATTTTATGCACAAAGCAAGAGACAAGAGTTGACAAGGTCACCTATCTGACTAACTTGTCACCTTAGTTAATTTGCGATTAGCCGTCCCTGTGCCTTGAAGGTTACAGACACATGAAAAGCAATTGGTATAGCTGGCCATCAGCTATAGGATAGAAAACAAACACAACTATTAGAACGCATCATTTGACACTTTGGTAGAAAAGCTCCAGGGGCCGGGCAGTAGGCCCTCTAGTCAAAATAAAATACTGACCTTCAGTCATCATTGTTTAGCTGGTTCTAGTTGTTTTCGATTATTTGGTCAAGAAAGGTAAATAAGGCGATGATGATTTGGTTTAAGCCCAAAGATTTTCCAGTTAAATTGTGTAACTGTATGAACTTTTGTGGCTGGCTGAGGTGCTTTTTTGTAGGTTGGTTATGGCCTTTTATGTGGATGTTAGTGGGCGGATTTGGTTGAGTTTGATGCTGGCTCGAGGTAGTGATTATGGCTGAAGGTGAAACATGTTTGGACTGCGATGATTTCTCTTTGTCCCTAATTTTGGTTCTTGGCCTAGCCGTGTTCTTGGCCAAGACGGGTATTCTTCTTCAGACAGTGAAGAAGTTTAGTTCTCAGTCCTATGAATCGAAATTCGCTCTGATACTATGTTTAATATGGATTTCGTAAATGAAAGTCGTATTTCATTACTTTTCAATCGTGTATATGACTTGTATGTGATACAGTGAAAAAAATCTATTTTCGATATATAATAAAGTACAATAAGTACATAAATATTCTCATTTCATAATTGCATTATTTATCTTTGATCTCATTGTGGAAATACAGTCTCAGCCGAGCTGAACTCAGGTCAGCCGACCTGATCTAGTCAACCAACATGCTGGAAGACAAACTGTTAGCCGAGTTGAGCTGGACTGACATAAGTGAAGGATAAAGGTACCCGTGCTGAACAGAAGAGGAGCTCAGGTGAAGCACGGAACCAAGACGGGAACAGATAAGTATGGACGTGTTGAGCTGAAGAAGAGCTGAGGTGAAACACATAACTGAGATGTGCCAAAAAACAATGTAAAGAAGTGCTGAACTGAGGTGACGAAGTGAAGCACAAGATAAGAAGGTCGACCTACCATACTTAGTAAATATTACTTAGCATCATTTCTGTACATAGCTGAGCTGCATTGGTAACTAGCCGTTACCATAACCATTATAGTTATTGTAGATAGACAGTGACTACTGTTCAAGTGGTAAAAATAGCCGTTAGAAGTAGATTTTCTCCCTTATAAAAGGGAAACGACCTTGTAAACTAAATTTCAACTTGAATGAATTTCTAATTCCTTCAATCTCGACATTGTATCGGAGCTAATCTGATTCAAAATACATGCAATTTCCATCCTTTGTTTTCTGCAACTGTTAAACTTTTTGAAAAAATGACTACTCCCTTCAGCCCAGCTGAATATACAAAGGCCACCTCCACTTCTGATCAATCATCAATAGTGGTGCATGTTCCTCAACTCACTGATGATTTCTCCGTTGTCATCATCAGCCATAAACTCAACAGAGACAACTACCTCTCTTGGTCTCAAGGGGTAGATATGTTCATCATTGGTAAAGGCAAGGATGAATACCTATATAGAACAACCCATGTTCCCGCTGAGAATGATGCAAACTTCCGTCTGTGGAAGTCAGAGAACAGTATGATAAGGTCCTGGCTGATACCTTCTATGCAGCCAGACCTTTCTGAGGATTTCATAATGTATAACACTACAACAGAAATTTGGGATGCAGTCAAGAAGATGTACTCCAACCAGGATAACATCTCAGAGTTATATGAAGTCGAAGCTCATCTTCATGAGTTGAAATAAGGAAATCTTGCTATCCACAAATACTATACATTATTCACCAAGGTGCGACAACAGATAGATTCTTTTAAAGCACATCAGTGGTCTTACACCACTGATACTGCACTATGCAAAGAAATTAAAGAACGGAAGCGAGTGTTTCGCTTCTTGACTAGACTGAATCCAAAATTTGACACTGCACGAAGTCAAAATTTGAGCATCAAACCACTGTCAACTCTGGAGGTTGCCTTCTCTAAAATAAAACACGAATACAGCCAGAAGAAAGTCATGATGAGAGGACCTACAACTGCGGAATCTTCAGCACTGCATTCTGAACAGCCAGCAGAGTCCTCTGGGCTGGCTGTCAAAAGACACTTTGCCTCTACTAGGGGTAAAGTGTGTAAAATACTACAAAAAAGAGGGCCATACAGTCGTTGACTGTTGGCAACTACAAGCAAAGCTGGTCCGAAAAAGAAAGCTACCTCTGAAGACCAGCAATGCTCCCTAGAGACCGCAGCAAAAACCATTTAATATGGACACGGTGCTGCACATCAGGTAAGTAGCACAACTCAGCCTGAAGCAGCTCGGCCAAGCACAACCCACCTTAGCCCGATCCAAGTAGCTGATGATAAGGTGATTACAAAGGATCAGATTACCACACTTATCAATCTGCTGAACATACAAGGGAGACAAGCTGACCTACACCAGGCAACTATGGCAGGCTACATCCAGCCAAGCTCCAGTAGTTCATGGATCATTGACTCTGGGACTACGGATTACATGACCAATAATGGTACTCTTCTAAACTCTTACTCTTTATTTTCTGTACCTAAGAAAGTAAAAAATTGCAAATGGAATTACCTTAAATGTTGTCGGAATAGGCTCTGCTATAATTAACAATAAAATCACACTGAAAGGTGTCTTTCATGTCCCTAGTCTAAGTTTTAACCTGTTGTCTATTAGAAAACTTACTAGGAATAATAACTGCTTAGCCCGCTTCTCATCCATAAAATATTTTTTTCGAGAAAACAAAGTGAAAGGGGATGACCGGAAGTGCTAGGAATATAGCAGGCCTATACATACTGGCATCAGAAAACAAGGCACTAGTAAGCTCACCCGAGCTGCCAAGCGACCAAGACTCTAGTATTTTGCACCCTAGAAATCCATGTATATAGGAAATTTTGTAATGACGTAACAGATTGAGTCATCCCAATTTTGTATATTTAAAACAATTAATGCCAAAGTTATTTAACTCAGCTGACCTGAAATATATTACTTGTAAGACCTGTCAATAAAAGTGTTACTGTCCAGCCAATAAAAGAATGTCTGTAACACTCGACGTCACATTTGATGAAAGACATGCATTCTACAAATCATTAGTCGAAACAAACAATTCAAAAATTAGTTAATATTGGACGACAGTTGAAAATATAGAGAAAACTAGCTCTAGTTCAGAATTTCAAATTCTGCCGAGCTGCTCGCAGCTCAGCAACCAACTATCTCAGGTCAGCAATGCTGATTCCCCACCTGTACTTAACTCACCCATAGTCTCTAATTATCATGAAGTTCCAGAAAGCAGTAGCCGAGCTGAACAAATATAGCCAACAGCCGAAGACCCAGTAGAAAAAACAAATGAGTATGACCATGAAACCCAAATAGACAATAGACCAATTGCACTAAGGAAAGGGACTGGGGAATGCATTAGGAATCATGTCTGTTCTAAATACCCCATATAATAATATATATCCTACAATAAGTTGAATTCTAACTTTAGAACATTTGTTTGATCACTTGATGATAATATTATTCCAAAAAACATAGAAGAAGCACTAAGCCGACTTGAATGGCAGAGAGCAGTAAATGACGAAATGAATGCCTTAATAAGGAATCGAATGTGGGAACTGACTTCCACCTTGGCCACTATAAAACCAGTAGGATGTAGATGAATTTTCACAGTCAAGTATAACAATAATGGAACCATAAAAAAATATAAAGCAAGGTTAGTATCTAAAGGCTTCACACAAACATACGGAGTAGATTACTTAGAAACATTTGCCCTAGCGGCTAAACTTAATACTATTCGGGTCATCTTTTCTATCGTAGTAAATCTAGACTGGGAACTCTACCAATTAGATGTTAAAAATGCATTTCTAAATGGAGATTTAGCTGAGGAAGTATACATAAGCATTCCTCCAGGATTTAATAATGAAACAAATAAGAATAAAGTTTGCAAGCTCAAGAAACCATTGTATGGGCTGAAGCAATCACCTCGAGCTTGGTTCAAGACATTCACTAAAGCAATAACCGACCTGAAATTTAGCCAAATTCATAGTGATCACACACTGTTTTACCAAAATTTCACCTAAGGAGGAGCTGAACATACTAATAGTATATGTAGATGATATCATAATTACTGGGAATGATGACCTCGCCATAAACAATATTAAAACAAAACCATCTGAATAATTTGAAATGAAGGACCTCGATGTTAGGTCTGAAATACACTCTAAAGGGGGAGAGGGTGAATAGAGTGTTTGGCTCTTTTGCGGAATTTTCTCGTTTGCTCAACTCAAAAAGGATATTCAAAATCAGAGCAAGAATGGGAGATGAGAAGTAGTGAATGAGTACACCGGATATAGAGTGGTTCGAATCGTAAATGATTCTACTCCACTACCACTTTGTTTCCAAAGTGGATTTTCAACAACTACTCTTCTTATTATGAACAATAAGAACAACCACAACAACACTTACACTAACACTTTAGTGTAAGCAACAACAACAGCAACTTCTTGCACAAAACACACTTGTGCAACTACAGCAACTACAGCTCTTAGCAAGAACAACTTCTTGCTTCCTCACAACTTCAACAAAAGTTCCCTCAAGAACTTCTCACAGTGGGTTGAAGAGATATAGTAAGGTTCACACTTTCTCACAAGTCTAAGCACAAGCAAGAGATCAAATATTTATGGTTCCTCTTGTGCTTGACTCTCTTTCTCTCAATATACAATAATGAAGATCAAAGAAAAGCTAGACAAGCTTTAAACAAATTTGCAAGTATGAGAGAAATATACAACAATGGAAAATGAAGCTAGATGATTTTGAAAGTGTGTTTTTTGCTTCATCCAAGCCTCTTCCATTTATAGACAAATTTGACCATGTTTTTGAGGCTCACCACCAAGTCTTCATCGTCAAAAATGTCAAGATAGTGCCCAAATAGTCTTTAGCCACCCTATGGAATTATTTGATCTTGGATAGCCACCCTAGAGAATCTTAGACATGGTTAAAATAGTCAAGGAAGCATGTAGTATGTTGGGTTAAAGTCCACAAGAAATTTGAGCAAGATTGGAGAGAGAAAATATCATAGATCTCCCTTGGATTTTGTTCCAACGTTTGAAAATTTTTGAACTCTGGAGACGTCGATCGATCTACGTGCCAGAGCTGAGAGATTGACGTCTCTCAGTCAGACGTCGATCGATCGACGTCAGCCTGGTTGAGAGATCGACGTCTCTCAGAATGACGTCAATCGATCGACGTCATTAGGCTGAGAGATCGACGTCTCTCAGATGTATGTCGATCGATCGACATACCTGAAGCTGAGAGATCGACGTCTCTCAGTTATACGTCGATCGATCGACGTATGCTTAACTGAGAGATCGACGTCTCTCAGATACACGTCAATCGATCTACGTCTCTTAGCTGAGAGTATGACGTGGTTCTGAGTGCTTAAATTTTTACCAAACTTCACATGGATCTCTTGAGGAGCTGATGTAACCTTCATCCGATTCATGAGAGATTTTTCGTCTCGCACATGTTTACTTCAATTTTGCTTCGAACTTAAGATATGAAATTTCATCTTATTCCTTTTAAAACATCTTTTTGTATCATCAAAACATTTTATAAACTAACGCTCGATAAGCTAAGATATTTTCTCGGGATGGAAATTGCTAGGAATAAAGAGGGAATGCTTATTTTACAAAGAAAATACATTCTTGATCTCCTCAAAGAAACTGGTCTACTCAGATGCAGAACAACAAACACTCCAGTAGAACCTGGATACAAACCAAGAGAGCAGTGGGATACTACTCCAACTGATAAACTTAGTTATCAAAGACTAGTTGGAAAATTAATCTACCTATCACATACCATGCCAGATATACGTTATGCAGTCAGTTTTGTATCTCAATATATGCACATTCTTATTTATGAGCATATCCAAGCTGCACTTAGAATTCTCAGGTACCTCAAGAATGCACCTGGACAAAGACTGTGTTTCAGGAAGAGCACAGATCGGAGTATCAAGTATTCACATATGCAGACTGGGCTGGATCCAAAACTGACATGAGATCAACTACAGAGTATGGAACATTCCTTTAGAGAAACTTAGTTACATGGCGGAGCAAAAAACAACCTGTAGTGTCACAGAGCAGTGCAGAGGCTGAGCTGAGAGCACTTGTATTCGGGATATGCGAGGGGATTTGGATCATAAGAGTACTTGAAGATCTTTATATAAAGGCAAACCTACCAATTCAAATCTACTGTGACAGTGTCTCTGCAATTATCATGGCAGAGAATCCAGTTCAGCATGGCAAATCAAAACATGTAGAAATCGATATACATTATATTTGAGAAAAGATAGAAGGAAACAAGGTCAGGTTAGCACATATCTCCACCAAGGATCAAGTAGCTGACCTTCTCACAAAACTAGTCTCAACTAGTATCTTCCAATACTTAATATCCAAGCTTAGTTGTATGAATATATACAACTAAACTTGAGGGGGAGTGTGGAAATAAAGTTCCAGAGTCCTAGCCAAGTTGAACTGAAGTGCCAAGCTGAACTCAGGTCAGCCGACCTCATCTAGGCAACCAACATGCTGGAAGACAAAGTGTCAGCCGAACTGAGCTGGACTGATAGAAGTGAAGGATAAGGGTAGCTGTGCTGAATTGAAGAGGAGCTGAGGTGAAGTACGGAACCAAGACGAGAAAAGATAAGTATGGACGTACTGAGCTGAAGAAGAGCTGAGGTGAAGCACGTAACTAAGTTGTGTCAGAAGACAATGTAAAGAAGTGCTGAGTTGAGGTGACGAAGTGAAGCACAAGATAAAGAGGCCGACCTACTATACTTAGTATTACTTATAATTAAAACGATTGGTGTAGATGTTACCACAACTGTTACAGTTATTGTAGATAGACAGTGACAACTGTTGAAGTGGTAAAGATAGCCATTAGAAGTTGATTTTCTCTCTTATAAAAGGGAAACAACCTTGTAAATTAAATTTCAACTTGAATGAATTTCTAATTCCTTCGATCTCGACACTCATTTAATTTCCTCCTATATGTTATGTTGTGATTTCCGGAATCATATCTCATGACAACAACTTCGGCAACATATGTTAAATTTGTTTACTTTTTTTGCTCTTGGCCATTCATGTGCCATAAAGATTCCAGTGGCATTAAAACGATTGGTGTAGAGGGCCATCAGCTGTAGGAAAGAAAAGAAAAATAACTAATAGTACGCGACATGTAACAACCTGGCTACAAAGCTCTGGCGCGGGGCAGTAGTGTCCTCTGGGTCGAGTATTCAATCTATTTAACAGCCTGGTAATAAACAGGTTTTTACTGTCTCAAACCAATATTTTAACATTTCCTCCCTACATACAAGTGGTGGACACTTCAAAAGAATGTTAATGTTTGTAAACCGACTTTTCGGAATCGTTTAAGAGTGCAAGATGCCATGATTAATATTATACATATGATGGAATTGAGCATCTGTTATATAATTAATTTGGTATAGACTTTTTTTAGGTGAAATGCAAATTTGTATTACCCGAATGTCAAGACATCAAAGGGATGTCTCACATACAATAGCCCTACTTGTAAAACGGCCTGCCGATCTACATGCACAATTTAGTAATGTAAGCTATTTTAAATTATAGTAGCATCGCGTATGTCTAAAATATGGGAAAGAGCTTATACATTACTATATACATGAGTGCGTATTATATGTACTACATCACTAGATACAAAAGCTGTGTTTTCAAAATGTATCTATTTCGTGTTTGCCATGTGTGATATACCGTAGCGCCAAACTTCCGCCCTCCCACCACCGTCTACCACCAGCAATCTCAGTTTGTTTTGCCACACACCGCCTGTACCAAGAAACAAAGCTCAACCGCCTTGTCTTCTTCTTCGACTAGCCACCCTCAGCCGTGTACCACATTCCCTGAAACATTGCCACCAACACACCGACCGTCAGCAACCATCGTCAGCTTCGCCACACCATATCCCCTCCCCCCCCACGCTGACATTTTTAGCCCTGGTCCCATAGTTGGCATCGGCCCCTCACCGCCTTTATTCTTGGAGATATATTTATTTAACGTGTTGAATCCATGTTTTTTTTAACATTTGGGCGAAAAAGGATACCTAAATTTGCAGGTGGATTGCTTAGAATCGGGCACTTTCTTGCAAGATCAAGTCAACCAGTGAGCTAATTCTTAGATCATTTGTGCTTCACAACCCATCCAGGTGATATAAGTCTATTTTTGTCGTATTATCATTGAAGTGATTGTGCTTTTTTACATTTGGTTGCAAACTTTCAGCTTCCATAGCATACCTGAGAATTTGGTTTAGTAGCAATCATTGTTAAAAGGACTCATGACTTTTCCGTAAGACCATGTCTAGGAAAGAGAGGTTAGGTAAGGGGAAGGAAGCAGATGATAGTTTACGTCTAGCCTCTTGGAATATAGGAACCCTAAGTGGTAAATTGTTGGAGGTTGTAGATGTACTTAAGAGGCGTATGATAGATGTAGCATGCCTATAAGAGACTAGATGGAAGGGGAATAAAGGTAAAGAGTGTAATGGGTATAAGTTGCTGTATGTGGGGTCCGATGGGACTAAGAATGGGGTAGGATTTCTAGTAAAGTTAGAATTGTACACGAACGTAATCGATGTGATAAAATATAATGATAGATTTATGGTGCTGAAGCTAGTACTAAACAAGGAGGTGGTGGCAGTGGTTTGCACCTACGCACCACAAATGGGACTAAGAGAACAAGAGAAGAAAGAATTATGGGATTGCTTAGATGTAGTGTTGAGGACAATACCTAGGGAGGAACAAATTTGTATAGGAGGTGATGTTAATGGACATATTGGAAAGGATGCCGATGATTTTCAATCGACACATCATGGATTTGGCTATGGAGATAGAAACGAGCAGAGTAGGGATCTACTAGATCTTGGGGTGGCCCACGACATAGGTATTATAAACTCATTCTTTAAGTAAAATGAATCACATTTGATCACTTTTAGCAGCGGAGGACGCAACACGCAGATCAACTATTTATTGATGAGACGTGAAGACCGAGAGTTTTGGGTAGTTATAGCTTTGAGCCAAAAGCTGAGCATGAGGGTTAGAAAATTACCACCCAAGATTCGATGGGGAAGTTTGAAGGATGGGAAAATATTAACATATTTAGAGACAAGGTCATCTCGGCGATATTAGAGCCACTAGTTGAGGACACGAACCAGATGTGGGAGGCTATAGCAACTACCATTACTCACGCGGCGAGGGAAACTCCTGGGTAACTACAAAAAAGGCAACCGTGCATACTGAGTCGTGGTGGTGGAACGAGGATGTGCAACGTAAAATAAGGAATAAGCAAAGAGTTTCAGAGAGGTGTTAAGCTGCACAGAAGAGGAGGAGAAAGAGAGAGTGAGAGAGAACTACGAAATCGCCAGGAAGGACGCGAAGAAGGCAGTGACGGAGGCGAAGAACGTAGCCTATAAAAGGATGTACGAAAGATTAGAAACAAAAGACGGAGAGCGTGATATGTTCAAGATAGCCAAAGCTAGAGATCGAAAGAGGCAAGACCTAGGAGTCGTGAAGTTTATAAAGGGAGACGATGGAGATGTTTTAGTCAAAGAACAAGACATCAAGAGGCAATGACAAACATACTTTCACAACATGTTCAACAGCGGGTCGACCAAGAAGAAAGAGAAAGCATCACTACCAAAAAATGACAACATAATAACTGTGATTGTCGCAGCATCACACAAGGAGAGGTGAAGAAAGCATTTGAGAAGATGGGAAGAGCTAAGGTAGTTGGTCTAAATAACATACCCATTGAGGCGTGGAAGTGTTTGGGAGATGAGGGGGTTCAATGGCTAACTACTCTGTTCAACCTTATTTTTAAAACAGGAAAAATGCCAGATGAGCAGAGAAGGAGTATAGTGGTCCCTCTATATAAGAAAAAAAGGAGACGCACAGTATTGTGGGAATTACAGGGGGACTAAATTGCTAAGTCATACTATGAAGTTATGGGAAAGAGTAATCGACACTAGAATTAGGGGAGAAACTCAAGTTACAGTAAAGCAATTTGGTTTTTTGCCAGGATGGTCAACTACGGAGGCAATACACATTTTAAGAAGATTGATGAAGAAACATAGGGTGAAGAAGGGTGATCTACATATGGTTTTCATCGACCTTCAAAAAGCGTATGATAGTGTGCCACGTAGACTGATATGAGATAGTCTGGATGCAAGAGAGGTTCCTATAAAGTATATAGACATAATTAGGGATATGTATGCTAGGACAAAAACAGCCGTTCATACGCCTGTAGGGAATATGGACTTTTCCCGGTGGAGGTAGGCCTCCATCAAGGGTCTGCTTTGAGCCATTTCTTTTTGCAGTTGTCCTAGACGAGTTGTCACATCCGATCCAAGAGACAGTCCCATGGTGTATTTGCTGACGATATTGTATTAATAGCAGAAAGTAGACATAACCTGAGTATGAGACTAGAGGGATGGCAAGGTGTTTTAAAGAGAAAACGCCTAAGAATTAGTTGTTCTAAGACTGAGTATCTGCACTGCGACTTCAGTGGCGCAGCCGACGATAAGAATAGCCAACTCACCATTGAGGGTCAAGTGGTCCAAAGGTAAGTAAATTCAAGTATCTAGGATCATTTATACAGAAAGATGGGGACATACAGAGTGACGTAGCACATCGAGTTCATGCAGGTTGGTGTAGGTGGAGGGCGGCCTCAGGGGTGCGTGTGACAAGAATTTTCTAACTAAATTAAAAGGAAAATTTTATAGGGTGGCAGTGCGGCTGGTAATGCAGTCACAGAAGATGGAAGTGGCAGAGATGAGGATGCTGAGGTGGATGTGTGGGCATACAAGGCTAGACAGGATAAGAAATAAGGTATACAGAGAAAGGTTAGGGGTGACTATTGTAGCAGATAAGATAAGAGAGTGAAGACTGAGATGGTTTGGGCATTTCAAGAGGAGGCAGACAATGGCGGCTGTCAAAGCAATTGAAAGCCTCACTGTAGAAGGGAAGAGGAGTAAATGCAGGCCCAAACTGACATGGGATGAGCAGATTAGGCATGACTTACTAGAGTTACATCTCTCTGAGGACATGGTCCAGGATAGGAGTTCATGGAGGCAGAGGATTAAGGTTAAGGAAGGGTAGGCAGCATACAGGGGCACCTTAGAGCATACTTAGAGGATTATATAGTATTTACACTTTAAGTTGACTTTGCACATTTTTGTTTCGGTTTTTGTCTTTCAACTATTTGTGCATATCCACTGTTAGGACTATTTTAATATCGGAAGATTTCTGTTTATGCTTAATAAAATCCCTTCACTAGTACATATTCCTATTATTGTGCTATCTGTGCAGATACATATAGAGTCGAGGGTCTCACTGGAAGCAAACTCTCTATCCCTTGTGATTGAGGTATTGTTTGTCTGCCTCTCACCTTCCCCAGACCCTAGCGATAGCTTTTGCTGTCGTTGTGATATATAAGATATGATTGTTATTGTTGTTGTTGTTGAACCTCAGGTCACCAATCTGTTAATAAGTCTCTGTGGAAGTCTAAACCAAGCCGAGATGGAATTCCGAGCCTGTATGATGGTCGAGGATGAGAAGAAGAGGTTTGGTTGCTTTCCAACTCGGCTCCTAAAACGGTTAGTGAGGCTTCCGTTATCACAAAGCCGGTAGTGTTGTTGGAGGCTTCTTAGGCCCAAATGAACCCTCGTTATCCAATACTCTTTTTTCTGCTAAAGGAGGGGAAAAAAGGGTAAATTAGACCTCACCACATTTCTTGGAGCGAAATTTTTTATTGCTTGCATCTTATTACAATCTTTTGCATATAGTTTTTCAAAAAATAGATCTTATTTTCTCTCACGTATGTAAAGTTGACACTCACAATGAAAAAATATTAACGAATTATTTTCTGCAACATATATAATTGAAACGTTACTTTGTTACACCGCCGAAACTGTTACGCTAAAAAAAAATTCAGTTTTGCAGAAATTAATTGTTGATGCCCATAAATTTTACCTTTTACCTTGTCTTACTAGGAGACGAGAAAAACATGCACCTAGACATTCATCGACTTGCTCAAAAAACCTTTTAGTGTGATCCGATGATTGTGACTAAAATTTTAAAAACAAAAAATTTAATAATTGAGAGCTAGATAACCTCTCGTATAAAAGAATATGTTGGATTCAATGTGATTTTTCTTCTCAGAAAATCACGGGCTTCAAGAAAGAGAACAATGGCAACTATCAGCATGTATCATATAACATACCTGTAAATTATAATGGACAGTTTTTGACAAGCTCAAAACACGCCTCTCGTGTGAGAACTTTTTATGCAAAGACCAAGTTTCCAGCGTAACAGTTTTATTAGTATCACAAACTAATGTTTTACTTATATGTGTTACGAAAAATAATTCTTGATAGTCTTTTAACTTATCTTACTAGGACGATTGGTTCCATTCAAAGCATGGACTGGTCAAGGAATAAAACTTTTTATGCAAAGACAAAGTTTCCAGCATAGCAATTTTGTCAGTATCACAAATAATTTTTGATAGTCTTTTACCTTGCATTTGATTCTGTCTTTAGGACGGAAGGTTAAATGAAAAAATCATCGTGAGGGTTTAGATAAGTGTAGAAAGTCATTTAGATAATGAATCATTGTGTCTGTAGCTACACAATCAATATCCACTTATTTGATTTTACTGGACTTTATTGGTTGTATAGTTGGTTCGATTGTCTTTAGACAAATATTCAATACAAACTCCAGGGGCGAATGTGCAACATTTAAGTAATCTAAAGACAAATCTGTAGAAACTAAAATATCTGGGGCAAATGTGTAAATTTTTTGGACGGATGGATCTGATTGGTAAAGTTAAAATCTGGGGCAAATGTGTAAATTTTTCTGGCTGAGGGTTTGCGAATGGTAAGATTTGCTTAACTGGCTGAGAAAGATTTGGCCGTGATGAACTCGTTTTCTGGTCCTTCGGATCACAAAACCTGCTCTGATACTATGTTTATTTCAGAATGAAATTGTTTTCTATTGATTTCGTTTATGTGCAACGAGTCCAATATATAGTGATTTACAGACATTAATTGCGATTATAATTTTTTTCAATAACTATAGTGACATTAACTATGAAATACAATAAATACAAAAAAATAAATAAAATAAATTGGTTGATTTAATTTTATTATTCGAATTCTTTAATTGCGATTATAATTTTTTTTCACTTGTTTTTCAGCGTTGCGACATGATTCGAAGTGGTGGACAAAGGTTGCTGTAGGGTTGGAAGGAACAATGGCCAAATGACTTGTCTCCTTTTTCAACAGCTTTGTGAAGATGGAAGGAGATACTTGTTTTGGGATGCCTTTCATCCCTCTGAAGTTGCAAATATGATCCTCGCCAAGATATCTGCACTACCAGATCCAGATTGTACGCTTATCCAATGAACATCCAGCAGTTAGCTATGCTCTAGAACAGATACTTTCCTCAGTTTGATCGCAATTTACATCTGTTGTATCTTTAGAAGAATTGAGTTTCAAAAAAAAAAAAACTCGATGTTCATTTTGAGTTTCTTTTAAGCAATTGTAAAGTTGTTTGCAGATAACTACTAGTCATCTTACCACTTGGGCAGTTTTCAATGAGATATAGACAGGTAAAGAGGGTACAAGTAAGAAAAAAGATTTAACTGCCAAATTGTTCGTATCTCGTTGAATGAGAAATAACAAGGGAAAAATTTAGTAATTAATTGTTGAAGGACTAAGACGTAATGGAGGAAGTTGAAGTTGGTGATGTGCCAAGGCAGCAGCGTGCCAAGGTTACCAAGGGCCTGCAGCTTGCCAAGGTGGCAGCGTGCCAAGGGACAACAAATGTGTCAAGTATTTTGACGAAGGAGGAAACAGCAATGAGTTAATAGCAGTTACAAAGAAAAAGGAGCACGTGATCATTAGTAACGAGATGATGGACAAAGCGCGTCAAGAAGTTGTAGTGGTGCAGTTGAGAGCAGTTACTGTTGCTTCAAGTTGAGCTAAGGCGGGAGTGAGGCGGTTATGTGAACAATTAGACAAGAA
Source organism: Eustoma russellianum (assembly GCA_036186865.1). Lineage (NCBI taxonomy): Eukaryota > Viridiplantae > Streptophyta > Magnoliopsida > Gentianales > Gentianaceae > Eustoma > Eustoma russellianum. The sequence goes on along the minus strand of AP025063.1, from coordinate 33,635,233 downwards.
TGTCCTTATGAATAAAATGTTAGCTAGATATAGCAAAAGGTCCTTTCTTGTAAAATAGTGAATAGCGGTTATCCTTGATGTATATATGCACGTTAATTAAATGAAGTATGAAGAAAGAGTTTCTCTTCCTGCACTCGCTTTTCTTCTTCTGAGCTCTGCATCCTTTTGTCATTCGTTATTGATTAAATTATGTAGAAATACTAAGGAAAAATAAGCTTTGTATAATGTAACCGTTGTGTTTACTGTGCAGGTTACTGTGCAGGTCAGATTAAATCCCAGAATGATGTCATTACTCATTAAGGATGAAAAGAGCCGTTGGAACCAATCTTATATTTTTTTTAAGTTTTCTGTACATTTGTATAAATAGATAGTTTAGGCATTGATGTAAACAAGAAAACTGAGTTTCCCTTTGTTCTTCAGTAGAGTAAACTCTTCAATATATTTCTTTGTAATTCTTCTAATCAATACAAGTTGTCTTGAATCTTTCTATATGGTGTCAGAGATATAAGGGAGAGAAAAAAGTCATCATCTCCAGGATATTTTTTCTCAGAAATTAAGAAGAGATCTTTTACTCTTCAAACAGCTTGAATTTTTGAAACAAAGAAGCGAACTCTGGGTTCCACATAGCTTGAAGAAGAGGTATCGGTAAATGTTTTTTAAAGGGGCTTTTTTGGAATTTTGCCTACATAAATATCTGTGTAACCCTACTCTCTAGAAGAAGAAGGAAAAAAAAAATATTTTTTGCTTGTATCTGAACGGGTCATTTATGAGGATCACGTGTCCCCTACTCTGAAAAGATGAAAGCAACATGTCACTAAAAGTTGAAAGCAACGTGTCCAGTGGGTGAAGTGGCTTTTATACGAAAAGTAATAACCAAAGGTTTACGTATTTTTTCCGTGTTTTTACAAATTTTTTAAACCCGCTTCTCTTCCCAAGGCACCGCAAACGAGGCTCACAGAAGTACTCTTTCCTGCATCCACATTAATTCAAGCAGAGTTTTCACTTTCACTCTGCGTCTTCTTTAATCTTCTTCGAAACGTCCTCATCTGTCACTGCATTTTTTACCCACTTTTTCCATAGCTCTCCAGAAATGTCTTCATCTCTGCAATCACAACTACTCCCTCTTCTTCTTTAAAATTCTACAACTCTTTCTTCATTTTTCCGTCCACCACAAACAAACCATCCGTTTCTTTGCTCTTCTTCAACCACCATGACTGACCAAGTAAGTGAGGTCACTTCTACTAAAACTGACCACAAAGTAGCTGGATCTGGCTCTGGAGGACAGATTGTGGACTCAATTCCTGTTTCCATTACTAATCAGAAGTTGCATGGCAACAACTACTTGGCCTGGAGCAGGGCAGTTGAGCTATTTATCACTGGGCGGGGAAAGAAGGATTACTTGTCTGAAAAAATGACTATCCCCTCTGAATCCGATGAAAAATTTCTTACATGGGAGGCTGAGAACTCCATGATTATGTCATGGCTGTTAGGCTCTATGACGGTTGATGTTAGCAACACTTTCATGTTGTATCCCACCGCCGCTGCTATCTGGAAGGCAACTCGTGAAATGTACTCTAAAACTGACAACATTTCAGAACTGTATGAGCTAGAGGCTCAGCTGAAGGATATTAAGCAAGGGGATCAGTCGGTTAGCAAATACTTTGGTAGTTTGTCACAAGTTTGGCAACAAATCGATGCTCTTGAGTTATACCAGTGGGGATGTCCAGCAGACGATCAGCTGTACAAGAAAATTAAAGAAACAAGAAGGATCTTTGGTTTCTTGTCCGGATTGCATAAGGATTTTGATGCTGTGCGGGGAAGGGTCCTTGGAACGAAGCCTTTACCTACTATGACATCTGCATTCTCAGAAGTAAGACAAGAGGAGAGCCGCATGAAGGTTATGATGGGATCTGTGGTATCATCTACTGTTACCACAGAATTCTCTGCTCTTTGTATTCGTGAAAATGAAAAAGGAAGTCCAGTTGCTTTGGTTGCAAAGAAATCTGGTGGGAAAGATAATCGTGGCTATGTTAAGAAGTACTGCAAGTTTTGTCATAGGGAGGGTCATGTTGTGGAAGAATGCTATAGGAGACCAGGATCAAATGTTAAACCACCACCGTCGTTTTTTAGACACAATAACTACAGGTCAAACTCATCAGGTCGTTCAGATTCCAACAACTCTAGCAGGTCTGATGCAGATTCATGGAAGAACTCGAGAGCTGCAGTTGCTGATACTGGGTGTGACGTTGAACCAAAATTTACTCCAGACCAACTTAATGCATTGCTAAGGGTGCTGGAAAGTCAGAGAGCTCAGACTAAGGAGAGTGAGATTTGGGCTACTATGGCCAGAACAGGTAAGGCTGGTAAGTTACAAACCTGGATTATTGACTCAGGAGCTACAAACCATATGACCTATGATAAGTCAAAAATGAATAATTTTACAGTATTTTCAACACCTAAGTGCTAATGGAGATAGCATAGATATTCTAGGATATGGTGATGTTCAGTTTTCAGCAACGTTATCACTTAAACAGGTGCTTTATGTGCCTTGCCTTGATTGCAGTTTAATATCTGTAAGAAAGATGATGAGTGATAATGCTTGCTGGGTACTATTCTCACCCTCTAAATGCTATTTCTTTTCTTCTTCTAATCCTTGCTTCCAGGAGAATGTAGTAAGGGAGAAGATCTTTCATGGGATGATTGGCAGTGCTAGTCTTCAAAAGGGACTGTTCATTTTGGAAAAGGACAAACCAGAATATTTTGCAGGCAATGTTGAATCTGTTTTGTGTAGTGACCAGCCTAGTGTTTATTCTTGCATGAACAAACTGGATGTTCCTAGAATAAATAGCTGTACTAGACTGGATCAGATTTTGCTATGGCACAAAAGGTTGGGCCATCCTAACTTCATGTACTTGAAAAAACTTAAACCTGGTTTGTTTGATGGGATTTCTGTTGATTGCATTAAATGTGAAACATGTTTGTTTGGTAAGCAGTCCAAAGCACACTACCCAGCAAAATTATATACAGAAAGCAAACCATTTAACTTGGTCCACTCTGACATATGGGGACCTTCCAGAACTTTGAATGTTTCTGGAAGTAGATGGTTTGTTATTTTTGTTGATGACCATACCAGGGTCACTTAGATATATCTGATGAAACACAAATCTGAACTAACCTCTGTGTTCAAAACCTTTGTCCACTTGATTGAAAATCAATTCGGTGTTACTCTAAAAACTCTCAGATCTGACAATGGCAGTGAGTATCTTGATAAGGGGTTAAGGAGTTTTATGCTAGAACATGGTATTCATCATCAAACATCCAATGTTTACACCCCCCAGCAGAATGGTATTGCTGAGAGAAAACATAAACACATTCTAAGTGTTGCACGATCCATTATGTTTTCCATGCATGTACCTAAATATTTGTGGGGTGAAGCTGTACTCACAGCTACGTATCTGATTAACAGAATGCCTTCAAGGGTTCTAAGTTTTATTAGTCCTAGAGAAAAGTTGTTGGCTCAGTTCCCTACCTGTTTATTACTTTCAGAACTACCCTTCAAGGTGTTTGGATGTGTTGTCTATGTGTATCTTCAACCTCATCTAAGAGGCAAACTAGAGAAACGTTCCATTAAATGTGTTTTTCTTGGTTATTCTGGATCTCAAAAGGGATACAAATGCTTTTGTCCCACTACAAGGAAGATGTACACCACTCTTGATGTTCACTTTGATGAAGGTTCTCCTTACTTTAGTCCTGATTCTTCTTCTAGTAATGCTGAACAGGTTAATTTGTGGAGCATTATTGATGTGTCCACAGCTAGTTGTTCCCCTACTACAAGAATCTCAAATTCTGAAGATGGACAGGGACATCATCCTTATAACCATCAACAGACAGATGAAAACCAAGACCCAGGTACTAAACCTTTATTACCCATATTACAGGTATATTGTAGAAGGAGACCAAAAGCTCAGGTTGAATCAGTTGTCCCTGTACCCGTGGACTCTAGTGGGATGGAGACCTCTAATTCTGATCCTCCTAATACTTCTGCACCTGGTATGTCGCCCTCTATTCTCCACTCAGAACACAATCTTCAGGTACCTCAGGTAACTGATTTACCAATTGCAATAAGGAAAGGTAAGAGAGATTGTATTCAATACCATAAGTTCCTAGGGAACAAGAGTTATCATTCAGTTTATCCTCTTAGTGATGTTGTCTCTTATGAAAATTTGAACACTGATTTCAGATCATTTACTGTTAGGCTAGACACTCAATCTGTTCCTACATCTATAAATGAGGCATTTGCACAAGCACAGTGGAGTAAGGCTGTCAACGAAGAGATGACAGCTCTTATCAAAAATAATACGTGGGAATTAGTTGATGCACCTAAAGATGTTAAACCCGTTGGCTGCAAATGGGTTTTCTCCATTAAGTACAACTCAGATGGGACGGTCAACAGACATAAAGCTAGATTAGTAGCAAAAGGTTTTTCTCAAGCATATGGAATAGATTACATGGAAACTTTTGCTCCTGTTGCAAAACTCAATACAATTAGAATTATATTCTCATTAGCCGTCAACTTGGATTGGGAACTTACTCAACTTGACATTAAAAATGCTTTCTTGAATGGGGAACTAAAAGAACAAGTCTTTATGAGTATACCACCTGGCTTTGCATCTCCCAAAACGAGAGGTAAACTGTGTAAACTGAAAAGATCTATTTATGGTCTCAAACAATCTCCAAGGGCGTGGTTTAATAAATTTACTGAGGTACTGATGTCCTACGGTTTTAGGCAAGCCCAAAGTGACCATACTTTGTTTGTATATGCTCTAGGCAGCACTGTTACAATACTTATAGTGTATGTTGATGATATCATTTTGACTGGAAATTGTGGAAAGAATATCTCTAGTGTAAAGAGCTATTTGTCAACAGCCTTTGAAGTTAAAGGCTTAGGTACATTGAGATACTTCCTTGGAATGGAAGTAGGAAAGACCAAGGAGGGAATGACCATTTCACAACGAAAATATGTTCTCCTCAACATAGATAAATATGTTCTTGAATGCTGGGATGCAAACCTGCATCCACACCAATGGAGCCAACACAGGTAAAACATGCACTTAAAGCTTCGCAGTCTGAACAGGTAATCTCAGATGTACACTCTTATCAGAAAATGGTAGGAAAGTTAATTTATCTATCACATACTAGGCCTGATATATGTTATGCTGTGAGCTATGTTAGCCAGTTTATGCATGCGCCCACTAGTATACATCAACAGGCTGTCTTACGGATTCTTAGATACCTTAAGGGAGCACCTGGTCAGGGTCTTTTTTTCCGGAAAAATGCTTGCAGGGATCTTCATGTTTATACTGACGCTGACTGGGGAGGTTCAAAAGGTGATATGAGATCTACTTCGGGTTACAGTACTTTTCTTTGGGGGAATCTTATCACTTGGAGAAGCAAGAAACAAACAGTTGTTTCCCGCAGTAGTGCTGAGGCTGAACTGCGGGCCTTGGCACTAGGGGTGTGTGAAGGGTTATGGATAAAAAGGGTCCTAAGGGATCTACAACAAGATACCTCTAATCTGAAAATTACAGTGTTTTGTGATAATGTGTCTGCAATTCATATGGCAGAAAATCCTGTACATCATTATAAAACTAAGCATGTTGAAATTGATAGACATTTTATTAGAGAAAAACTAGAAGATAAAACGCTATGTATTCAATACATTCCATCATCTGAGCAGCTTGCAGATTTACTTACAAAGTCAGTTGTGCCAGGTTTATTTCACAAATTAGTATCCAAGCTTGGCTGTACAAATGTATATGCCAAGCTTGAGGGGGAGTGTAGAAATACTAAGGAAAAATAAGCTTTGTATAATGTAACCGTTGTGTTTACTGTGCAGGTTACTGTGCAGGTCAGATTAAATCCCAGAATGATGTCATTACTCATTAAGGATGAAAAGAGCCGTTGGAACCAATCTTATATATTTTTTTTAAGTTTTCTGTACATTTGTATAAATAGATAGTTTAGGCATTGATGTAAACAAGGAAACTGAGTTTCCCTTTGTTCTTCAGTAGAGTAAACTCTTCAATATATTTCTTTGTAATTCTTCTCTTCAATACAAGTTGTCTTGAATCTTTCTATAAATTATTCACGTTGTTTCATGTCTCTACCAATGGTTGTTCATTGTTGGATTGATTGTTAGCAAATTTGTTATTAATCATGAAGCTTTAAAAATGTTCTGTCTTTTTCGTCTTTTCCTCCCTTGGTTGTTAGTTTCGAATTCACCATGGAGTAGCATGTGGTTTCAAATGTATTGTCTGTATGAGAATCATCCTGTCAGATCAGCATTTCTTTGATTTGATAGACACTGATCGGTGGAAGATATTCAGGCAAAAGTATGGTTTGTTATGTTGAAGATAATTTTGAAGAACCACAAACTGTGTAGATGAACAAAGTCTTCAAAAGATTATTTTGAAAAACTGAACAAACGGGACGGAATGTTTGCTTCACAGTAGAACATTCGGGTCAAACGTCCCAAAGAAAACTTCAATTATTTCGTAGACTCAAACGTTGGGGGTCTTTGGTTGATCGTTCTTTGAGATGCTTGAGGAAATTTGCGAAAAACTGTTTGGGTCGAGTATTGGTGATGTAAGATTTTCAGTGGCTCCATTAGTGTATGTATTATTTTATATTTATATATGTAATGAGATAGGTCAAATCATGTATCAACTAAGTAGATCATAGTCCCAAGGACGCCATCTTGTGTTACTCGAAAGCCGGAATCAGTAGCTTAGCCTTCTTAAGGCTATATTTGGATGAGTTAGTGCCCTTGGCGACAAAGTTGGTCGACAACAAATCAAATTGTTCTCCTGATAACGATTGCAAAATGAAAACAAAAAAAAAAATCTATAAATCGGGAGAAGTACCATAAAGTAACTATTTGTGTTTTTTATTCCCACATGCCATGATCAAATCGTCCCGATACAATAAACCGTCCTTGACATAAAGAGTTAAAAGTTTCAGAGAATTAAGCGTACTGCCAGCCTGAAGTATACTACTTGGGGGGGTTTAATACTGCTCCACAACTAGATTTCCAAATTGATGCTATTAATTTAAGAAAAACAAATGGGTCAGATCTTGTAAACGAGAGGGCGCTTACTTCAATTTGCTCATCTGTATTTCTAAATCAATAAATTGTACACCAACTTGCTCACTTAATTATATAGCAGAAAGCATCCCACTGCTTCAGGCGTATATGCTTGGTGTTTGTGAATTAGGGTATTATCTAGAAAGCATAATTGCATGTGAAAGTTTCAGGGTGACAGTAGCTGCAACCATATTTGTAGCACCAATCGGCCCCTGGGGCGTCAGCGCAATAAAGGGTGTGGCATGCAGCTGCTTCTTCTACCAGCTTCTTGGATTTCACAGCTGATCCCATAAGGACCTTTCGAATGAATTTTCTTTGAGTCAGAATCGCCGTCGAACTCTCAGTTACAGTGATGGCACCTGCAAATTGTTTTAAGTGTAGGCGTGATAATGTCTATGTTCCAAAGATTGCATGGAAAAATCAGGAAGTTTAAGCAAACCAACTTTTGCATTACAAATTATTTCTTATGTTAAAGAAAAATAAAGAGCACCATTCTTTTGTTTTTGTGTTTATGGAGAATTTTCCCCTCAAATTTTCTTATTTTCTTCTTTCAAAATCAGTCTGCAATTTCTGTACACGACATTTAAAAGCTTATTATTTTTGCCTCTGTATTTTAGATCTGTCCAGGTGTTCGTGAGTTAGAACCGAATAATGGAAAAATGTTATGACCCGAAAAGAGTTGGGCGCAATTTTTTCGTTTTCTCATACTTTTCATCATAAACAATAAATAGCCATTTTAATTATAATGATAATATTTGTACAAATCAATTCTCTCATATTAGAAACACGATTTAGTAACTCGAATGAATATTATATCAAATATTTTGCATAGTACTTACATTCCTATTCTTTTTTTTTTTCTCTCTCATCTTTTGAACAAAGTTGGCAAAGTACTTGCAGTCCTATTTACGAGGAGTTCATTGAATTTTGGTTTTGATCATTAATTTATCACAGAAGGCGATACAAGAGTTTAAGAAAAGAATCAAAAGAAAAAAAAAAGGCAAGACATATAGTCAAAAATGATTTAGAAGTTACCACGAGATCCTGCAGCATAGCTCTCTTTATCAGCAGACTCCTTGATTTCATCAGAAGTGAGCTTGAATGCATAATTCTCATTTTCAGCCACAGAAACTGAACTCATGGTTCCGGCTGCGAAGGCGGCAACAACAGCCATGATTATGAGGGTGTTCGTTGCCATTTGTTGTACTACAGACGGAAGATGACAAATAGCCCAAAAAATAACTGGGAAGAAATTGAAAAAACGATATCGATACGAAACAGTTACTAACTTTGAAACAATGGAGTGTAAGGGCTTATTGCATTTGTTGAATGCTGTGTGATGAAACGGGAAATGGCAACATTTTATGCACAAATCTAGAGACGAGAGTTGACAAGGTCACCCATCTGACTAACTTGCCAGCTTATACTAATTTGTATTATTCTGGTAGAAAGAAGTTCAGCTGAGGTATGTCGAGCTGAACTGAAAAAGACAGACCTGGACGAAGATGTGCCGAACAGAAGGAGGCGGACCTAGATGAAGAGTGCCGAGCTAAACTTGGCGGACCTGGACGAAGACTTGAATGATGCTGAGGAACGAAGTCAGTCAGCCGAGCTGACCTGAACAGGAAAGCTGGACTGAGATGATGAAGACAAGGAGGACGAACTGAGCTAAAGAAGACCAAATATACTGAAGTAAAGAAAGTGCTGAGCTGAGGTGACGAGGTGAAACACAATCAAGACAGCAACGCAACAGGCTGAGTTGCTATATCTAGGCATGTAAATATTGCGTTTTTACTGTACATAGCAGAGCTGCATTGGTAACTAGACGTTACCGCAGCCATTGTAATTGACAGTGAGTGACAATGACCGCTGTTCAAGTCATAAAAGTAGCCGTTATGAGTGGATTTTCATCCGTATAAAAGGGATACAACTTTGTAAATTATTTTTAACTTGAATGGAAGTTTAATACCTTCAATCTCGACATGGCATCAGAGCCCCTCTGGTTCAGAAATACCTACAAATTCATACTCTGTTTTCTCCGATTAAACTTTTTTCTTCAAAATGTCTACTCCCTTCATCCCTGCTGAATATACTGAGGTCACTTCTACTTCTGAACAATCATCAGAAGTAGTGCGTGGTCCTTAACTCACTGATGATTCCTCCATAGCCATTACTAGTCATAAACTAAACGAAGACAACTACCTCTCATGATTTCGAGGGGTAGAAATGTACATCTCCGGTAAAGGCAATGAAGAATATTTATATAGGACAGTCCTTGTCCCATGTGAAACTGATGCAAACATCCGACTGTGGAAGTCAAAAAACAGTATGATAATGTGTTGGCTGATACGTTCTATGCAGCCAGACATTGTTGATGATTTTATAATGTACAATACTGCAGCAAAAATCTGGGCTGCAGTCAAGGAGATGTTTTCCAAACAGGATAACATCTCAGAATTATACGAGGTTGAAGCTCATCTTCATGAGCTTAAACAGGAAAATCTTGCTGTCAACAAATACTGCACACTACTTACCAAAGCGTGACAGCAAATTGATATTTTTGAAGTATATCAGTGGTCATGCATCACTAATGCTGCACTTTACAAAGGAATCACAGAAAGGAAGCGTGTCTTTCGCTTCCTGAATGGATTAAACCCAGTATTCGACACTGCACGAAGTCGAATTTTGAGTATAAAACCGTTACCTAACTTGAAAGCTGCATCCGATGAAATTAAACACAAAGAAAGACGGAAGAAGGCTCTCCATTCTGAAAAGCCAGCAGAAGCATCTGGACTTGATGTTAAAAAACACTTTGCCTCTTTTGGAGGTAAAGTATGTAAGTACTACAAGAAGGAAAGACATACAGTCGATGACTGTTGGAAACTTCAAGCAAAGCTGGTCCGAGAAGGAAAATCACCTTTAAAGACCAGCAGTGCTCCCTGGAGGCCATCACAAAAAGCCAGTTGCTGTTGGACACAGCGCCGTTCAGCAGGTAAGTAGCACACATGATTCTAAGGTCATTACTAAACAACATGTTGCCTCCCTGATTCAGTTGTTGAACAAACAAGGTGGCCGAGCTGACCTGCATCAGACAACCATGACAGGCTACGTCCAGACCAGCTCTAGCAACTTATGGATAGTTGGCTCTGAGGCTATGGATCACATGACCAATAATGGTACCCTTCTAAACTCATACACTTTACTTTCTGTGCCAAAGAAGGTAAAAATTACGAATGGAATTACCCTAGAAGTAATTAGAATGGGCTCTTCTATGATTAATAGTAAGCTCACCCTTAAAGGTGTCCTTCACGTCCCTAGGCTAAGTTTCAATCTGTTGTCTATTGGAAAACTCACTGGGAAGAATAACTGCTAACCTGCTTCTCATACACGGAATACTGTTTTTAGGAAAACAAGAAGGCGATGATTGACAGTGCTAAGAACATAACAGACTCTTACTTGCTGGAGTTAGAAAACAAAGCTTTGGTCATCCCAATTTTGTAAATCTTAAGCGATTAATGCCAAGATTATGCAACTAGCTGATGTTGAAAAACTTAATTGTGAAACTTGCCAATTAGCCAAACGTACTAAACATAATTATCCTGCCAAAGAATATAAGGCATCAACACCATTGAATCTAGTCCACTCTGACATTTGGGGTCCATCTAGAATAGCCAACATTAATGTTGCTAAATGATTTTATAACATTTGTAAATAATCACACAAGAATAACTTGGGTCTACTTATTAAAAAAATAAAAGTGATGTAGGACAAACAATTATAAGATACATATCATTCATTAAAAATCAGTTTGGTAGTACCATTAAGACTTTGAGGTCGGATAATGGAGCTGAATATCAAGATAAAACAGTTCAAGCTTTTATGATTGAAAATGGCATACATAATCAAACCTCATGTACTTATACACCTCAACAAAATGGTATTGATCAAAGGAAGAACAGACATCTTCTTGAAGTAACTAGATCAATGACGCTTAAAATAAATGTAACCAAACAGTACTGGGGTGAGGCCATTCATACAGCCACCTACTTAATAAATAGAATGCCATCTAGAACTTTGTCACTCGGAACACCCAGGGAAATACTTATTAATCATTATCCTTATACTAATCTACCTACAGAACTGCCACCTAAACTGTTTGGATGCACATGTATGTGCATGTTCAGCCTGGCCATAGAAGTAAACTGGATCCTAGGTCTGTCAAATCTATTTTTCTAGGATATATAATTCATAGAAAAGATATAAGTGCTACTGTCCAGCCAATAGGCGAATGTATATAACATTAGATGTTACATCTAATGAAAAACTTGCATATGATAGATCTGAAGAAGAAACAGTGGAGTTAAGGGAAAATGATTATGAGCCTAGTTTCTTAATACCAAATATGCGGAGCTCAACTACTCAGCTGAGCTGCACACAACAGCTCAGCTGTGAGGCACCTCAGCTCGGAACTGCTGAAACACAACCCAGGATCAACTCTCAAATCATGTTAAATGATCAGGGAAATCTAAGTTACAGTGATCAACCTAGTACATCTGACCAAACACCTCTGACTGAGGTAGAAGAAAATACTGAATATGACCATATGACTCAAATTGACGATAGACTAATTGTACTGAGAAAAGGAATTCATAAATGCACTAGAAATCCGACCTGCACTAACATAGAAGAATATATATCCTATAGTAAATTAAATCCAAACTTTAGAACAATTGTGTACTCTCTCAATGATAACATTATTCCAAAAGATACAGAAGAAGCACTTAGCATTCTTGAATGGCAACAAGCTGTGCATAAAGAAATGAATATCTTAGCGAAAAATAACACATGGGAACTTACTCCCGGCTTGGCTAAGATAAGACCAGTAGGATGTAGATAGGGATTCACTACTAAATATAATAATGATGGCACAGTTAATAAATACAAGGCCAGATTAGTAGTTAAATGATTCACTCAGACCCACGGAATAGATTACTTATCTTTGCACCAATAGCTAAGCTAAATACTATAAGAGTGATTTTATATTGCAGCTAACCTTGACTGGGAACTGCATCAAATGGATGCAAAGAACGTCTTTCTAAATGGAGACCTGAGTGAAGAGGTTTATATGACTACACCACCAAGTTTTAACAATGAAACTAATAGAGGTCAGGTCTGTAAACTGAGAAAGTCCATGTATGGGCTAAAATAGTCACCTCGGACATGGTTTAAAACATTCACCCAAACAGTGACTGACCTGGGACTTAAGCAGAAACACAATGATCAAACTCTATTCACCCGAGGTTTAGCCCAGAGAGAGCTGACTGTCATTATTGTTTATGTAGACGATATTATACTAATTGGAGGAGATAAACAAGGCATAGAAAACATCAAAAATAAACTACCACAACAATTTGAAATGAAAGATCTAGGAAAATTAAGATATTTCTTTGGAATGAAAATTGCAAGAAACAAAGATGGACTCTATATATCACAAAGGAAATACATACTGGACCTTCTCACAGAAACTGACCTGCTCGGATGCAAACCAACTAGCACCCTGGTTGAGCCGGGATACAAGCCCAGAGATCAATGGGATAACACTCCACCAAATAAACTAGGATATCAAAAATTAGTTGGAAAATTAATTTATTTGTCCATATTAGGCCTTATATTTGCTGTGCAGTGAGTTATATATCATAGTTTATGCACTGTCCTACTAATGAACATTTCCAAGCTGCTCTTAGAATCCTCAGGTATCTGAAGAATGCACCAAGGCGGAGACTATACTTCAAGAAAAGCTTAGATCGAGACATCCAGATTTACACAGATGTAGACTGGGCAGGATGCAAAACTGATCTGAGATTAACAACTGATTATGGAACATTCCTATGGGGCAACCTGGTTACATAGCAGAGCAAGAAACAACCAGTAGTATCAAGAAGCAGTACGGAGGCAGAGCTGAGAGCACTTGCGCTGGGAATATGCGAAGGCATATGGATTAGAAGGATTCTGGAAGATCTCTGCATTCAGGCAAGGCTACCCATAAAAATCTTTTGCGATAGTGTCTCTACCATAAGTATGACAGGAAATCCAGTTCAGCACGATAAGTCAAACATGTAGAAATAGATAGACATTTCATCCGTAAAAAAATTGAAGGAAATAAGATCAGCATACAATGCATTCCCACAAAAAATCAGATAGCAGATATCTTAACCAAACCAGTCTCAACAAAAGATTTTCAATACTTGATGTCCAAGCTTAGTTGTATGAATATTTACAACTAAGCTTGAGGGAGAGTGTAGAAATAAGTTCAGCTGAGGTATGCCGAGCTGAACTGAAGAAGACAGACCTGGACGAAGGTGTGGTGAGTTGAAGGAGGCGGACCTAGACGAGGAGTGCCGAGCTAAACTAGGCCGACCTGGACGAAGACCTGAATGATGCCGAGGAACGAAGTCAGTCAGCCGAACTGACCTGAACAGGAAAGCTGGATTGAGGTGATGAAGACAAGGAGAACGAACTGAGTTAAAGAAGACCAAATATGTTGAAGTAAAGAAAGTGCTGAGGTGACGAGGTGAAGCACAATCAAGGCAGCAACACAATAGGCTGAGCTGCTATACTTAGGCGTGTAAATATTGCGTTTTTACTGTACATAGCAGAGCTGTATTGGTAACTAGCCATTACCACAGCCGTTGTAATTGACTGTGACCGACAATTACCGCTGTTCAAGTCAAAAAATAGCCGTTAGGATTAGATTTCCATCTCTATAAAAGGGATACAACTTTGTAAATTATTTTTAACTCTAATGGAAGTTTAATTCCTTCAATCTCGACAATTCTTTCGGCTATTAGATGTCCCTGTGCATTGAAGGTTACAGACACATGAAAAGCAATTATTATAGCTGGCCATCAGCTACAAGATAGAAAACAAACACAACTTTTAGAATGCATCATTTGACACTTTGATAGAAAAGCTCCAAGGGCCGGGCAGCAGGTCCTCTAGTCAAAATAAAATTATGAAAGAATGAAAGTTACCTTTAATCATCATTGTTTAGCTGGTTGTGGTTGTTTTCGATCACTTGATCAAGAAAGGTAATTAAGACGATGATGATTTGGTTTAATCCCCAAGTTTTTTGGTTAAATTGTGTAACTGTATAAACTTTTGTGACTGGGTGATGTGCTTTTTGTGGGCTGATTATGGTCTTTTCTATGGCTGTGAGTAGACAGATTTGGATGAGTTTGATGCTGGCTCGAGGTAGTCAGTATGGCTGAAGGTGAAACATGTTTGGACTGCTATGATTTCTCTATGTCCCTAATTTTGGTTCTTGGTCTAGCCGTGTTCTTGGCCGAGACAGGTATTCTTCTTTAGACAACGAAGAAGTTTAGTTTTGAGTCATATGGACCGGAACTCGATCGATTCTATGTTTGTAGGAAAAAACGCAGCAAACAAGCAAGAATATAGTCAAACAAAAGCCGAGACGAGTCTCAAGATGACTCTGTCCTTAAAGCAATTTAGCCTCTACCAAATGAGCAAGGTCGACAACAAGACTAATACTTCCCAAGATATAACGGCTTTTTTATTGTCCTTTGCTATAGGAGAAGAAGATTGAACTTGTTGTAGAAGTGAAAGATAAAGAAGAGTTTGGAGAGAAAGAATGCTAAGAATTTTCTTAAGATTTTGCAAGATTGTATTTTTTTATGTTGAACATCAAGGTCTACAATATGTAGACCTTGGGGTGTGTTAAAAGCCACTTTTAAAACTTGTCTCAGCCTGGTTTCAACCTCCAATGGCAGTTGTTTACCGTTCATAGGCGAAGGGAGATGATCCTTGGACCAAAAGCTGCAATTCAAAGTAAAAAGTTCTGTCCGTTGGCACATCGATCGATCACATAGATCGATCGATGTCACTTCGATCGATCGATGTGATCGATCGAAGTCGGACAAAACCTTCAGCTTCTATTCTATCCTACATCGATCGATCACATCGATCGATCGATCTCCCTTTGATCGATCAATGTGATCGATCGAAGTTGGACAGAATACTTCCGTGTTTGCATCACACCATACCGATCGATCGATGTGTACATCGATCAATCGAAGTCCTATACATGGATCGATCGAAGTCTTCTAGAACACTCAACTTTATTTCAGCTTTCTCTTGGTTCGATCCAGTCAGAACATGTATCGATCCATGTGACCTATTTCAAGTTTAAAGTGTTCCGAACTTCACTTCAACTTTCCAAACAACCTCATACATGTTCTATATAAGTTTGGAGCACACGACGGTAAAGTACTTTAAACATACTTTTCCAACAATCTCCCACATGATCCAAACTTGTATGGAAAAACTTCAGAACGATAGACAACTAACCTCTCCATTATCAATCGAAGATAATGACACGTAACGGATACGATGACTTGTGGTCTTGAATCGCCGGTAGTACAACTTGAGTTATATAAACGGAAGTAAGATGAACTTCGTCTTGAATCTTACTCCACTATTGTTTATATGAACAACAAGAAGACATATCATTATCTACTTCTTCAAGTTCGCGGTTTGGTGCGATATCGGCCATGCATCTATCTCAGGATTCATAAGCTCTCTGGAGAGTTTTACAGGCTTTCGCAGGAAGCGACACCACTTCTAAGCTTATATAGGTGAAATTCATCAAGTGTGCACTGTTCACACCACCAAACATTATGGCTACGAATTTTTTTATTAAGAGATTCTTAAAATCTCACCCTTAAGTCTTTACAGTGAGCACTATTGACAACAACACCATAGGGAGGAACACTTAGATAGTGCAACATAGAATTCTTTCATGACTTGTTCTTATCATATTGAACCCTGCTTGTAGGATCCCTACTAATAGTGGGTTGGGTTCCCGTAATGAAGAATTCTCTACAGATGGAATAAGTCCCACCCCCTAAATGTTTCTTAGACTAACTTCTTGTTTAGTCATTTAGTTAAGGGGTCTGCAAGGTTAAACTTGGTTCTTACATATTCCAAGTTAACCACCCCAGAACTAACCAAGTTACGCACAATATTGTGCCTTAAACGGATGTGTCGGCTCTTCCCATTGTATATCTTGTTCCTTGCACGTGCAATCGCAGCCTGAGAATCACAATGAATAGTACAGAAGGCATAGGTTTAGACCATAAAGGAATATCAACAAGCAAATTCCTTAACCACTCGGCTTCTGTACTAGCAAGTTCTAAGGCAATAAATTCAGACTCCATAGTAGATTTAGCACTACAAGATTGTTTACAAGATTTCCAACAAATAGCTCCACCACCCAACGTGAAAACATATCCACTAGTGGAGTTTATTTCATCATTATCTATCACCCAATTGGCATCACAATAACCTTATAAAATAGCGGGAGACCCCGTAAACATGAGTCCTAAATTCATTGTTCCTCTAAGATACTTCAATAAACGTCTTAATGCACACCAATGACTCTCACTTGGATTGTGAATGTATCGTGCAAGTCTATTTACAATATGCAATGTCAGGTCTAGTGCAATTCATTAAATACATTACACTATCAATAATCCTAACATATTCACAGTGTGATACACTATCAAATTTATTTTTAGACAACGTCAAATGAGGATCATAAGGCGTGCTAACAGGTTTCACATCCAAATGATTAAACTTTCTCAACATTTTCTCCACATAGTGTTCTTGAGAAAGTAAATAACCCCCACATTTTTCTACTAACTTAAGACCAAGTATCAAATTCGCCTTCCCCGTGTCTTTCATATCAAACAAAGAAGATAACAATGACTTTGTATCATTAACTATATTTATGTTGGTTCCAAATATTAACATATCATCAACATAAAGGTAAATAATGACACCATCACAATCATTAAATTTACTATACACACAACGGTCACTTTCGTTTACTATATAACCATTAGATACTAATGCGTTATCAAACTTCTCGTGCCATTGTTTAGGTGCTTGCTTAAGACCATACAAGGACTTCTTAAGCCTACACACTTTGTGCTCTTGTCCTTTAGCTATCATACCCTCCGGTTGTTTCATACAAATCTCCTCTTCTAAGTCTCCATTTAAAAATGCTGTTTTCACATCCATTTGGTGAATAACAAGCTTGTGTATGGAGGCAAGTGCTACTAGGACTCTAATTGTAGTTATCCTAGCAACCGGTGAGTAAGTGTCAAAGAAGTCTATACCCTCTTGTTGAGTAAACCCTTTTGCGACAAGCCTAGTCTTAAACTTATCAATCGTACCATCCGCCTTTAGTTTCTTCCTAAAGACCCACTTACAACTGATAGGTTTACACCCTCTAGGCAAGTCCACTAACTCCCAAGTATTATTACTTAGTATAGATTCAAGCTCACTATCTATGGCTTCCTTCCAAAACTTAGAATCTATTGATCTAATTGCATTTCCATACGTTTTGGGATCATCCTCTAAAATGAATGTTGTTATAAAGTCACTTCCAAATGACTTTTCTATTCTTTGTCTCTTACTTCTTCTAGGTTCATCAACCTCTTGTTCAACAAGGACTCACCTATCTCATTTTTGGACACACCAACGGATTGTCTATTCATAGAAAATATATGCTCAAAAAATTCAGCATTCTTAGATTCCAATATAGCATCGTTATCTATAGTCATGAACATATATGCTGTACTATTTTGAGCATACCCGATAAATACACAATCTCTTGTCTTAGACCCGATTTTACTTTTCTTAAAATCAGGAATGCCAACTTTGGCTAGATACCCCCACACTTTCAAGTAATTTAAGTTGGGAGCATAGCCTTTCCACAACTCATAAGGAGTTTTATCCAACTTCTTATGAGCAAGCAGTTAAGATTGCCTCCCCCCACAAGTTGTCCAGCAATCTTGAACTAACCAACATGGCATTCATCATATTTTTCAATTTTCTATTCTTTCTCTCGGATACTCCGTTAGACTGAAGTGAATAAGGAGGCGTAACTTCATGAATAATGCCATTCTCTTCACAAAACTTTTGTAAAGAATCTGTACAGTATTCACCACCTCTATCAGTCCTAAGCCTTTTGATTTTTAAGTCTAGTTGATTTTCAACCTCATTTTTGTAACTTATGAACTTAGACTCAGCCTCATCCTTATGACTTCACAAATATACTTTTGCATATCTAGAGTAATCGTCAATAAAAGTAACATAATACCTTTTACCACCTTTACTCATGTGATTCTTAAAATCACCTAAGTCACTATGAATCAAGCCAAGTTTTTGTGAAACTCTATCAACTTTCTTAAATAGTTTCTTATGATGTTTTACTTCGACACAATGTTCACATTTGTTGAAGTTATCATCATCATAAGAAATCACATTCATGTTCTTGAGTTTCTTTAGCATCCCTTACTTGCATGTCCTAGTCTAGCATGCCACATATCAAGAGACTCAGCGAAGTAAAAAGAACCAGATGCATCTTTATTACTGCAGCAAATAGCATCAAGTACAAGTAGACCTCCATTACAAAAACCTTTACCAATAAACTCTCCATTTCTAGACAAAACAAGTTTATCAGACTCTAAAACAAGTTTAATGTTGGCCTTGTTTAGAAGCACTCCGGAGATCAAGTTCCTACACATGGCAGGAACGTGCAACATATTGCTTAATTCCAGTTTCTTTCCTGAAGTCAACTTGAGAAGCACTTTACCCTTTCCGAGGACTTGGGTACTATGTGCATCTCCCAAGAACACTTGATCATCACTGCCTATTTCTTTGTATTCAGAAAATAGGTCTTTACTGGTAGCAATATGCCTGGTAGCACCCGTGTTTACCACCCATTCCGTAGTACCACCAACAAGATTTACATCCGTTAAGACAACCGCTGTGATGATGTCATCTGCTGCTCCTTTGGCCTCCACAAGGTTCACCTGGTTACTCGGCTGGCCCTTCCATTTCCTGCAATTGACGGCTCGGTGTCCCGGTTTCCCGCACACCCAACAAACGCCTTTCATCTTGTTCTGGCCCTGCATAGCAAATTTCTTACCTTTACCTCCACTGCTGTAGCCGCCATTGTTGTTGTGGAACTTTGGCTTCTTCGCAGCATGCTCCACAACATTGGCTTTGATGCCCTCGTCACAGTGAGACTCATCTTCCATCCTGTTGTTCTCTTCGATGCGTATGTGTTTGATTACCGCATCTAGAGACAACTTTGCGTCGTTGTGCTTTCCCCTCTTCTTGTATTTGCTCCAAGAAGGTGGAAGTTTCTCCAACAGCGCCGCTGCCTGGAACGTCTCATCGATCTTGATTCCTTCATGTTCCAGATTATCCACCAGTTGTTGGAATTGATGGATTTGATCATTTATTGGAGCATGATCAACCATCTGGAATCTGAGAAATTCACTTAACACGTACTTGAGTTTGACCACATCTTCAGCACCATATTTGTTCTCCAGTGCCGACTAAATTTCTTTTGCAGAAGTAAATTTGACATAAATGTCAAATAGAGAGTTGGCCAAAAAGTGAAGAATATGGCCTCTGCAAGTTGTGTTGTCCGCATCAAACTTACGTGCTTCGGTTTCATCCTTTGGTTTGTCCGTCTTAAGCACATATGAAACTGAGAGCATCTCAAGGAAGAACAACACTTTTGCTGCCCGTCTCTTGTAAAATTTGCCATCAAATGGCTCCATCTTGGACATATCGGGCAGAGATTGCTTGGATGCCATCGTAAATTTGCTTTAAGATTGTAGGAAAAAATGCAGCAAACAAGCAAGAATATAATCAAAGAAAAGCCGAGACGAGTCTCAAGATGAATCTGTCCTTAAAGCAATTTAGTCTCTACCTAAGCAAGGTAGACAACAAGACTAATGCTTTCCAAGATATAACGGCTTTCTTCTTGTCATTTGCTCTAGGAGAAGAAGATTGAATTTGCTGTAGAAGTGAAAGATAAAGGAGAGTTTGGAGAGAAAGAATGCTGAGAATTTTCTTGAGATTTTGCAAGATTGTATTTTTTTTATGTTGAAGATACCAAGGTCTACTATATATAGACCTTGGGGTGTGTTAAAAGCCAATTTTAAAACTTGTCTCAGCCTGGTTTCAACCTCCAATGGCAGTTGTTTACCATTCATAGGCGAAGGGAGATGATCCTTGGACCAAAAGCTGCAATTCAAAGTGAAAAGTTCTGTCTGTTGGCACATCGATCGATCATATCGATTGATCGATGTGATCGATCGAAGTCGGACAGAAGCTTCAGCTTCTATTCTGTCCTACATCGATCGATCACATCGATCGATCGATGTCCCTTCGATCGATCAATGTGATCGATCGAAGTTGGACAGAATACGTCCGTGTTTGCATCACACCATACCGATCGATCGATGTGTACATCGATCGATCGAAGTCCCATACATGGATCGATCGAAGTCCTTCAGAACACTCAACTTTATTCCAGCTTTCTCTTGGTTCGATCCAGTCAGAACATGGATCAATCCAAGTGACCTATTTCAAGTTTAAAGTGTTCCGAACTTCACCTCAACTTACCAAACAACCTCACACATGTTCTATATAAGTTTGGAGCACACGACGGTAAAGTACTTTAACATACTTTTCCAATAATGTTTACTATGGATTTCATGAATGAAAGTCGTATTTTGTTACTTTTCAATCATGTGCATACAACTTGTATGCAATGAAGTGAAAAACTCTATTTTCGATATATAACAAAGTACAATAAGTGCATAAATATTTCTATTTCATGATTAAATTATTTATCTTTGATCTCATTTGATTTCCTCCTATATGTTATGTTGTGATTTCCGCAATCATATCTCTTATCAATTACTTCGTCAACATATATATGTTAAATTTATTTACCTTTTTTTGCTCTTGGCCATTCATGTGCCATAAAGATTCCAGTGGCATTAAAACGATTGGTGTAGATGGCCATTAGCTGTAGGAAAGAAAAGAAAAAACAACTAATAGTACTTGACATGTAACAACCTGGCTGCAAAGCTCTGGGGCGGGCCGGCAGTGTCCTCTGGGTCGAGGATTCAATCTATTTAACAGCCTGGTAATAAACAGGTTTTGACTCTCTCAAACCAATATTTTAATATTTCCTCCCTAATATACAAGTGGCTGACACTTGAAAAGAATGTTAATGTTTGTAAACCGACTTTTCGGAATCGTTTAAGAGTTTAAGATGCCATGATTAATATTATACATATGATGGAATGGAGCATCTGTTATATAATTAATTTGGTATAGACTTTTTTTTTAAAATACAAATTTGTATTACCCGAATGTCAAGACATCAAAGGGATGTATCACATACAATAGCCATACTTGTAGAACGGCCTGTCGATCTACATGCACAATTTAGTAATGTAAGCTATTTTAAACTATAGCATCGCCTATGTCTAAAATATGGGGGAAAAGATTATACATTACTATGTATACATGATTGCATATTCTATGTACTATATCCCTAGATACAAAAGCTGTGTTTTCAAAAATGTATCTATTTCGCCCATGCCATATGTGATATAGCGTAGCTGCCTAAGTAATTTTTGCTGCCTTGGATTTGCGTGCCTTCCCTTTTAGTTTGCCAGAATTCCATGCCATCAATCTGTTCGTGAGTCTGTCCAAACCAGATCGAGATGAAATTTCAAACCTGCATGGTGGTCAAGTAGGAGAACAATAGGTATAATTGCCTTCCAACTCGGCCCCTAAAACGGTTAGTGAGGCTTCCGGTATCACAAAGCCGGTAGCTTTGGTGAAGGCTTCTCAGGACCCAAATGAACCCTCGTTATCCCGTACTCTTTTTTTTTTAAAGGAGGAAGAAAAGGGTATATTGGACCTTACCACATTTCTTGAAGCGAAATTTTTATTCCTTGGATCGTATTACAATCTTTTGCTTATAGTTTTTCAAAAAATAGATCTTATTTTTCCTCACGTATTTAAAGTTGACACTCACAATGGAAAAATAGTAAAGAATTATTTTCTGCAACACATATAATTAAAACGTTAATTTGTGACACCGCCAAAACTGTTACGCTAAAAAAATTCATCTTTGCAGAAAATAATTGTTGACGCCCATAAATTTTACCTTTGACCTTGTCTGACTAGGAGACGAGAAAAACATGCACCTAGACATTTATCGACTTGCTCAAAAAACCTTTTAGTGTGGTCCCATGACGGTGACTAAAATTTTAAAAACAAAAAATTTAATAATTGAGAGTTAGATAACCTCTGGCATAAAAGAATATGTTGGATTCAATGTGATAATTCTTCTCAGAAAATCACGGGGCTTAAAAAAAGAGAACAAAAACAACTATTATTAGTATCATATAACATAGCTGTAAATTGTAATAGACAGTTCTTGATTGGCTCAAAACATGCCTGTAGTGTGAGGACAATGGTAAATTAGAAATCATAAAAAGTTCTTTCTTGTTATAATGGAAGCTGACAAGGAATATGTTGGAATAGGTAGGATGATTGGTTCCACTCAAAGCATGGACTGATCAAGAATAAAACTTTTTATGCAAAGACCAAGTTTCCAACTTTTGTCAGTATCACAAGCTAATGTTTTACTTATATGTGTTACCAAGAATAATTCTTGATAGTCTTTTAGCTTATCTTACTAGGACGACTGGTTCCATTCAAAGCATGGACTGGTCAAGGAATAAAACTTTTTATGCAAAGACCAAGTTTCCAGCATAGCAATTTTGTCAGTATCACAAATAATTTTTGATAGTCTTTTACCTTATTTTACTAGGATGATTGGTTCCACTCAAAGCATGGACTGCTCAAGAAATAAAACTTTTTATGCAAAGACCAAATTTTCAGCGTAACAGTTTTGTCAGTATCACAAACTAATGTTTTATTATATGTGTTACGGAATATAATTCTTGATAGTCTTTTACCTTATCTTACTACGACAGGGAGAAAAATGCATTTATACAGCCTGTTATAATAGTTTGTAAAGGCAATGGAACGAAGAATGAATGTTTGAGATCAAAGATGAAGGTGAAATGGCGTTGGAATAAGCAAGAATAGCTTGACTCATGACTTGGATCGATCCATGTATCAAATGGATAGATCTATGTGGCTTTAAAATGAAGTTGAGTATTCTGCCGGACATAGATCGATGACATCGATCGATCGATGTAGATGACATCGATCGATCGATGTGTCCTGGATGAGATCGATGTATGATCTGAGGACATCGATCGATGACATCGATCGATCGATGTCACATACATCGATCGATCGATGTCCAGAGTGCAGGGTTCGATGTTGAACTGAGGACATCGATCGATCACATCGATCGATCGATGTCCTAACAGACGTGTTTTTTCATGAAAATTCACATCTTTTGCACCAAAAGACATGTCCAATCGCCATGCAACCTCCTCCAACGACTTTCTGGAGTTTGAGAGCCTATAAATAGGCTATTGTAACCCATTAGAAGTCTGATCTTGCAACATATGCAATCAAGCATTCCATATTCTTCTTCTTGCTCAAGAACACTCTTGTTTTAAGAAAGTTCATTGTTTCTCAATCCTATTTGCTGAGGATTAGAGATTGTTGGCTGTTGTATCCTAGGAGGAAGTTTGCCTATAACCCTGCAGCATCTAGTGGGGGCAAATATTCCTTACGGAAAGTGTTCTGCACGCCTCAAGCCAAGTTCTTTCTTACTTGCTCTCATTTTGTTGTCTTGTTTCCCTATCTTCTCAACAATCGTAAGGAATATTCGAGATGGATTCAAAGACATACTTGAATCAAGAGAGCATGAAGTTGGACCGTTTTGATGGAACAAACTATCTTCGCTGGAAGGACAAGATGATGTTCCTTCTGACGGCGCTGCAGATTGGGTATTGTCTCGACCCAACTCTGCAGGATCTACCCACTCCTAAAGACAATGACTCCGAGGAGGTCAAGGCTGCTTGGAGGAAGAGACAGGAGGATAATATGCTTTGCCGAGGGCATATCCTCAACAACTTGACAGATCGTATCTACGATCTGTTCACGGCAACATCATCACCGAAAGAGATATGGAACGCCTTGGAGTTCAAGTACAACAACGAAAAACAAGGCGCAGACAAATTCCAGGTGATGAGGTATTTTAATTTTAAGATGGTTGAAAATTTTTCAGTCATGGACCAAGTGCACGAGTTGCAGGTCATTGTGTCCAAACTGAAAGAGTTGGGTGTAGAAGTTTCTGAGGCATTACAAGTAGGAGGAATCATTGCTAAGCTTCCTCCTAGTTGGAATGACTACAGGAAGAAATTACTGCACTCAACCGAATCCTTTTCCCTTGAACAACTTCAAAAGCATCTGCGAATTGAAGAAGAGACAAGGAGTCTTGTAAAGAGACATATCTCTGACGATGCACCTAGAGTGCATTATGTCAAAGGGAAAGCAGGGAGTTCGGTTGGAAACAAAAGGAAGAACTCCGATTATGTTGAATCCACAGACAAAACAGAATCTAAGAAAGGCAAGAGGTGCTATAATTGTGGCAAGAAAGGTCACTTGAAGAAAGACTGTTGGTTTCGAAAGAAACAAAAACAGGGTGGTAATTCTCAGAATGTCAACAATGCGAATATGGTAGACATTGGAACCGATCAACTGGTTGCAATGGTCTCAGGTTTGCATGTTGGCATGGTAACAGAACTTCATATGGCTACGAACGAGATCACAAGTGATTGGTGGTTCGATTCGGGTGCAACAGTGCACGTATGTAACAACAAGGATCTATTCAAGACCTATCATGTTGTGGATGATAGCCAACAGGTTCTGATGGGAAACCGCAGTGCCACAAGAGTCTTGGGTAAAGGTAGTATAGAGTTAGACTTTACTTCTGGTAAGAAGTTGTTATTAGTCAACGTACTACATGTACCCGAGATTTCTAAGAATCTTGTCTCTGCTAGTCTTGTTTGTAAGAGTGGATTCAAGATTGTAATGGAGGGGGACAAAATTATATTGTCCAAGAATGGTATCTTTGTCGGCAAGGGATATGCTTGCGACGGGATGTTTAAGTTGAGTATCAATAAAAATTCCGCGGTTTCTGTTTACTCTGTTGATTCTTCTTTTTCATTATGGCATGATAGACTTGCACATGTTAGTAATACAACTATTAAGTTCATGTCTAAGCATGCCTTAATTTCTTGCAAAGATGAAAATGAAAGAACATGTGAAGTATGCATACAAGCAAAAATGACAAAGAAGCCGTTTCCGAAAGTTGAACGGAAAACCGATCTCTTAGAACTTGTTCATTCAGATATTTGTGAATTGAACGGAGTTTTAACCCGAGGAGGAAATCGATATTTCATAACTTTCATTGATGATGCTTCTAGATATACTTATGTATATTTACTAAGGCATAAAGATGAAGCCTTTGACATGTTCAAAGTCTATAAAATGGAAGTCGAAAATCAATCGGGATTGAAAATCAAAGTTCTAAGGAGAATACTTTCCTCTTGAATTTAATCAATTCTGTGAGGAGAATGGTATCATACACCAGAAAAGTGCTCCATACACTCCCCAACAGAACGGTTTGGCTGAAAGAAAGAATAGAAGTTTAGTTGACATGCTGAATGCAATGTTAATAAACTCTGGATTGCCAAAGAATTTGTGGGGAGAAGCCTTGTTAACGGCTTGTCATATTCATAATAGAATTCCTTCTAAGAAGTTTAAGGTTTCTCCATATGAATTGTGGAAGAAACGAAAACCAAATCTAAGTTATCTTAGAGTTTGGGGTTGTCTAGCCTATTATAGAGTACCGGATCCAAAGAGGACTAAGTTAGGGCCAAGAGCTCTTAAAGGTGTCTTTATTGGATATGCTGAAAACTCTAAAGCATATAGGATTCTAGATTTAGAATCCAATGTGGTTGTTGAATCTAGAGATGTTGAATTTCTTGAGAATAAATTCTTAAGAACATATTCAAATCAAAGTTCAACAAGTGAGAGTTTGAATGATCCTATTGTTGGTGATTTTACTAATGATCCTTCTAGTGTTGATGATCCATATCAAGATTCTCCAACTGAGGTTAGGAGAAGTCAACGTGCTAGAAAGGAAAAGTATTTACATCCGGACTTCATTTCTTTGCAATCTATTACTTTCTTAGTTGAAGGTAATAGGACAAAGGTGTTTAATCAAATACCTATTGTACTAAGCGTTGAAGATGATCCAAAATCCTATAAGGAGGCGATGCAATCGAGAGATGCATCATTTTGGAAGGAAGCTATTGATGATGAGATGAATTCGTTATTGTCTAACAATACGTGGATTCTCGCTGATTTGCCTCCAAGTTCCAAAGCTATTGGATGTAAATGGGTATTTCGCAGGAAATACAATACGGATGGTTCACTTCAAACTTTCAAGGCTAGATTAGTAGCCAAAGGCTTTAGACAACGAGAAGGGATAGACTATTTTGATACATATGCTCATGTGGCAAGAATAACATCCATTAGAGTGTTGATAGCATTAGCATCCATTAATAACTTGGTTATTCATCAAATGGACGTTAAGACTGCATTTCTCAATGGTGATTTAGACGAGGAAGTCTATATGGAACAACCGGAAGGTTTTGTACTTCCGGGGAATGAGCACAAAGTGTGCAAATTGATAAGGTCATTGTATGGACTGAAACAAGCACCGAAACAATGGCATGAAAAGTTTGACACTACCATTTTGAAGGATGGTTTCCGACATAATGGTGCAGATAAGTGTGTATATTCCAAGTTTACAGACAAATATGGTGTTATTATTTGTTTGTACGTGGATGATATGCTTATTATCGGTACTAATATGGAAGGAGTAAATGAAACTAAGAAGTATTTAACTTCACAATTCCAAATGAAAGATTTGGGTGAGGTAGATACTATCTTAGGAATTAAGGTGTCCAAACATAGTGGGGGTTTTGCTCTTTGTCAATCTCATTACATAAACAAAGTGTTGAACAAGTTCAAACACTTGGAGATCAAAGAAGCAAACACACCATTCGATGCCTCATACAAATTGACTGGATATACCGGTAGAGCGGTGGCACAATTAGAATATGCTAGTGCGATTGGTAGTTTGATGTATGCTATGCATTGCACTAGACCGGATATTGCCTTTGCGGTGTGTAAATTATCAAGGTATACTAGTAATCCTAGTATAGATCATTGGAAGGCAATCGGGCGAGTACTTGGATACTTGAAGAGGACTATGAGTTACGGATTGTTTTATAATAATTTTCCAGCCGTGTTAGAAGGTTATACTGATGCTAGTTGGATAACTAGTGTTGGTGATAACAAGTCTACTACGGGTTGGATATTTACATTGGGTGGTGGTGCTGTTTCTTGGGCTTCAAAGAAACAGACATGCATAACTCATTCTACAATGGAATCCGAATTCATAGCATTGGGTTCTGCAGGTAAAGAAGCGGAATGGCTGAGAAATCTTTTATTGGATATAGAGTTGTGGCCACAACCGATGCCAGCCATTTCTTTACACTGTGATAGCCAAGCAACGATGTCTAGAGCTTATAGTAAAATCTATAACGGAAAATCTAGACATGTCAGCCTTAAGCATGATTATGTAAGGCAATTAATAACTGATGGTGTAATAGCCATTGCGTACGTCAGATCCTGCAATAACCTGGCGGATCCGTTGACAAAGAGTCTATCAAAAGACTTGGTACAAAGTACATCTTTAGGGATGGGATTGAGACGTATGGGATAAGTTCACTTGTGATAGAAACCCGACCTTGTCTAGCATACCACTAGCCAAAAGGTTCAATGGGTAACAACAAGTCACAAAGTGAGGTATTAAAGCACTACGATTGATCTTTAAAGAATCAAGCCGCATGATATTGATCTTTAAAGAATTGGAATGTTAGTGTTAAAGGAGGGTGAGTGTTCATTGCACTCTTAATGAAGGATTAAGAGGAATTATCTTAATCTTCACCTATATGAACATGGGAAGTGGTGCCGCTTCGACAAGCAATGATCTTGAAATGTTCATGAATACTAGGGGTAGCACAAGGCCATAAAGTGCGGTTTAAAATGGACTTCGATTGAGAGTGTGGTTTCATGTGTATAATGTTTCCGGTTCTAGCACATAGGAATCTGATTCAAGGCTTTTTAGCTATCATGATTTCGTTAGAACTTTGAGATGTTATACTAATAAGAGGTTCAAATCGAAAGATACTTCTTAAATGCATGAAATGTCATAAGTTGCTTTACAAACTAAGTGGGGGATTGTTATAATAGTTTGTAAAGGCAATGGAACGAAGAATGAATGTTTGAGATCAAAGATGAAGGTGAAATGGCGTTGGAATAAGCAAGAATAGCTTGACTCATGACTTGGATCGATCCATGTATCAAATGGATAGATCTATGTGGCTTTAAAATGAAGTTGAGTATTCTGCCGGACATAGATCGATGACATCGATCGATCGATGTAGATGACATCGATCGATCGATGTGTCCTGGATGAGATCGATGTATGATCTGAGGACATCGATCGATGACATCGATCGATCGATGTCACATACATCGATCGATCGATGTCCAGAGTGCAGGGTTCGATGTTGAACTGAGGACATCGATCGATCACATCGATCGATCGATGTCCTGACAGACGTGTTTTTTCATGAAAATTCACATCTTTTGCACCAAAAGACATGTCCAATCGCCATGCAACCTCCTCCAACGACTTTCTGGAGTTTGAGAGCCTATAAATAGGCTATTGTAACCCATTAGAAGTCTGATCTTGCAACATATGCAATCAAGCATTCCATATTCTTCTTCTTGCTCAAGAACACTCTTGTTTTAAGAAAGTTCATTGTTTCTCAATCCTATTTGCTGAGGATTAGAGATTGTTGGCTGTTGTATCCTAGGAGGAAGTTTGCCTATAACCCTGCAGCATCTAGTGGGGGCAAATATTCCTTACGGAAAGTGTTCTGCACGCCTCAAGCCAAGTTCTTTCTTACTTGCTCTCATTTTGTTGTCTTGTTTCCCTATCTTCTCAACACAGCCTGATATAGACATTTATTGACTTTCTCGAAACAACCCTCTAATCCATGGCAGAACCAGGAGTCCCTTCTTGGAGGCACTGACAGGCTTCGCTACAGGAATATCACCCGTCACTGTTTCGACCGGAGAAATCGACAAAATCTTCTAGACATATTTTTGTATTATAACATAAAATGCGTGAAAGATAACACATCTACCAACCAATGTACAAAAAATACTCGACAAACAATATGCGGATCATAATTATTAAATGAATATAGTAATATATTCAATACATACCTTTTATTTGCCTATTGTAGGACGAGAAGGAGTTGTCAAGGGACGCAAAAAGGTTCTTCGAGATGACATTGATTGAAATCGTTGCATAATAGTATCTTCCAACCATTCATAATCGTCGAACAATGCACTTTGAAACCTTCTGTTCTTTTTTCCAAACATAATTTGTGGAAACACATGCCCAACTGGCTGACAAAGACCTTTAGCTACATATCTTCTCCTTAATGAATCTCTTATTTCAATAAGATAACTATTAATTGGTTTCCGCAAACCCGGATAACCAATAACATCATCATCCGAAATTGCATTCCTTATCAACACAAGCTCTTTTTTCCCTTCATTGTGAAGATGAAGATTCGAATTTTTTCAGTTGCCTAATAACAAACTTGTCCATAATGTATTGCTAAACAAAGCCTCCCAAAACTTCTATACTATGAAAAATCAACCGACTAGTAACATTACAATTTACACCAGTCTGCTTCTAAACTATGAGACACATTACACCCGCATACATTAACCATATTAAGCAACATCTTCTGATTATCAATTAAAGAAAGAAACTGAGTACGTTAAATAGGTGATGAATGCTAACAAAGCACAAAAGATACTTAGTCATGTAATGTTGAGAAGATAAATAATAATTTAATAACAATGGTGCACAATACACCTAATGGTGTGCTTTAGAAAGAAAACCAAGTATGAAGTACGGAGAGGACCGAAGAGGGGTTAAAAGAACATAAACCAGAAAATGCAAAACTTTAGACCATCCACCGGCTGCAATTGATGTACCAAGTGCCACTCTTTTGAATAAACCTGTAAAAGGCGATATGAAAAATAAGGTAAATTACGCAGGAGCAGGAAAGCAAAGTAATGAATATATATTATTTTTCTTTTATTACAATTACACCTCTCTGTTTATGAATATTTTTCTTGAGCTCTTACATCACAACATATAGTGTAATTTATAATATTTTAAAATACCAAACGTGTTCCAGTAAATTTTAGACACATTTTAGTTACTTAGCAGATAATTGTCGAACGTTAAACACTATGTGACCATGTAACAGAAAGTTAGTGTTCTCTTAAGCAGGGGCACACTTTGAACTGAATGGCCAAAAATACAACTATACCTACCTATCTATATGATGTCGTCGACATTGGGGGGCACGTGCCCCAGGCCTCCCTCCCTCCGCCACTGCCTCTAGTGTGACCCAATGACGGTGACCCGAAAAAAAATCATTCTTTTTTTTAATGGGTTGCCCCGAGGTATCCTCCCAGCCGAAAACCAGAAGACTAATCCTCCGTCCCTGCGGTCAGCACACGAAGTGGTAGGGGACTGGCCAAATGGTTTGCTCTATTCACATGAGCGGGGATCGAACCCCCAACCACATGCTTAAAGGATGAGGTACTGAACCACCACGCCAACCATGTTGGTTAAAATCATTCTTTTTAATAACATGGGATCTAGAAACCTTTGGTGTAAAGGAATATGTTGGAATGTATATGATGATTCTTCTTAGAAAAAACAAATGGGCTTCAAGGAAAAACAAAAACAAAGACGACTATCAGTACGCGTCATTGGAACGGTTTTCCAAGACTGAAACAAGAACTTGGAGAAACAAGAACTTGGAATGGAAGTGTTGGAGAAAATTGAAAAAAAATATTGAAATGGACCAAGTTGCAAATTGTGGTGAGCCACGTATTTTGCTCTTAAATATGATTAGTTTTCATTAATGATAAGTGAAAACTAATGAGTCCTTAATTATCCACATAACAAGTAGATAATTTTAGGCTTTTGAATCATTCAATTACGATACCGGGTGAATGAGAAATTAATATTAACAGTAGGGATAAAATAGGAGGAAATCAGCTCAGCTCAGCAGAACAGCTCGGGCTGTCGGCTGCGGGCCAGATGAGCTCGTGCTCAGGCTCGAAGTTGTGGCATGCGAGCCTGATGGGCTCGTACGCAAGTTGCGGGTCGACCTGCATGTAGCGGGTCAGATCCTATCAGTTGGGAAGAAAGTTTGCTTAAATTTAAAATTATCCAGATTGTTGGGATTGGCTAAGGTCTAAGTTTGAAAAGTCGTTGAGCTTTAACCGTACTGAGCTGACCTGAAGTTGTTATGATCTGAAGGTTCATATTGAACAGTTATTCGATCCAACAGCTGTGGACATACCTAATGCAGTTATCTGATCCAAGGGTTCAGGCCGAGAAGATATCTGATCATACGGCTGTGGTTGAACTGACTGTAACAAAATGAGCTCAGTTTCCCCTATAAATATGAGGCTGAGCTGATCTCTATGGTCATTCAGAAATCAATCAGAAAATTCATTCAGAAATCGAGTTTCTTCTCTTCTCTCTATACAACCTCTCCGCATAAATCACTCTCAGCTAATCACTTCCTCTCTGCATATTTGCATTTCAAGTCATCCGAGGAGTCAGTGATATTTTTACAGGTCCGTCGAGTTCATACGCTGCAGTATCGCTGGTCTGAACTTATTCTGTTGTATCTTGGGATAAGATTGCTTTGTCTGGTTGGACACATTAAAGGACAAAGTCCTGGACTCATCTCGGATTTTTCTCTCGGCTAAACTACTGAGTTGCTATCAGTCTAACACTGTCGTGCTGAGCTATTGCCGAGCTGAGCTCTCTTGTGTGCTGAGCTTTGCTGATCGGTTGTTAAGCAGCACTGTTATTCTGTAGTGTTGCCAAAGCGAGCTCTGCTGTGTGCTGAGCTCGACTGGGTGGTTGAGGACATTTGTTGTTCTGTAGCGCTGCCGTGCTGTGCTTGGCTAGTTAGCTGACAACACAGAACGATTCTGCTATGTGGCTATGCTGAGGTCGGCAGGTCGACTGACTGTCTAGAACGCAAACCTAATTACCCTGCTTGGACTGATATCATACATGACTGATTGACCCCACCCACCCTGAGCTCGGCAAGTTGGGTGTTTCTTTGTTTCACAAGCACATTTGTACAGATTTCAACTTTGTCTGACTTTATATGGATTGTCAACAACTGTCATAGTGTATGCTGATAGGAGCGATTGGCTAAGGCAAGCATGACACATCTTCTAGGAAATTCCGAAGCCATTCAGCCTCTTCCCTAACTATATCTAGTGCTATAAACTCATATTCCATAGTAGACCGAGATATGCATCTTTGTTTCATGGTGGACCGAGCTATGCATGTTTGTTTTATAGTGGACCGACCCGCGGAGTTCAAGACGCATCGGGTCAATCGGTCAGGTACGATATAAGTCCAACAAGAGATAGCCTAAAAATGCTGACATTTTGCTAGTGAAGAAAACACTGGTAACAGGGTGGGTGCATTAAGGGAGTAAATACTGTTAAAATTGAAATCCAAGGATATCAAAATCCAGCCCTCCCTTGATTCTACACAAATGTAGAAGTCTAGCGTATCAGAAACTCCTTTGATCAAAATCCTTTCTTTAGTTACTAATGGAACAGAAAAGGCACAAAAATTATAGATTAACTAACAATAACACAAAAATTTATACCTCACACTAGTTAAGGATGTAGTAAAAAATATCTTCCATGTACAATTACCTTTATTATTGCTCGTAGATCATTGAAATAAAAAAGAAAAATACTACCTTTACCCTTTTTATGGTTTGAAGTAATGACTATTAGACCTATCCTAGTTTAAAATCCGACCCTTAAACATTCTATATTTTTGAACTGCATTGAAAACTCAATTAAACCATTTACTTGAACCGAATCTATCTGTTTAATTAGATGGTTCAATTGAAATTTATACATAACAATTTATTACGTTGTTTAATTTTTTTTGAGCCAATTAAGTGGTTTATTAAACTTTTTTCAAAAAAAATGTTCAACCTTAATAAATATCCTTCTCAAAAGAAACCTTAGCAAATCTGCGGCTCTAAACGCCTCTCCCATTCCTTCATCCACCCACCCTTTCTTCCCCTCCTGCATTAGCTCCTCACCGCCCCCACTACCGGCAACCTACTCCCGGCCTCCCCATTTTCCTCCTCCCATCCTGGCGCCCTGCCTCCATCCGTTTTAACTCAATTGGAAAAACAACAATGCAATAGGAAATGAAAGAAAAAAGAAACCAAGACCTACCGAAAAAGTCAAGAACACCATCAAAGTCAAACTACTCCATTTCAAATCCTTAATTTCTAAGAACAACAGTTTCAGTTTGCCGACGAGTATTTGCGGTGGCAGCAGGGTCTTAATAAATTTACCTTAATATTTGAAATATACTTTTAGATCGTGAACCGATCCGATGCCTTTCCGACCCTAAACAAACATAATAACCTAATGCACCTTTTATTTGAAATATCACTATCAAATAAATTACTCGAAGTTGTCTATGATAAAACACGATCTAAAATATGTTTCATTAACATCATTTAATTATGTTTTCATCAATAAAGGGGCTGGACAACTGGATGCTTGGGAGGGGGTCACAAAGGAGGACGGAGCAGCGGACGAACTGAGAGGGGATGATTGGTGAGGGGAGGAAGACAGCCATGGACAACGCTGGTCAAAGATGAAGATTTCAAAGTTGTCAACCAAATTAAGAGAAACTTCATCAATTATAAAGCTGTATATAGGGGGAAATGGTGGAGAGGGTGACAGTGGGACGTGAGGGAATAGTTTGAGAGAATGAGAGCACAAAATGTACCGGCCCGACTCGAGTCCTAGTACTCGAAACGACGCACCTGCCCTATTTCACTAAAAAAAATACATGGCGTCGAATCGATACAAATATATGTTAGCAACGTGACACAAATCGATGTGAGCAGAAGTCAAAATAAAACCTCCAAATTATCATTAATAAATATCCAAAGTAGTCTAGGCAAAATATAACGATACAATAGTCTTAATGGAAACAAAAGAAATACTAAATCTCCAGAAATGTACATCAAAATCTAAATAATCAAGTGTCACGACTAAATCCTCATAAAGCCTCACCTCGAAATCCTCACTCCCGGTCATCCTCAATGTAAATGAGGTCGTACTCCTGATCATCTGAAAAATATAAGAAAGAATAGTACGAACGATACTTCACCCAACAAGTAAACTTACCATATTTACCATAAGATCATGCACAAAGAAGCAAGTATAATAAAAATAAATAATAACACAGAAAATAGCATGCTTATCATTCGCAAATAAAATTACCAAATTACCCCTAAATAGCAAAGACATAACCAACCGTTAAAGTCAACAAAGTCGCGAATCATATACCAATTAAAAGTTAGTACAAGTTAATACGTGATGCAATTTTATAAAATCGAAGGAATTCCAAGTCAGAACCAAATTTTTCCAAAGTCCAAATCCAAATCTGGTTAAACCGGTCCAAAGTCGATATCCAAATCCAAATCCAATGCAATGGGTATAGCACTTTCTATACAAGTGATTTATACCGTAAAACTTACGAATTGATCCTGTAATAGTCAATATGCCGCAGGCACCCTGTCCCGGACTAGATCATTACGTCTGTCGTGCCCTAATAGCGGGCAACATATCCGAATGCTCTATATCATATAGCCAATATGCTAGGACGCTCCGTTTGTTTTGAACCAATCTGGCTTAACAATATATTTCACACTGTAGGGGTGAATTTTCAAAATATGCAATTTTTAAAATCCAAAGGTTTCCAAAAATACTCGATATTTTCCAAAATTACAAAAAAAATCCAATTTCAAATAGTCCAATCACAAAATATACCACATAATCTGAAATGTCCTATATACCAAAATTTTCCATCTCATCCGCATACATATATACGTACATATGCTTACGTCCATACATGTGCATATAAACGTATATACGTATTCGTACATTCCTCGACTCACCTTCATCCCAAGCCACTACCCAACTCACCTCATTTCACCTCCATCATCTTAAGCCTCCTACTGGCAAGCACTTTACCCCCACCCATCCCGCGTACATATACAAAACGTGAGATGCCATTTACAACTTATGTTATGGCGAAATCCTTAATTTCCAGCTTGATTTCTTCCCACAAATATTTCTAAAGATAATGGGAACACTTGTCCTGCTGAGCACCTGGATTGTTTCAATGCAGCAATGACTTTGTAAAGGGCTTGTGATGCTTTGTACACAACTTGTGAGAAGCTGGCAAATGATTTTACTCGCCACTTTGTTGGTGGGAGAAGGCAAACTAATGATGGTGATCAAATAGTGAGCCAGTGAATCGTTAAAGGACTTCTCTAAGAGATTTAATGGTGAGGCTTCCTATGTCATGGAAACGTCCAAATAAGTTTATATACATGCATTTGATTCTGGCTTTAGGACGGAAGGTTAAATGAAAAAATCATCATGAGGGTTTAGATAAGTGTTAGAAGTCTTTCAGACAATGAGTCATTGTGTCTGTGGTTATGCAATCAAATTCCACTTATTTGATTTTACTAGACTTTAGTGGTTGTAGAGTTGGTTCGATTGGCTTTAGACAAATATTCAATACAAACTCCAGGGGTTGAATGTGGAACATTTAAGGAATCTAAGGACAAATCTGTACAAACTAGAAAATCTGAGGGCAAATGTGTAAAATTTTCAGACGGATGGGGCTGATTGGTAAAGTTAAAATTCTGGGGGCAACTGCTAAAAATTAAAAATTGTGGGTTGAGATTTAATTTTCTAACTCTAATGACTCATTTAATTTGATCTCCCCCTTTTCTCTCCTTTATTTTGCCACCTCCAACAGGGATAGGATCCCCTCACCGCTCTCCCTTCACCGCGTGCGTGACCGCGCGACACGTGGCAAAAAGGGAGGTGGTGAGGCTGGGTGAAGGTAACCCTCATCCAGCCTCACCACCCCTACTGCTGCCACGTGTCGCGTCCTGGGTCGCGCGGTGACTCACCGCGCGGTGAGGAGATCCCATCCCCCTCCAACGCACGTAGCCCTTTCTCTATCTTCGTCTATAACGGCTCTGTTAGCTCTTGCCGCTGGGATGCAGGCGCAGCCGCCGGCTGGCGACCATCGGGTTCCCACGATGGTGGCTCTATTTTCCAGCTCTGTTTGGCCACATGGTGGTTGGTGATCATCCTCCCACTACTCCGGGTATTCCACTAGTTAGAAGCAAGTTTTCTGCTGAATAGGGTTGAGGAAGGTATTGAACAGTGGCTTGATCCTTTGATTGATTCTGGCTTGGTTTTTTGGTTTTGTGGTTGTTTTTGCGTGTTTGCTGTTTTGCTGGGATGGTTTTTTCTGGCTGAGGGTCTGCGAACGATAAGATTTGACTAACTACCAAATTGTTCGTGTTAGTCCCTTAGAACACACTAGAAGGGGAGTTGAATAGTGTGTTCACCAAGTATGGATATTTTCTTGGATAATTTTTGTTTTTAAGTGCAACCAATACTTAGATGTGTTCTTGTGAAGAATAAAACTTGCGGAAGAATAAAGAACACAAGGATGTATAGAGATTCAAGTCAAAATGACTCTACTCCTCTACCTTCTTGATTTTCCACAAGAAGAATTTTGAATAGGGAATTGTTATTTCTATGGGAGAAGCAACAATCAAAACAAAATCCACAACAATGGAAAAACTAGGCCACACGCCTAAACCACAACCAAGAAACCTAACCCATTGAAGTCGAGCCTCCAAAGAACTTCTTTGCTCTCAAAGAATTCTTGTAGGGAGTACACCACAACACTATCCACTAACCCTCCAAGATCTAGATTTCTTAAACAAGAAGCACCCTAGCTTCTTGACCAACAATCTACACAGCCTCTCACAATCTTAACTCAACAAGAAGAACACTCTTCTTCTTCTTTACAACACAACTCTCAACAATAAAGTAAAACATACAAAATTACAACTATGTTGAGAGCTTGAAACCTTGAGAGAAACTTGAGAGCTTGAATGTTAGAAATTTGGAGAAGAATGAGATGAAACCCTTGTTTTATCTCCTTTGAATTTTTGGCCGTTTGAAATTTCTGCAGATCTAATAATGGGCTTTGTCTTCTTGTGATGACATGTCCCTATCATTGGAGATCTTCTCTTGGATGGTTGCAAGCTTCTTCTTGAAAGCTTAAAGAGGAAAGATCACTCCTTCAAGGATGAGAGAGATCCTGTGAAAATAGCACTAAAAGAGAGGGTACAAATGTCAAGTAAGCATTAGAAAACAAGACATAAGACATTTGTGACATTGGTCACATAAAGCGCCTTATTTGTTTAGTGAACGGGCGTTCAATGTGACATGGAGCACTTTATATGAGATTGAACAGGCGTTCAATGTCACATAAAGCGCCTTATGTGGGCAGCTGAATACGTTCGAAGTAACATTAAGCACCTAATCTCAGCCTTCATGCTTGTTCGAAGTGGTTTTGACTTTTATCAGAAAGTTGCTTGATGTACGTGCCTATTTCGGGGAGAAAAGTACTTTTGACTCTGTGGTACACCTGAAGCGCCTAATGTAGGCATTTGAAGTATACTGGAATTCAGCCACAACACATGAAGCGCCTAATGTAGGCGTTCGAAGTGTGCTGGGATTCAACCACAACACATGAAGCGCCTTATGTAGGCGTTCAAAGTGTACTGGTTTCCAGAGCCTTTACACGAGACACCTTATGTAAGCGTTCGAAGTATACTGACCTTCAGACACTTCACATTAGGCGCTCGATTAGGCGTTCGAAGTGCCAATTGTGCAAATCATCAAAACTTAACATATTCTAACATTCTCCCTCTTTTTGATGATTTTACAACGTGCATAACTTTTTAAAGTTAGCTCCCCTTTAACATATGCTCCCCCTCACTTTATGCTTAAAGTTTTTCTATTGGCTTATGATGAATCATGCATTTTAACAATGTAACAAAAACATCATGAACAAGATAATTTTATAAGAAACAACACATTGATGTTTGAACAGGTTAGGCAATAAGCAAAACATCATAAAAGACAAAAAATCTAATTGTCACATTGATAAAAAAGAACTAGAAAAGGGCAGACAAAGCATCATTGTTGTTTATATGTTCCCTGCACCAATATCTCCACCACCGGATGTAAATCTACCAAAACCAAATTCTCCAGCTGCAAAATCTGTAAAGCCGTCCATTCTTTCAACACCACTGGCACTTCTAACATCGCCAGTTTCAACACCACTTCCAACACTGCCCATTTCAATGTCACCAGTTCTAGCACCACCACTACCAGTTGCAGTTTCTCCCCCTAAATCATCAAAATCATAGAGAAATTAAAACCAAGGAACAACTTGCATGAACGCGGTTTTAAGCACGGCAATGCGATGGTCATTTCGAAAATGCCGAGCCTCATGCTCAGCATCACGAAGCTCTAATCGCTGAATAGTTTGCTGCATTTGTTGAATGGTAGATAGCAGAGCGGGATCAGTGGTTCCTCCATCACCATCATTAGGTCCTTCATCGACCTCTTTTGCAATATCAGGAGCAGTAGTGGCCTTCCTTCTTCTTGAGTCAATGGCTTGGGCAATATTGAAATTATCGTAATAGTTTGTCTTTGCCAGCATTGTAAATTCTCCATCAGGTATTTCAATACCCTTGGATTTCATCAGGATGGTAACAATATTGACAAAAAGAAGAGCCTTCAACCCTTTTCGGAGGGCAGCCATCATAACTTTCACTAGGATCTAACCAAAATTGAACTGTATCTTATGCAAGATACAATAAGTAACTTAGAAATTCATATTGCTTGGATTTTGTGCTGCCTTACCGTTGACACAGTAGGTGACCACAGCTAGCAAAATTCTGTTCAGCAGAGGCATGTCCTGAGTTTTTTTTGTGGAAAAATATTCTAGATCAAATTTCACATCCTGCTCACGGACTCCGTATTTGTTGCTCCAGTCAAATACGGAGAAGTTGCTGAGACCTTCATTTTTGATGCCCAAAGCATCACAGTTTTCTTGAATAAAAAATGAATGTGTGTACCAGCGACGATCGTGTGCAGAGAAAATTGTTGAAACTCAGATTGTGGAGTAATCCACACATTTGCTTAGAACAGCCTAGTGAAGTCTCTGGAGAATTTTTGCATATCACGTCTGGACCAAAGAGAGGTCCAGCCTTGATGATCTAGCAAGGTGATTATTTGGTTTGCATTGTGAGCCTCAGTAAAATCAATGAGGCGGATCAATTTGAGAGGAACAACGGGTCTGTTGTTGCTCCTCCATTCTTCATAGAGCATGCGAGAATGGAGTGATGGATGGAGACTTTTGTCTACATTCGGAGGAAACTCTTTGATATTGGATTCAAATTTCTTTAACCAAGGATAGTTATCCTTGGTGAGCCCTTCACAAAGAGTTGTAATTTCTGGGGGTTCCGAGATGCCTGCAGTCTGCTTTCGTTTGTGGCCCCTTTGAATTCATCGTGAGGGACCTGCAGAAGCCATCTTGGGTATGAGAAGATGAAACAGGTATTTTTGGAGAAGAAGGTTAAAGAGGATCTTGTGAGAGTGGATGGAAGAAGGAAGATGGAATTTAAAAGGAGGAGAAGGCGGAGGAAGGGATGTGAGGCTGCGTTGAAGATGTAGTGGGAGAGTGGGAGTAATGTTTGGTTTAATGGCAGAAGATGAAGAAGTGAGAGAGGAGGTGGAATATGGAAGAAGAAGATGAAAGGGAAAGGACTTGGGATGTGGAGGAAATGGGAAACATGGGAGAGGACGTGGAAAGAGGGAAAGACGGTGCAGGTCAAATCCTGTAATTCGTACGAAAAGATGAAGGGGCGCTTGGAAATGACAGAGATAAATTAGGGGTTAGGCGCCTAATGTGACTTCGAACAACTTCATAAACTGGGATAAAGCGTCTGAGGTCACTTGAAACGGTTGTGGATGAGTGGATTAAGCGCTTAATGTTACTTTGAACGAGTGAACCATTTCGGACGAAGCGCTTAATGCCTCTTCGAACGCATGTATTGAGGAACATAGGGCGCCTGGTGTCACTTAGAATAAGTGACATCCTTAGCATCAAGCGCTTAACGTGACATTGAACGCCTGAACTAACTGTGATGAAGCGCCTTATGTGTACTGTCATTGAAAATATAAAAATTTTCTTGCTCACAACTTAAGATGAGTTATTATCAACCCATGTTAAGCAACCCCAACCTACTTCTTATTGATGCAAAGACATCACTAGGCAAGGGTTTCGTAAATATGTCTGCTAATTGGTCACGTGTTGGAACAAATTGCACACTAACCAAGTTCTTTTGTACACAATCACGGATGGAAATGATACCTCACTTCAATGTGCTTAGTCCAACTATGTTGGACGGGATTTTGTACAATGTTGATAGCAGACCTGTTATCACACAAAATAGGCACTTTAGAGAAGTGAATGCTATAATCATTTAAAGTGTTTGTCATCCATAACAATTGTGCACAACAAGAGGCGACTGAAACATATTCAGATTCCGCCGTAGAAAGAGAAACACTGTTTTGTTTCTTAGAGAACCAAGAGATAAGACAATCACCGAGAAACTGACAAGTCCCGGATGTACTCTTTCTATCAACAAGACTCCCTGCATAATCGGAGTCACAATATCCCTTCAAATCAAAGCATGCATTTTTAGGACAGAATATCCCAAATTTCAAAGTGCATCTAAGGTATCTAAGAATACGCTTTACCGCAATTAAATGTATTTCCCTAGGATCACTTTGAAATCTAGCACATAAGCACACTGCATGTAAAATATCGGGTCTACTCGCAGTTAGATAAAGTAGACTACCTATAATGCCACGATACAAGGTTACCTCGATATGCTTTCCTTTCTCATCCTTGTCAAGCTTTGCACTTGTGCTCATTGGTGTGTTACCTTCTCTTCCTTCACCAAAATTGTACTCCTTGAGCAAGTCCTTTATGTATTTGGTTTGAGAAATGTACACGCCTTCTTCGGTTTGCTTGATTTGTAGTCCAAGGAAGTAGTTTAGCTCTCCCATCATGCTTATCTCGAATTCATCTTGCATTAAACTAGCAAATTGCTCACAAAGACAATTGTTAGTAGCACCAAAAATAATATCATCAACATATATTTGTACAATTATTGATTTCTACCTTATTCTTTGATAAACAAAATAGTGTCAACTTTACCCCTTGAGAATCCATTATTAAGAAGAGACGTACTTAACCTCTCGTACCAAGCTCTTGGAGCTTGTTTAAGGCCATAAAGAGCCTTTTTAAGTTTGAAAACATGATGTGGTGAGTCATGACATTCAAACCCGGGAGGTTGTGCAACATACACTTCTTCTTGAATGACGCCATTCAAGAAGGCGGATTTAACATCCATGTGGTAAAGTTTAAAATCTCTATAGCAAGCATATCTAATAACATTCTAATAGCTTCAAGCCGTGCTACGGATGTAAATGTCTCATCAAAATTGATACCTTCTTCTTGATGGTATCCTTGAGCAACTAATCTAGCTGTTTCTAGTGACATTTCCTTGATCATCCATCTTGTCATGAAATACCCATTTCGTACCAATAATGGGATGATAATAGGGTTTGGGAACCAACTCCCAAACATCACTTCTTTCGAATTGGTTTAACTCTTCTTGCATAGCCAAGATCCAATTTTCATCAAGAAGTGCATCTTTTACATCCTTAGGGTCTATAAGAGAGACAAATGCATTCTCTCTATATTGCCTTCATGTGGTGATACCCCTATTTAAATCACCTATGACCAACTCATGTGGGTGAGAAATTTTATGCTTGAATGATCTAGGAAGGTTGGATACATCTCCTCCAACTTCCTCATGATCACTTTCTGGAAGTGATGAAAACTCATCATTTAGATGATTCTCATTTTTCGGAATATGAGATGCATTTTTTACATTTTGTGTATCAACAAGATGAGTATGAGAAATATTTCTATTTGACTCACTAAGTTCATGCACACTAGGTGAAGAAGTACCTTCAATAGGTTCTACTCTCAAGTCAATGAAGATGTTCCCATTTAGATGCTTATCAACAATTTCTTGTTGACAAGGAACCGTTGGAGTGTCCTCAAAAATTTCTTCTTGAGTAGTCACATCTTCATTTTCTTCACAATCCTCATTAAGTTTAGGTTCGTCATTAAGTGACTCATTAAACTTAACATGGATTGATTCTTCTACCTTTTGACTCCTTTTGTTGAAAACACGAAATGCTTTACTATTTGAGGCATAACTTAAAAAGGTACCTTCATCCGCTTTGAGGTCAAGTTTGTCCAAAGTGTCCTTGGTGTTAAGTATGAAACACTTACAACCAAACACTTTGAAATTCCCAATGTTAGGAACTTTACCATTCGAAAGCTCATTAGGTGTCACATTTAGATATGGTCTCAAATATACACGATTAATTACATGGCAAGCGACATTTACCGCTTCGTCCCAAAAATACTTGGGCAAACCGAACTCATTTAACATTGCTCTACACATTTCTTATAGAGTTCTATTCTTTCATTCGGCTACACCATTTTATTGTAGAGTTCTAGGTGCTGAAAGGTCATGTGAGTATCCTTTGGATTCACAAAGCCTTTCAAACTCACAATCAAACTCACCACCACGATCACTTTGGATGGTTTTAATGGTGTCACCCATGTGATTTCTAATCGTCTACTCAAATTTATGAACTCGGTACGTGCATCATTTTTCTTAGCAAGAAACATCACTCATGTATAACGAGCATAGTCATCTACTACCACGAAGTTATAATGTTTACCACCCAAACTCTTTGTTCCAAAATCCCCATAAAAATCCATGTGTAGTAATTGTAGGGTTTGGAGGTGGATATATTTTTTTTGGTTTAAAGCTTGTTTTCACAAGCTGTGCCTTTTGACAAGTGTCACATAAGTCATGGTTTTTGAAACTCATTTTCGGGAAGGTCTCGGACTTTATTGTTTTCACAAATAAATTTAAACGTTTTGAGACATACATGTCCGAGATGTCTATGCGATAGTTGTATCAAATCATTTTTAGAAACTAAGCAAGATACATTTTGTGAAACCAAATCATTGATGCTAAGTTTGTAAATATTTTTTAATCTCAAAGCCTCAAATAAGATAGTATCATCCTTTTTCACAACACACTTTGTTTTCAAAAACGTAACTTCATAATTAGCATCACATAGTTGATTGACACTTATCAAGTTAAACTTTAGTCCTACATCGTATAAAACATCACTAAGAGAGAAGGAATTGTTGCCCAGAATACCATGTCCTTTGATTT
The DNA here is from genome assembly GCA_036186865.1 of Eustoma russellianum. Taxonomy (NCBI): domain Eukaryota; kingdom Viridiplantae; phylum Streptophyta; class Magnoliopsida; order Gentianales; family Gentianaceae; genus Eustoma; species Eustoma russellianum. The sequence goes on along the minus strand of AP025063.1, from coordinate 33,591,640 downwards.
GGCCTTTGCTACCTCCAAAGTACGCAACTCCTCCATCTTGCGTAGTGAGTCTATGAAAGAGACTTTTATCTCCCGTCATATGCTTGGAACACCCACTGTCTATGACCCATTTGACCTTATTGTCGTCGCTTTCTCCATTGAGTGCTAAAACTTGCAAATGAACCATATGCTATTGGTACCCTTTTTGGTTTTGGGTCCTTGAAGGTTAGTTACCTTCATTTCGCCTTTCGGCACCCACACAAGATTCTTATTGTTTTTAGCTCTACATACTCTTTCTACATAACCTTTTCTATTACAATAAAAGCATGTAGGAATGTGTTTGTGTGAATGTGTAGGCTTGTGCATTGGCACATTCCGCGATTCTTTTTTAGGAACAACCTTCCTTGGAGTCAAGGATGAGTTATTGTCACGGATTTTATCAAAGGTTTTGACACCTTTGATGAATTAGCCTTTTCTTTAGGCATGTGCCTTTGTTTCTTCAAGAAGGTTTTGGACTCCTTGATAACTTGTTCTTGTTCCTTTGGTTTACCCTTCTTAGATGCATACATGGCACTCGGTTTAATTTTATTTTTGTGCGGAATGGATGCATCATTTTTAGCACTATCCTTTTGAAGATTCTTTTCCTTCAAAAGGCTTTGAGAAGATGAACTTGATTTCATCAAGTCATGTTCTCCCTAAGTGCAATCACATGCATAGTTAGTAAAATATCATGCTCAAGTTGGAATGCGATGTGGTTTTCTAACGTGTCATTATATTCATTTAAACATGCTCTAAAGTCCTTTTTGACACGTTTATATTTCAAATCTAAAAAATCATTCTCTTGCACTAAATCATCTATTTCATCAATTAATCTATAGGGAGATAAAATAATGCATACCTCCATGTCGTCATCGATGGCCATTAGAGAATAGAATTCCTTGTCAAAATCGTCATTGATGACCCCGTGAGAGCAAGGTCATTATTATCGCCATTTTCGCTTTCGGATCCGGATAGGATGCTCTCTGAATGGGCTACTTCCGCTTGTAAGGCCTTATTCCATTGATAGATAGCCTTCTTATCCTTGTATTATGGCTCCTTCACCCTACAATCCTTCATGAAGTGACCAAGTTTTCCAAACTTGTAGCATTTATTTTTTTGATCCTTCATCTTGTCCTTGGAGAACTTTTCCTTGATGAATCTTTTTACTTCATCCTCATTTTTCTTGGCAAAGCGTCTAAACCTTCGGACAAGAAGTCCTACTTCGCCGTTCGAATCATCCGACTCGCATGCAAGTGCTTTTGATGAGCTCCAGATTGGATCATTCTTCTCTTGAGCTTCAAGATGAATCTCATAAGTGATGAGATTCCCATAAAGCTCATCTAAGGTGATAGTCTCCAGATCTTTGGATTCCTCAATGACCGTCACCTTTGCCTTCCATTCTCTTCCTAAGATATGTAGGAAGCAATGGTTGAGATCCTCTTGTTCAATCTTTTTGCCAACCGCCGTGAGTAGGTTGACAAGCTTGGTGAATCTTTGAATAGATTCCTCAATCTTCTCTCCTTTGGGTCATTGAAATTGTAGAATTGTTTAATAAGTTGTCTCCTCTTGGCCTTTCTCACTTGAGATGTTCCATCATGGATCACCTCCAACTTAGTCTAAGCTTCATTGGCGGATTGGACTCCTTGGATTTGAGCTCTCTCATTTGGTGAAAGAGAGCTATTCAAAATAGCAAGAGCTATTCAAAATAGCAAGATCTTTGCTATTTATCGCAAATTGGAACTCCTCCTCCGGAGTAGGATCATCAACATCAAAAGGAATCGTGGAACCTTTTGATACCTCTCTCCATATGCGGTACCCACAAGAACGTAGATATGTTTCCATGTTTGATTTCCATAGTGGGTAGTTGAGAGGATCAAACATATGAACCTTGACATGGACAATAGAAATAGAAGGGAGTAGTGTTTCTTGCCTTCTTCTTCTTGAGTCATCACCACTAGGGAACTGGCATCATCATAACTAAACGGATCCATACTTTGAAGATCAAATCTTGCTATTTGAACTCAAATACTCAAGATTTCACTCTGATACCAATTGTTAGGTCCCTTAGAACACACTAGAAGAGGGGTTGAATAGTGTGTTCACTAAGTATGGATACTTTCTTGGATAATTTTCGTTTTTGAGTGCAATCAATACTTGGATATGTTCTTGTGAAGTATAAAACTTACGGAAGAATAAAGAACACAAGGATGTATAGAAGTTCAAGTCAAAATGACTCTACTCCTCTACCTTCTTAATTTTTCACGAGAAGGATTTTGAATAGGGGATTGTTATTTCTATGGGGGAAGCAACAATCAAAACAAAATCCACAACAATGGAGAAACTAGGCCACGTGCCTAGACCACAACCAAGAAACCTAACCCCTTGAAGTCTAGTCTCCAAAGAACTTATTTGCCCTCAAAGAATTCTTATAGGGAGTATAGTGCACCACAACACTATCAACTAACCCTTCAAGATCTGAATTTCTCAAACAAGAAGCACCATAGCTTCTTGACCAACAATCTACACAGCCTCTCACAATCATCACTCAACAAGCAGAACACTCTTCTTCTTCTTTACAACACAACTCTCAACAATAAAGTAAAATATACAAAATTACAACTATTTTGAGGCTTGAAACCTTGAGAAAAACTTGAGAGCTTGAATGTTAGAAGGTTGGAGAAGAATGATATGAAAACCTTATTTTATCTCCTTTGAATTTTTGGCCGTTTGAAATTTCTGCAGAATCAATAATGGGCTTTGTCTTCTTGTGATGGCATGTCCTCATCATTGGAGATCTTCTCTTGGATGGTTGCAAGCTTCTTGAAGAAGCTTCTTGTTGAAAACTTAAAGAGGAAAGATCACTCCTTTAAGGATGAGAGAGAACCTGTTAAAACAACACTAAAAGAGAGGGTACAAATGTCAAGTAAGCATTAAAGAACAAGACATAAGACATTTGTGACGTTGGTCACATGAAGCGCCTTATCTGTTTAGTGAACAGGCGTTCAATGTGACATGGAGCGCTTTATATGAGATTGAACAGGCGTTTGATGTCACATAAAGCGCCTTATGTGTGCAGCTGAACGCGTTCGAAGTAACATGAAGTGCCTAATCTCAGCCTTCATGCTTGTTCGAAGTTGTTCTAGCTTTTATCAGAAAGTTGCTTGATGTACGTGCCCATTTTGAAGGGAAAAGTACTTTTGACTTTGTGGTACACATGAAGCGCCTAATGTAGGCGTTCGAAGTGTAGTGGAATTCAACCACAACACATGAAGCGCCTTATGTAGGCGTTCGAAGTGTACTGGTTTCCAGACCCTTTACACGAGGAGCCTTATGTAGGCGTTCGAAGTATACTGATCTTCAAACACTTCACATTAGGCGTCTTATAGGACGTTCGAAGTGTCGATTGTGCAAATCATCAAAACTTAACATATTCTAACCGTTCGTATCTTGTTGAATGAGAAATGACAAGAGAAATGTTTAGTAATTAATCAAGCTTTAAACACTTTCAGCCTTTTTCGTCTTTTCCTCCCTTCGTTGTCAGTGGAGAATTTACCATGGAGTATCATGTGCTTTCAAGTGTATTGGCTTTATGAGAATCATCCTAACAGATCAGCATTTCTTTGATTTGATAGAGACTGGTCGTGGAAGATATTAAGGCATAAGTATGGTTTGTTAGGTTGAAGATGATTTTGAAGAACCATAAAATTTTTAGATGAACAACGTTTTGAAAATATTATTTTGAAAAACTGAACAAACGGGACGGAATGTTTGCTTCACAGTAGAACATTCGTGTCAAACGTCCCAAGGAAAACTTCAATTATTTCGTAGGATCAAACGTTGGGGGTCTTTGGTTGATCGTTCTTTGAGATGCTTGAGGAAATTTGCGAAAAACTGCTTGGGTCGAGTATTCTTGATGTAAGATTTTCAGTGGCTCCATTAGTGTATGTATTATTTTATATTTATATATGTAATGAGATAGGTGTTACAAAACTAAAAGAGATGTAGTGCTTGATCAAAGGATGAAATATCACGGAATGAGGCAGGATCGTTGGATTAGATACTTAATCTAACGATGTGCATTGACTGGGAATGGATACTGCACGTGGAAGAATTGGCGTTGCAACTGAATTGATGAGACGTGCTGCAGTGACGCGCAGGGAAAGCAAGGAAGAAGAAGCAACACCACGGGAAGTTTAAAATTGATGCGAAATGACGTTTTTGACCTTTTAGTTGTAATGGTTCATGTAATAACTATAGGGGTAATACTGTAATTTCAGGGTTGACGGTTATTTTCTCATATTCTTCTTTGTATATACGATGGCTCGTTCGACGTTTTAAGTATGAAGGAAGTTACATATTTTTCTCCAGCAAATTCTCTCTACATTTCCACATTCTTCCTCTTTCATTTGAGTTTTGTGCTCTTGATTTCATTTCAATGTTTCTGTGATTGAATTCTATCCGATATTCTTCGAATATGATGAATTAGTTGTTTGTTGATCAAATTTTCACATGGTATCAGAGCTGTGCGCTCCATAATTGCTTGCGTTTGATGAATTTTGGTACATTCATGGCTGGAATTCAGAACTCTCCTTCATCTTCTTCCAATAATACTTCAAATCTTGCTCAAGTAGATCCTTTAGAGGATCCTCTGTATATCCACCCAAGTGATAGTTCGTCATCGGTACTTGTTTAGCCACTGTTGAATGGAAACAATTTTCATAGCTGGAGCAGGGCATTTCGCATAGCATTGGAGTCTAAGAACAAGGTAGGCTTCATAACATGTATGATTCCTAAACCTATAGATACCAATCGCAGACTTGTGGCTTGGTATCTTATTGTCTAAGAACAAGGTAGGTTCCATCCATTGCACAGAGTATCTTATTGTTTGATAATGCCTTAGATATATGGAATGACCTAAAATACAAATATGGAAATGTAGACGTGTTTAGATTATCAGATTTACAAGAACAATTTTATACCACCAAATAAGAAAATAATTCAGTCACTGAGTATTAGACACGGTTAAAGGTGATTTGGGAAGAACTTATGGTGTTAAGATCTATACCTAACTGTCTGTGCAACCGTTGTACTTGCAATATTACTGGTCAGATAAATAAATTCACTGAGGACGACTATGTCATTAGGTTCATAAAAGTATTGAATGATGAATTTGAACCTGTAAAATCCCAAGTATTGTTGATGTGTCCGCTTCCTGATCTAAGGACTACATTTGCTATGGCAGTGAAATTGGAAAGGAAATTGAACTACACACCAATGCAAGGTCAATTTACAAATAATCCTTCTGTTGTACTGAGTACAAATAGTGGTAACTCAAAGGTTGGTCCCTATAATGGCAAATCTAATGGCCAAGGACCAACTCGAAATCGGTTTAAGCCAATAGGGAGAGGCTTTAAAAAGGATTCACAGAGACCTATGTGTACATACTGTAATATGCCTGGACATACAATTGATAGATGCTATAAGAAGCATGGTTATCCTCCTGGTTTTAAATCTAAAGGTCGGGTTAATTGTGTTGAAGGAAATTTGTATGCCAATCAAGAAGGAGGAAGTGAGTGTCAGGCTAACTATGATCATTATCAAAATGCTGAAGAATATCAGATTAGCAAACCATTACAGGTAGTATCTCCATTTACAGAGGAACAATATAATCAACTCATTAGTTTGTTGAAGGAGAATAGAAATAGAGGACATATGGAAGGAAATGTTCAGACAGAGGAGAGTAAAGGACACCATGCTGTTATGTCAGCTCAACGGCTAATGCACCTGCAAAGCAGTCAGGTAATGTATCACATTCTAATGTTCATTGCATATGGATTTTGGATTCTGGTGCAACAGAACATATCTGTTGTTCCTTATCCTTGTTTAGGTCATATCATTCAGCCAATTCCATGTCTGTTAAGCTCCCAAATAATATCCTTGCTCCTGTCACACACATAGGCACAGTTTGTTTAAGCCCACTCTTGACCCCATACAATGTTCTGTATGTATCTTCCTTTGCCTTCAATCTTCTGTCCTTAAGTAAACTCACAGAAAGAGATGATGTAGAGTTAATTTTTCACTCAAACTCATGTCTAATATAGGACCATTTGAGCAAGAAGATGATTGGTTCAGCTAAGGTGAACCAAGGGTTATATTATCTACTCAGCAGTACTTCAACCTCAGCCTTATCTCTTCCTCAATGTTCTCAAGCCTATATTGTAGAGTCTTCAGATCCTTTTCTTTGGCATTCAAGACTTGGACATTTATCATCATACAAGCTAACAAAAATCAGCAAGGCAAATCCATCAGTTGACGCATCTTTCCATTCCCCTTTTTGTACCATATGCTCGTTAGCTAAACATAAGAGAAATCCTTTTCCTTTTTCTACTTCAGTTTGTAAGTCTCTATCTCACTTGTACACATGGATATATGGGGTCCATATAAACACCCTGCATTGTATAGACAACAATACTTTCTTACAATTGTTGATGACTATACAAGATATGTTTGGATTTACTTGATGAAATCAAAGTCAGAAACAAGGAGCATTGTTGAGAGTTTCTGTTCATTTGCTCAAGTCCAGTTTAATGTTCCCATCAAAATTATTAGAACTGATAATGGGGCTGAATTTAAAATGAATCAGTTCTATGCATCTAAAGAAATCTTGCATCAAACGAGTTGTGTTCACACCCCTCAACAAAACGGCTTGGTTGAGCACAAACACCAACATATCCTCAATGTAGCCAGAGCCTTAAAGTTCCAATTAAATATACCAATCACTTACTGGGGCATTTGTGTTCAACATGCAATGTACCTCATCAATATCACACCATCACCTCTACTCAACCAGAAAACCCCTTATGAATTGTTGTAGCAATCTTAAATTGTTTGGATGCCTTTGCTTTGCATCAAACACATCTCCTCTTAAAGACAAGTTCTCTGTCAGATCAAGGAGAAGCATTTTTCCTAGCCTATCACATGTTACAAAAGGCTATATCCTTCAAGACCTCACCACTAGAGATGTCTTTATATTTAGAGATGTCATATTCCATGAAGATAGACGTCTCAGACATGTATGTTTCAAAACATTTAAATTTATTTGTGAAAATAATAAAGTCTGAGGCCTTCCAAAAATGAGTTTCGAAAACCATGACTTATGTGACACTTGTCAAAAGACAAAGCTTGTGAAAAGAAGCTTTAAACCAAAGACAAATATATCCACCTCGAAACCCCTATAATTTCTTCATATGGATTTGTATGGGGATGTTGGAACAAAAAGTTTGGGTGAAAAACATTACACCTTCGTGGTAGTAGATGACTACAATCGTTATACATGGGTGATGTTTCTTGCTAGGAAAAATGATGCATGTAGTGAGTTTATGAACTTAAGTAAACGATTGGAAAATCACGTGGGTGACACCATTAAGACCACCCGTAGTGATCGCGGTGGTGAGTTTGATGGTGATTTCAAAAGGTTTTGTGAATCCAAAGGATACTCACATAACCTTTCGGCACCTAGAACTCCACAGCAAAATGGTGTGGCTGAACAAAAGAATAGAACTCTACAAAAAATGTGTAGAGCAATGTTAAATGAGTTCGGTTTTCCCAAATATTTTTGGACCGAAGCGGTAAATGCCGCTTGCCATGTGATTAATCGTGTATATTTGAGACCATACCTAAATGTGACGCCTTATGAACTTTGGAATGGAAAAATTCCCAACATTGGGTATTTCAAAGAGTTTGGTTGCAAGTGTTTCATACTTAATACCAAGGACACTTTGGACAAACTTGACCTCAAAGCGGATGAAAGTATCTTTTTAGGTTATGCCTCAAATAGTAAAGCATTTCGTGTTTTCAACAAAAGGAGTCAAAAGGTGAAGAATTGATCCATGTTAAGTTTAATGAGTCACTTAGTGACGAACCTAAACTTAATGAGGATTGTGAAGAAAATGAAGATGTGACTCCTCAAGAATAAATTCTTGAGGATATTCCTACGGTTGCTCATCAACAAAGGATTGTTGATGACCCTCCAAATGGAAACATCTTCATTGATTTGAGAGTAGAACCTATTGAAGGTACTCCTCCACCTTGTGTGCATGAACTTAGTGAGTCTAATAGAAATATTTCTCATACTCATATTGTTGATACACAAAATGTAGAAAAATGTATCACATGTTCTGGAAAATGAGATTCATTTGAATGATGAAGGTTCATCACTTCCGGAATGTGATCATGAGGAAGTTGGAGGAGATGTCTCCAACTTTCCTAGATCATTCAAGCACAAAAGTTCTCACCCAAACTAGTTGGTCATAGGTGATTTAAATAGGGGTATCACCACACGAAGGCAATATCGAGAGAATGCATTTGTCTCTCTTATAGAGCCTAAAAACGTCAAAGACGCACTTCTTGATGAAAATTGGATCTTAGCTATGCAATAAGAATTAAACCAATTTGAGAGAAGTGATGTTTGGGAGTTGGTTCACAAACCACATGATCATCCTATTATTGGTACAAAATGGGTATTTCGTAACAAGATGGATGATCAAGGTAATGTCACTAGAAACAAGGCTAGATTAGTTGCTCAAGGATACCGTCAAGAAGAAGGTATCGATTTGGATGATACATTTGCACCCGTAGCACGGCTTGAGGCTATTAGGATGTTATTAGCATATGCTTGTTATAGAGATTTTAAGCTTTACCAAATGGATGTTTTTTCCGCCTTCTTGAATGGTGTTATTCAAAAAGAAGTGTATGTTGCACAACCTTTCCGGTTTGAATGTCATGATTCACCACATCATGTTTTCAAACTTAAAAAGGCTCTTTATGGCCTCAAACAAGCTCCAAGATCTTGGTACGAGAGGTTAAGTACTTTTTTTCTTAATAACGGATTCTCAAGGGGTAAATTTGACACTACCTTGTTCATAAAAGAACAAGGTAGAAATCAATTAATAGTTCAAGTGTATGTTGATGATATTATTTTTGGTGTTACTAACAATTGTCTTTGTGAGCAATTTGCTAGTCTTATGCAAGGTGAATTCGAGATGAGCATGATGGGAGAACTAAACTACTTCCTTGAATTACAAATCAAGCAAACCGAAGATGGCGTGTACATTTCCCAAACCAAATACACAAAGGATTTGCTCAAGAAGTACAATTTTGGTGAAGGAAGAGAAGTAAACACACCTATGAGCACAAGTGCCAAGCTTGATAAGGATGAGAAAGGAAAGCATGTCGAGGTAACCTTGTATCGTGGTATTATTGGAAGTCTACTTTTCTTAACTGCAAGTAGACCCGATATTTTACATGCAATATGTTTATGTGCTAGATTTCAAAGTGATCCTTGGGAAATGCATCTAATTGCGGTAAAACGTATTCTTAGATACCTTAGATGTACTTTGAAATTTGGGCTATTTTATCCTAAGAATGCATGTTTTGATTTAAGAGGATATTGTGACTCCGATTATGCGGGGAGTCTTGTTGATAGGAAGAGCACATCCGGAACTTGGCAGTTTCTTGGAGATTGTCTTGTTTCTTGGTTTTCTAAGAAACAAAACAGTGTGTCTCTTTCTACGGCGGAATCCGAATATGTGTCGGCCGCCTCTTGTTGTGCACAATTGTTATGGATGACAAACGCTTTAAATGATTATAACATTCACTTCTCCAAAGTGCCAATTTTGTGTGATAACACGTCTGCTATCAATATTGCACAAAATCTCGTCCAACATAGTCGAACAAAGCACATTGAAGTGAGATATCATTTCATCTGTGACTGTGTACAAAAGAACTTGGTTAGTGTGGAATTTTTTCCTACATGTGACCAATTAGCAGACATATTCACGAAACCCTTATCTAGTGATGTATTTGCTTCAATAAGTAGGTTGAGGTTGCTCAACATGGGTTAAAAATAACCCATCTTGAGTTTTGAGCAAGAAATTTTTTAAAATTTTCAAAGTCTGTATACATAAGGCGCTTCACCACAGTTACTTCAGGCGTTCGATGTCACATCAAGCGCCTAATATTCAGGATGTCACTCGTTCGAAGTGACATCAGGCGCCCTATGTCCCTCATCACAAGCGTTCGAAGTTGGATTAAGCGCTTCATCAAAATCAGTTCACTTGTTTGAAGTAACATTAAGCGCTTAATCTACTTATCCACAACCGTTAGAAGTGACTTCAGGCACTTCATCTCTATTTATGAAGTCGTTCGAAGTCACATTAGGTGCCTAAACCCTAAATCTTCACTGTCAATTCTGCCGTCTCTTCAGTTTTTTGCGCCAATCAATAGACATCAATTCCTGCCGCCATTTCTCTTTCCCACTTTCTTCCACACGTCTACCCACCTTCTCCATTTCCCAACATCTTCATCTTCCTCAACCTTTCATCTTCCTCCACTAATCTATCAATTACTCCCACTCTCTCATTATCCTCCCACCATCAACATCCAAGATCCTTCATCTTCCCTTCCCTTCCTTTAAATTCCATCCTCATTTTCATCTCTTCTCACTCAGTCCACTCCATTCACTCAAGTTTTTCTTCTCTCCAACCTTCATTCAAACTCTCTTTAATGGCATCTGCATGACCATCTAAATGCCCACGAAGCCACAGATCTAGACAATTTGCGGGCATTGTTGAACCTTAAGAACTGATTTCTATTCGAGAAGGGCTATCCAAGGTAAATTTTCCTTGGATGAAAAAATTAGATTCAGATGTTACAAAACCGCCGCCCCATGTGGCCATAGGTGTCCATCTATCTTGCTTCTCCCATCTCTTATTTCAAGAGTGGACATTCAACAAAAGACCAGTAGTGCCTCTTAAAATTGTTCGGATTACCGATTTTACAGAAGAACACAACACAAATCAAGTTATCTCCCTGCTTGATCATCAAGGCTGGATGACTCTTTGGTCTAGAGATGATATGTTGAAATTCTCTCGAGATCACGCCATCCTCTTTTATGCAAACATGTGGATAACTCCATAATCTGAGTCCCAGCAATTCTCTCTAAATATCGTTGTTGCTGGTACACCCCTTAGTATTTCTATCCAAGAAATATGTGATGTTCTTGGAGTCAGAAATGAGGGTTTGTCAGATTTCTCTGTTTTTGACTGGAGCAGCAAGTATGGGGTTCGTGAGCAGGACGTGAAATTCGATCTGGGTATTTTCCCTCTAAGAAGACTCATAATATACCTTTGGTGGACCGCATTTTGCTGGCTGTGGTCACTTATTGCGTAAACGGTAAGTCCACTAGAAATCCAAACAACATGGATTTCTATGTTGCTTATCGTATCAAACATCAGACTCAGCTTAACTTTGCATATATTCTTGTTAAAGTCATGATGGCAGCACTACGGAAAGGTTCAAAAGCCTTGCCTTTTGCAAACATTGTCACTGTTTTAATGAAGTACAAGGGTATTGATATACCTGATGACGACTTGACAATGGTGGCCAAGACTGACTTCTACGATAACTACAACATTGCTCAAGCCATCGATTCTCAAAAACGGAAAGCCACTACCATTCCTGACGTTGGTGATGAGGTTGATGAAGGACCTCAAGAAGATACAAGTGGTAGCAATTTGTCTGAGTTGCTATCACGAATAGCCTCACTTGAACGGACTATTCAACAGTTGCAGCTTCGTGATGCTGAGCATGAAGCTCGGCATGCGCGAAATGAACTTCGCATGACTGCAGTTAAAAATGCTTTCATGCAGATCAGTCCGTGGGCTATTCCCCCTAATTTTGATGATTTAGGCGGAGAAAGTGGTGGTGGTGGTGATGGTGCAGCTGGCGGCTTTGGCAGTGTTGAAAGGTCCGTGGGCATGGGCGGTTTTGCTGATTTTGTAGCCAGTGGTGGTTTTGGTTTTGGTGGATTCACACCTCCAAATGGAGGTGCTGGTGGTGAAAACATGTAATTTTTTTTGTGTTAGTGTGAAAATTTCAAATTTGGAATATTAATTGATTTGGTATTTTGCTATTCTCTAAATGATGTTGTTTAGTTACTTGCATCATCATTTTTAGTTTTTCGATTCCAAGTTATTTCTCTAGCACCAAGTGAGGGGGAGCATAAGTTAAGGGGGAGCTAACTTTAAAAGTTATGCATCTTGTGAAATCATCAAAAAAAGGGAGAATATTAGAACAAGTTTAAGTTTTGATGATTTGCACAAATTGGTACTCCGAACGACGGATTAGTCGCCTCATGTGATGTGGTTGGAAGTCAGTATACTTCGAACGCTTGCATTAGGCGCTTCATGTGCCTTGGTAGAATCCAGTACACTTCGAACGCCTACATTAGGCGCTTCATGTGAAGTGTCTGGATGCCCGAACACTTCGAACGCCTACATTAGGCGCCTCATGTGTTTTGGGAAAAAGGCAGCACACTTCGAACGCCTACATTAGGCACTTCATATGTACCACCAAGTCCAAAGTACTTTTCCCCCTAAAATGGGCACGTACATCAAGTTACTTTCTGATAAAAGTCAGAACTAGTTCGAACAAGCATGAAGGTCGACATTAGGCGCTTCATGTAACTTCGAACGCCTTCAATTGCCCACATAAGGTGCTTTATGTTACTTCGAACGCCTGTTCAATTTAACATATAGCGCTCCATGTCACATTGAACGCCTGTTCATTAAGCACATTAGGCGCTTCATGTGACTAACGTTACAAAAGTCTTATGCTTTACTTTCTAACATCATTTGACTCTTTGTACCCTCCTCCTTTAGTGTTATTTCCACAGGTCCTCTCTCATATCTGAAGAAGACAGGTTTCTTCTTTTAGCTTCCATTTTGAAACTTCTCCAAAAATATTGCTACAAGCCAAGAGGAGATCTCCAATGAAAAGGACACACCAACACAAGATGCCAAAACCCATCATTAGGCTCTGCAAGGGTTTCAAACGGGCAGAATTTTTGAAGTATGATAAAACAAGGGTTTATTCCATTTCTTCAACAACTTTCTACAATTTCAAGCTCTCAAGTTTTCTCTCAAATTTCAAGCTCTCAAAAATAATTGTAAATATTGTATATTTTACTTTATTGTTGAGAGTGATTATTGTAAGAAGAAGAGTCTTCTTCTTGGTGAGTAAAGATTGTGAGAGGTGAAGTAGATTGTTAGTCAAGGAGCAAGGGTGCTTCTTGTTTGAGATATCTAGACCTTGGAGCGTTAGTTGATAGTGTTGTGGTGCACTATACTCTCTACAAGATTTCTTTGAGGGCAAAGAAGATCTTTGGAGGCTAGACTTCAAGGGGTTAGATTTCTCGGTTGTGGTCTAGGCGTGTAGCCTAGTTTGTTGTTGTATTCAAACCCCCCCCCCCTCCTTCTAGTGTGTTTTAAGGGACCTAACACCTCCTCATACCCTAATGATATCTTTTACTGTCGTTGTAACATACTGGATATGTGTTTTGTTGTGTGGTTGTGTCCATATGATTTGCCGACCAATAGATTTACCATTTTTCGTTTGGACGTACTCGTGAAGATAATACAGAGATTAATATGCAGGCTATTTCAACTACAATTCTGTAAGCCTTGTAATCCGAGAAGAAAAAAGAAAGAAAAACGAAAAAGGAAGTGAAGTCCTAGAGGTGAATAACAATATCTTACAGTGAGCTGCTGAGTGTATTGGCGAGCCAAGAGATCTGCAAACTGCTGACCATTGTACTGATTTTTGGTAGCATAATTAGGCATCAAATAATTGTTGAGATAATCATTGCTTCCCATTCCAACAAAAAATATGCTTCGGGACAGTGATTCAGACAAATCTGCTTGTCCAACACCAAGATTTCGGAATCCATTAAGGGTGGTCTCAAAGTTGCTGATCTGCTGATTAAATGGAATTCGACCCACCTGCAGAATCCAAACAATTTCTGTTTATTACAACTCAAAATGCTCACATCAAAGGTTAAGTTTTTTTTTTTGCTTGATACATATATATGATGTCAGATTTATCACCAAGTAATATGTGGGGGGTTACGCCTTCAATTCTCCGTCAGTTGTCCGCAATGGACTGTCAACCGACCTGCACAAAGAACAAGGTCAAATGACCCGGGATCTATGGCCCCGGGTAATACCCTCCGACGCCCAAGTCAGTGGAGGTCATTTATGGAGAGGTTTATATACTGGTAATAGTTTGTAAATAGAAAGTTTTTTTTTGGTAAACCTGGCTGTTTTCTCCGTGGGGGAAGACGAGTCACAGTTATAATTTGTGAATTTTCACCCCCCCTTCTCTCTCCTGTTTTTTGCCTTTTATATGGCTGCGTGGGCCAATGCATGGGCAGAGTCCAGAAATCGTGACATGCAAGGAGGTCACAAGGATGACTCTTACTCTTGCATGCTCGCCAAGTGGCACTGCGCTGAGTTGAGTAAGCTGACTTGGGACACCTGGCTAGGAGTTTCACCAGGTAGAATTACCCAGGGTAACCTTCTAGAGCCGAGGCTAAGCCTTCCAAAGGTAATCAGATGTGCCCGTGATGGCCTGGGCTGTGGGGTCGGCTTGCTGAGACGTAAGTGGCCGACTTTAGAGAGCATAGGTCGGCCTATCATGATGATCGCAGTTGACATCACAAACGTGGCATGCGATCGTCGGTCGAGATAGAGCTAAGGTCGAGATGGAGCTGAGGCCGAGATGTGGCCTTTAGGCCGAGGTGCGCTATGGCCGAGATGGAGCTGAGGCCGAGATGTGGCCTTCAGGCCGAGATGGATCATTTGTAAATACATGACCTTGCCGAGCTTTGTGCCGACCTACGGGACTTTTAACATTTTTATGCCCATATCCTACCGTTGACTGTTGTTGACTAACAGGTTGTATTTTTTGGTTCATCACTTGCCCTCAGATTAGTTTGGCCGAGCTGACCTGGGAGGGCAAACTAATCGATTCAGAATCTTAAACGTGACGTCTTTTCAATGTCGACGTGTCAACCTCTGATTAGGCTGCTCAGCTCATTTACGGCTGCATAGAGTACGAAGCGTTGATGGCGTGTTTGGCTGAGCTGATCAGCCCGAACTTATCAGAGTCATAATTACACCGTCTTTTTAGCACGTGTCCGTCTCTGATTGGTCTGTTCTGCGCATTTACTGTTTGCATAGAGCACGAAGCATCAGTTACGAAGCCTTCCGAATTTGGCCGTTTCAGGTACCGAGGACGATCATACCAAGATGACCTTTGGGCTACGGAGATGAAACTTTATAAATAGATCCTTCCAAGGTCATTTGAACCTTTTATTCATTCCTGCTTTCTGCTCCGGCGTCCTGCTTATTCCTCCGGCAAGCTTTTCCAATTTTGACGACTCAGATCTTGCTCAACCTTCCTCCGGTCTTCCTCTTCCTTCTCTTAAGGTCTTTTGTAAGTCTCCTTCTTCAATTCTTCATTATGTCTTCATCTTCCCATGATTCGCAGAATTTTTCTGAGGGTGGTTCTTACGCCGCCAGTGGTGGAGAGAACGTCAGCTCTCCATCTCCGTCTGGTAGATCAACCTCTACCGATGATCTTCCCATCGGTAATTTGCGTCAGACCACTGGTGACTCTGCTCAGTTGAACAGAGCCCTCACTGTGGCCAGTTCTTCGTCGGAGCAAACAGGGATTGCTCCTGCTCCGGCATCTTTAAACCCCCCCTGCCCCCCTGAGGGACCCATCTCTGTTTTCTAGGGTCATTGAGAGAGGTCTACCCTCTCCTCTTGTCCAGGAGTCTTTCTCTACCCTGTTTGAGGCCGACCTGGACATGATTTGCAAATTCCATAAAATTGACAAAAATCGGTTCAGCCCGATCCTTCTCTTGCCTGGTCAGACTGCTTATGATCCCCCTAGGGATTATGAAGTAGTCTACGAGGACTACTTCAAGTCGGGTTTCAACCTTCTTGTTCCTGAGCCACTTGTCCGTATTATGCGGGCTTATGGACTCAGGCTTCCTCAAATCCAGCCTAACGGCCTTAAACTCATTCTTTGTTATCTTCTTTTCCTTAGAATAGCTGAAATTTCTTTCAATGCTACTATTTTCCGAGCCCTTTTCACATGTCGGGCCTCGCATAGCTGGTATTATTTCAGCAAGCGAGCGTCTAACACAAGTTTTCCTTTTGCCATCAATATTCCCACTTCCAATAAGAGATGGAAGGGGAAATTTTTCTATGTCAAGAAATCTGAGCTGCCGAGCAGAAACATCTGGAAGTCTGACAGAGCTGATAACATGAAGCCGAGCCAAGACTACTGCGATGAAGCAGACAGAATTTGAACCTTCCCCATAATAATTGACTGGCAGAAGGTAGATTCTAAGATCTGGATAGCGGCCGACCTGGACCACTCGGTTGTTGGCGATAACTAATTGCCACTCTCCCCAGACAACTTAATCATTGTCCGAGGTTGATATTGTTGTACTTTTTTTCAACAACTTTTCCTTCTTTCTGTGTTTAACTGTCTGATCCCTAATGCAGGTGCAATGGCTGGATCCTCTTCCCGTTCTAGCAAAATGGCTGAGGCAGTGGCCAGGAAGAGGGCCCACAAGGAAAGAAGAATGGTCACCCTTGGTTCTGGGGGAGATTCTACCTCAGATCTGCCCCCAGTTCCAACTACTGCTTCTGCTGAGCCCGAGCCAGCAGAGCCTGAGTCAGGTAACAATTTTCCTCAACTTCAAAAATTTCCTAAGTGTTGAGATTGGTTTTTTATCTTGATCCGTTTTGCTTCTTTGCAGTTCTGCCAATCGAGATTTTGGATGATGAGCCTGAGGCTAAGATCCAGCCTCAGGCTTTTGCTGAGCCGGAGATTTCGGCAGAGGCTGACGAAGGCTCCAATCTTCGCCCTAGGAAGAGACAAAGGGGTGAAGGCTCTAGCAACCGAGATCCAGGGCCATCTCAGCCTTCAGAGATGGTTGTTGCTGAGCTGGCTGAGGAGAACCTGCCTCAGCCGAACGAATTTCAAGGCCCAATCCTCATTGGGTTTTCAGAAGGTGATTCAGCTCTGGACCCCTCCATAGCCCAAAAATTGAACAAAGTGGCAGTTCTGCCCTTGGATCACCAGATGTTTAAGGCGACTATCTGGGGCGAGCTGAAAAACGCCTTTCAGTCAAACATTGCTTTGGTAAGCAAAGACTTTCCTTGAGTGCCTTGTTTGCTTTTTATCACTTAACTTCTTCTTACTTTGCTTCCTTTGCAGGTCCGAGCTCAGGAGTTGGAAATTCTGACCCGTAGTGAAGAATTTCTTGGAGAGATCGAAGCTAAAAATAAAGAACTTGAGGAAGCTGAGCTGAAGAGAGTTGAACTGGCTCAAGAAAACACAACCCTGCGGGCCAATGTTTCCTAACTCCAGCATAGGGCCGAAGATGTTGAAATGAAGCTGGCCACCTCCAACTCAAAGGTTGATGAGTTGGGGCACAAAGTGGCTGATTTGGAGCTGACCTCCACTCAAACTCTAACTGAGAATGAGTTTCTGAAAAAACAAAATGCTGAGCTGATACAGAAGAGCAAAGCTTACGAAGAGCAACTGGGCTTATTGCGTCATCAACTAGTTAAAGCTGAGATCAAAACGATTGTGGACTTCAAAAAATCCAAGTTTTTTGAGGAAAACATGATCCTTCTACAAAGCTCAGCTATGGAGGTCGGCCGAAGAGAAGCCATTGATGTCTGCTCAGATGTTTATCCAGATCTGAACAAAGATGATCCACGCCTGGCTGATCTGTACAATCCCAGTGCTTCCCAAGAGTTTGAAGATCAATTCCAAAAGTTCGTAGATGGAGCTGACTTGAGGGAAGAAGACGATTAGGCTTAGGATTCTTTTGTAATCATTAGCTGAGCAGACATCAGTTGTATTTTGAACTTAAATTCTTCATCAATGAAAAATCTTCCTTTTTGTAGTTTACAACTCTTTCTTTTCTGCTTTCAGCATTTTCATCAAGTTTTTTCTTCAAACTTATTATTGCCAAGTTCTCATGTCGGCCTTGATAAACCTGATCAGTTTTAATAAAATAAGTCAACAGACTTTTAAATATAAAATAAACCTATTATTTGCCGAGCTGAACCTAGAATCGAATAAGAAAATCTTATACTGCCTTGGCCGAGATCCAATCTGAATGATACTTAGTAATAATCTAAGTTTTTAGCCAAGCATATCCGAAGTATGTTTGCCGAGGTGAAATATAGGGGAAACTGATCCCACAGATGTTGAGTCCTGTTCAACCTTCTCAGACTCTGCCGAGATCGTATAGGTTCACCCTTTAGCGGGCTCCTGCCTCGGGCTGGCCGAGGTCTTGTTTCACCCTTTAGCGGGCTCTTGCCTCGGGCTAACTGAGGTCTTGTTTCACCCTTTAGCGGGCTCTTGCCTCAGGCTGGCCGATGTCTTGTTTCACCCTTTAGCGGGCTCTTGCCTCGGGCTGGCCGAGGTCTTGTTTCACCATTTAGCGGGATCTTGCCTCGGGCTGGCTGAGGTCTTGTTTCACCCTTTAGTGGGCTCTTGCCTCGGGCTGGCTGAGGTCTTATATAGGGAAACTTGTCCCATTGTTGAGACATACTCAACCTTCTCAGTTCTGCTGAGCTGTGCCCCTAGTTTCGTTGCGAGTTATGAATAGGCATAAACTTTTTCTCTCCAGAGAAGCTTCGTGCAGCGTATAGTGACTAACTTTATTGAGTACTGAATAAGAGGATTGAACTGAACAGAATCAGGCGGGAGTTTTACAAAAGGTTGTCAGTTTGAACCTCGGACTCTCATTGTGAGGTCAGCCTGGTTCACCCAGAAATCTGCAATCTTTGCCCATCTGAATCCGAATCTTCTTCTTCTAGGGCCCGAGGTTGCTGCTCAGGTCGGCATCTTCCTTCTCGAGGAATGTCGAAATCGAGCCTATTATGCAGCATTGACTTCGGATTATAGAATTTTTGCAGGTGACCGAGCTCGATCAGACGCACAATCTCCTGGCCGAGTTGCCTACAATCTTCCGTATCATACCCAATATCATGATGATATAGGCAATAGAGTTGTTGGTTCCTCTTATGGAGTGGCCCTGCGAGGGGCTGAGGCTCTCTTGTCAGACCTTTCTTCCTCGCGTAGGAGAGGATATGGGCTTTTGAAGCCAACAGAGAATTCTTTTCTCTGCTTCGGCCTCCTAGCCGAATCTTGACAGAGCACCTTTCTTGCAGCGGGGCCTTGCCTTTATTGCAAACTTCTTTGCGATGTTTGAGTGGCAGAGATGCTTTTTGAGTGCACTTTAAGCTCTGGTGGTCAGAGTTTTGTGCTGAATGCCTTGCCTCAGCAATAAAATCGGCATGACGCCCAGAATGATAACCCGGCCGAGTTGGAGAATACTCCAAGTCTTGTGAGTTAGAATTGCTGGGATAGGAGCCACTGGAACCTTCTGCAGAGGCTTTCCCTTTTATCTCCTTCACTACAGCTTGGAACACCGTCGGGTTTTGAGCCACGTAGCGTATGGCTCGCATATGCTCCTCATACATGAAAGCAATGGTGGGAGTTGAGGATTCTCCCGACTCTGTAGAACACTGTTCCGTTTGCTGTTGAGAAGATTTCTGACTTCTCTTAGAGTCATAGGTCGCTTGGACCCTTGTCCATCTTTTTTATCCATCTTTCTCCCGATAGCTTGGTAAGATTGGAATTAAGAAAGCTTTGAGTAGCTATTTTACTGGGTTAAGGGACTAGGGGCCCTCCTTCTAGCGCCAATTTGATGATGTCAGATTTATCACCAAGTAATATGTGGGGGGTTACGCCGTCAATTCTCCGTCAGTTGTCCGCAATGGACTGTCAACCGACCTGCACAAGGAACAAGGTCAAAGGACCCAGGATCTATGGCCCCGGGTAATACCCTCCGACGCCCAAGTCAGTGGAGGCCATTTATGGAGAGGTTTATATAATGGTAATAGTTTGTAAATAGAAGGTTTTTTGGTAAACCTGGCTGTTTTCACCGTGGGGGAAGACGAGTCACAGTTATAATTTGTGAATTTTCACCCCCCTCCCTCTCATGTTTTCTGCCTTTTATATGGCTGCCTGGGTCAATGCATGTGCAGAGTCCGGAAATCGTGACATGCAAGGAGGTCACAAGGATGACTCTTACTCTTGCATGCTCGCCAAGTGGCACTGCGCTGAGTTGAGTAAGCTGGCTTAGGACACCTGGCTAGGAGTTTCACCAGGTAGAATTACCAAGGGTAACTTTCTAGAGCCGAGGCTAAGCCTTCCTAAGATAATCAGAAGTGCCCGTGATGGCCTGGGCCGTGGGGTCGGCTTGCTGAGACGTAAGTGGCCGACTTTAGAGAGTATAGGTCGGCCTATCATGATGATCGCAGTTGACATCACAAACGTGGCATGCGATCGTCGGTCGAGATAGAGCTAAGGTCGAGATGGAGCTGAGGCCGAGATGTGGCCTTTAGGCCGAGGTGCGCTATGGCCGAGATGGAGCTGAGGCCGAGATGTGGCCTTCAGGCCGAGATGGATCATTTGTAAATACATGACCTTGCCGAGCTTTGTGCCGACCTGCGGGACTTTTAACATTTTTATGCCCATATCCTACCGTTGACTGTTGTTGACTAACAGGTGGTATTTTTTGGTTCATCAATATATATATATATATATATATATATATATATATATATATATATATATATATATAGGATGACGGCGTATGCGATTTGCGGCGATCACAGGCGACTAGCGGCGTGAGCCGCCGCCGCTGCCAGCAAGCACATCGAATATCCATTTCGACCTCAAGCCATTCATTCAACCTAGTCAATTGTCGCTATTGATTTGCCTGGAAAGATTCTTTGATTGCTGGACATTCGCAACATCCGTTTATCTCTTTTCATCACGACTCTGAATATGACTACGCCGCCACTGTCATTCGCAGCCATAGTTTCCGGCGACACTTCATCTCAATCAATCAGCATCTCGCCAAAAACTGTTTCTCGATATAAAGGTATTCCATTAATCTCGTTTTTGGATTCCGAAATTGATGAACTTGCTGCTCCATTCAAATATTCGTTAGTGGGTACTTTCTGGTATGGGAGACCACCATTAAAAGTTATCAGAGATGTTTTTGAGAAAATTGGATTTCATCATGATCTTCACATCACTCTCATTGATCATACGCATATCCTACTAAATTTTCGAAATGAAGCTGATTATTTACGTTGCTTTTATTGTCGATCATGGCATATATCCGGCTGCCATATGCGTATAACCAAGTGGACAATTGATTTTGATCCATCCACTGATGTGCCAATTGTACCGGTTTGGATTGCCCTTCCTGGACTCCCTATCCATCTTCACTGAAAAGAGGCATTGTTTGAAATTGTTAAACCGATTGGAAGCCCCATCAAACTTGATGTAGCAACATCAGATGGACTACGACCCTCAGTTGCACGTGTATGCGTAGAAGTAGATGTTTCACAGGAATTGCCTCAAAAGATTTATCTACAGGCAAAAAGTCGATTTATACTGCAATCCATCGTATATGAAGATTTGCCATTATTTTGCACATCCTGTCGACGGTTAGGACATGCCGTCTCTTCATGCACTCCGCAAATGGCAGCAAAGATACCGCCACCGCCTCCACCGCCTCCATGTCGAGCACCAGCTCAACGCTGGACACCAGTGAAGAAGAAACCAGATGCAACAACAGTTACTGCAGTGATTGATCATCCTCCGACAGAACCACAAGCCACTCAGGATCAGCCCACCCAAGACGATACTCCTATGGCGAATTTCAATCCTGAGGAGCCTACTGAACCAATGCGGACGAATCTAGATAACTGTGATATCGGACATTCATCAGATAATGAGTGACCTGTGGCAGATAACCTAGAGATACCTACTGTTCCAGAATAGGTAGCCCGCCGCATGCAGCTGCTACCCCCCTCGCCCGACACGGATACTTTAATCTCGCGGCTACAGGATTCAACTGAGGACTTTATTCCAGTTGTTCCACGTAGAAAGCATCGCGTAAAGAAAGATCTTCCTCCACTGCCACCATCTACAATTCTCACACGTAGTGCTTCACATGCAATTCAGGGAAGTGACTCTACTCTCTCTCAATGAATCTTATGATATGGAATATAAGAGGTCTGCGAGCCTCAATACCACGACTGCATCAGTTGATACGTGATCATCGGTTAAATATACTTGTTATAATAGAACCTAAACATGCATCGGTTACTATTCCTTGTTATGCTCTGGATTTCGGATTTTCTAATTCCTATGCATCACAGTCTGAACGTATTTGTTTTTTCTGGCGTGACTCACACTTTACATTGGTGACAGTGGAGGATGAAGGGCAAGTAGTCCATTTCACACTGTTATATCGGCCCCTTCAGTATACTTTTGTATTATCTGTAATTTATGGCAATCACACTCCATCTCTTTGCCGTTCTTTGTGGGCTTCATTATGTACATTCTCCGAAAACTCTGATCTACCTTGGGTGCTGGGTAGAGATTTTAATACATTCCGCTCTGTATCGGATCATGAAGGCCGTTCACAGCCCTCGCTCACTACTTTACAAGATTTTAATGATTGCATAGAATCATGTGGTTTGATGACGCCGCAGTTTCATGGTTCCAAATTCACATGGACAGACGGTCGGGGTCTTGGAAGAGTCTGCCGGAGATTAGATTGGTTATTTCTCAATACTGCATTTCATGACAAATTTGATGACCTACAACTTACACATCTTCCCCGCATTGCTTCTGATCATACTCCATTATTACTTTTATGCCGAATCAGTCCACCACCGACGCGTCAATCTTTCCGGTTTCTAAACTCTTGGTTGCTGCATCCGGATTTTCACAATTATATGCACGCTGCATGGGCTTCTTATCCTACTACTGGTGGAATGTATGGCTTTTACACAAAGTTATTCAAACTTAAGAAGGATGTGCAACGCTGAAACAAAGAAATATTTGGTAATATATTCTCTAATGTCCAACATGCCGAAATAACTCTCACACGTGTTGAAAATCTTTGGGACACGCATCCAACGGAGGAAACTCGGACAGAGTATCATAGAGCAAAGGTGGAATATCTTCAAGCCTCTTCTTATGAATTGCATTTTTGGAAACAAAAAGCATGAGTCCGATGGCTAAAGGAAGGAGACGCTAACACCCGATATTTTCACTCCATTGTCAAAGGGAGACGATTGAACCTCCGGATCCAACAAATACAGACCAGTGCCGGACTTCTCTGCACTGCACCAGACGATATCATGGCTGAAGCAGTATCTTTCTATACAGCCTTATTTTCTCGTGAGCCTACTGCCAATTATGATAATATTCTTCGACATATTCCGCCATTAATTTCCTCCGAAGACAATGCCTTCCTAATGCAGATACCATCGTCGGAGGAGGTAAAATCAGCGGTTTGGCATTTGGACCCTCATAGTGCTGCCGGACCCAATGGTTTTAACGGCAACTTTTACCGATCCTGCTGGTCAATTATTCCCACAGACGTCATTAAAGCGGTACAGGAATTTTTCCTTGGTGTTCCTCAGCCTACGGTCATGGCTAGTGCATTAATCACTTTGATCCCGAAAAAACCTTCCCCTGCTAGTTTCAGTGACTATCGTCCTATATGCCTCACTAATTTTTTGAGCAAAGCCTGTACCAGAATCGTTGCCAGCCGTTTGAGTACATTATTGCCGCGATTAATATCTCCAGAACAAACGGGCTTTCTACCAGGTACTGACATTTCTACCCAAGTACTATTGGCTCGTGAGATGATTCATATGATGGATAGAGGTGGTTCACAATTATGCTTAAAGTTAGATATGATGAAAGCATTTGACAGAGTTAGCTGGGAATATTTGAAGTTATTACTACACACATTCGGCTTCTCCGATTTCTTCACTCGCATTATTCTGAATCATTTGAGTGCCACTACATTAGCAGTATTAATCAATGGCCAGCCATCTTCAACCTTCCGGCCGTATAGAGGAGTTAAGCAGGGGGATCCATTATCTCCTTTATTATTTATTTTAGCATCTGAAGGTTTTAGAAGGGGCTTGAAAGCATTAACAACAGCTGGAGTGTTACAGCCTTTCCGCCTGGGCCGTATCCCATTTACAATCACACATTTGGCCTATGCAGATGATTTACTGATATTCCTCTGAGGTACACAGCGGAACCTTCAACATTTTCATACTTTTCTTACGCGATATGAAACTGCTTCAGGTCAAAATGTAAATTTCCAAAAAAGCAGTATTATTCCGTCTGCCAGGGTAACTCCACATCAATGCCAGAATTTTGTAAATATCCTGGGCATGAGTCTTTCAGGTCGCCCATTTCGTTACCTTGGTTCTTATTTACACAAGGGTATCACCCATTCCAGATATTCTGTTTCGTTACCTCAGCATATTGATGACAGACTCCAAGGGTAGCACTCCAAATTGCTATCAGAAGCAGGTCGGCTAGTCTTGTTAAACTCAGTAATAGCCGCATTACCACTTCATGTCATCGCGACAGGCGGCTTACCAAAATCGGTGATTAGAGTGATACATCGCAAAATGGCTGCATTCTATTGGGGACGTAGACACCATTGGGTCTCCTGGACTGCTATTTGCAAGCCACGGGCTGAGGGGGGTTTAGGTCTACGAGACATAAACATGTTACAACAAGCATATCATTGCCGAATATGGTGGTCATATCAACAAAATTCCACGTTATGGAGCAAATACATGCATGCCAAATATGGACACCGTCAAGATTATCTACCATGGTTAACGAACTCGCCCATATGGAAAATTATTTACCGAATCCATTCCTTCTGCCTAACACAGACTGACGGACAGGGAGACCACCTTTCATGGTTACCAACGCCAATGGGAGAATTTTCGCTGAAAAGTGCATACTTGCCGGACACCTTCTCCCAAACTGCTCTCTGCAACATTTATTTGGTACAAGCATCACTCTCCTCCTATGCAACTGTTTTTATGGCGTCTTTTTAATTCGGCATTACCTTTTGAGGATTATATTGGACAATATTTAATGGCTCATCCAACGCAATGTCCATTCTGTAAAAGCGAGTCAGCCACGGTGGATCATGTCTTCTTATATTGTTCTTATGTGCGTCTCCTCTGGCACTATTTTGCTAGTGAGTTACATTGTCCTCTTCCATCCTCACTACGGCTTCGTCAGTATCTTCTTTCTTGGTGGTATCGTTCATCTTTTACCTCTCTCATTGGAGTTTACAAAATAGTAATCCCAGCAATTATCGTATATAACATCTGGTGTGGTTATACCTCCATGGTCTATGGGGACAAAACTCATATAACGGATACTTCACTACGGCACTCCATACGCTATGATATTACTTTGTGGCACAAAAAAATCGCGGGCTCCAAAATTGCTACTGGCTCTCGGCGGCATTTCCCTTGGCTGCCAGCGTTCCAACATCCGCGGCCGCTGCTGATTCGCTGGGTCACCCCACCCTCTGGTCGATTGAAATTAAATGTAGATGTTGCTGTGGGTAGACATTATGCAGCAGGGAGTGCGATATTGCGTGATCATATGGGTTCATGCATAGGAGCAATTTCTTTTAGACTTCCTCTATGTGCACCACTACATGCAGAGATTCAAGCCGCTGTATTTGGAATTCTTTATTTCCTTCCGTTCCATCGCACAATTATCCTAGAGTCGGATTGTGCTCAGTTGATAGATCGTTTGACACGACAGCACCTTGTACATGGGAACTATCATCTTCGCCAGCTACACACACTGGTTCATCTCCATCGTCTTGACTACCATCACATTTATCGCGAGGCAAACATGGCAGCACATTACTTAGCGCAACATGCAATGTTACATCCGTGTACTCAACATTATAATTCTCATACTCTGCCTTCACTAGTACGTGCTGCAGTCTCATTGGATCTCACTTCCTCTCACTTGCGCGTACCTTGACACTCTATGGTCTTCCATATGGATTGGCAATATTTCAGACTTACTGCATGTTTCCTTTGGGATGCAGGCAGGAACGGTATGGTTGACTATTCATTTATCTACATTTTGTGCTGCTTCTTTCACATACATAACATACCTCATTTTCTTTTTATTGGAACGACCTGGTTATCATGTGACAACCCTACTTTCTCATCGGTCATTGGAGGACTATGTTGCTGGATCATATACTACACATGCGTCGACCACATGGCGAAGAATATTAGTTTACGTGGTGCTGGAACTTTACCACTGTCGCCTTGGCTCCTTAGTCAAGGCGACTTGGGCATGCATTTCGGCTTTCTGCTTATGATTATTATTTTTCACATTTCTGTTGAATTCATATGCTCTTTCCACTATCACGAGATTGGTTTACATATCATGGTGGCAAGACTTTTCACGGAAGCGCAACAATTCTATCATGCATTTGCGGACCCTACGACTACGACCCCACTGGCGCGTCATATCATAGCTTCGTCGCCTTGGCACAAATTTTGCCAAGGCGGCTTCAGTATGTGTTTGACTTTTCTGCTTTCACTTATTTCATTAATCACTATCATTGATATAACTTCTCCCTGGCAATCTTCCGAGGTATGGCTCATCTTGGAAACGTCAAGACCAAGCAGCGACCCATCCAACGCATTCTGTCCAATACTGCTCCCACAAACTTCTGCAGCAAGCATAGCTTTGTACACGGTATTATATTCCTTTCATATCAATGACAGTCATATAAATATGTACGCTTTTTCCTTCGCCAAAGTTTTATCCACAAGAGTGGTTTTACTTGGCAAGGTTTTAATGCAGCATATCATATACGACTGGAGATATGTCATTATTAGTTCGTTATTTCATTTATTCGCATACTCTGATATTGTAATATGGTTTTCCTCCGCCAAAAGTGAGGTTTTTTCGTAATAAAATTTTCGTTTTATAAAAATATATTTTTCCTAAAAATATATATTTTATTATGCCTCACTTCGTTTTATAAATATATATATATATATACACACACACTTTGATTGCGATTATAATTTTTATCACTTGTTTTTCATCGTTGTTAAAGAATTAGAAGTAGTGGACAAAGGTTGCTGTAGGGTTGGAAGGAACAATGGCCAAATGACATGTCTCCCTTTTCAACAGCCTTGTGACGATGGAAGGAGATACTTGTTTTGGGATGCCTTTCATCTCTCTGAAGTTGCAAACATGATCCTCGCCAAGATATCTGCACTACCAGATCCAGAGTGTATGCTTATACAATGAACATCCAGCAGTTAGCTATGCTCTAGAACAGATAATTTCATCTGTGTGATTGCAATTTATATAAGAAGAATTGAGTTAAAAAAAAAACCTCGATGTTCATTTTAAGTTTGTTTAGGTAATTGTAAAGATGTTTGCAGATGACTACTAGTCATCTTTCGACTTGCGCTGTTTTCAATGAGATATGGACAGATAAAGAGACTACAGGTAAAGGAAAAAGATTTTACTACCAAATTATTCGTATCTAGTTGAATGAGAAATAACAAGGGAAATGTTTAGTAATTAATCATGAAGCAAACACTTTCGGTCTTTTTTTTCGTCTTTTCCTCCCTTCGTTGTCAGTGGAGAATTTACCATGGAGTATCATGAGGTTTCAAGTGTATTGATGATAAACCATAATTAAATCGTCTGTTAGTCAACAACCGTCAACGGTTCAACTCCAGTAGCTCAGCATTCAAGTACTGCAGTTCAGCAGTACAGCACTCAATCATGGCTGTTCAGCCTTGGCTGCACCTCAGCGGGGCATCATGACGCCCTTATAACATCGAAGAATATGCCAAGGTTTGCACCTCGGCAACAACTTCAGTTTATGTCCCAGTGCCGGACTTCAGACTACTTCAGCTGGGCAAGGCCTAGTCATGCACTTCGGCAAGACTTGATTTTGCACTCCGGCAGAGTACTTCAGCAAAGGAACCAAGCACGATATTACCTTGTGGTACCCTCAAACAGATGTGCAATTCGAATATAGTAACTACAGCTGGTTATTCTTTCTGAACACGCCAAGGTCACAACATCCGGCCTATTAGTTACATCAGCCAGGCCGGCCTATTAGTGACATCAGTCAGGCTACTGGTCACATCAGCAGACCTACAGCGTCCTAGGCTTTCTGCCCCAAGCAAATGTCTTATCCACTATTAGAAGCCAAAGGCGAGAAAAGGTCTATAAAAGCAAGCCAACCAAGACAAAGAAGGGGACTCGGAATAAAAACACTCATACCCTAAGCAAGTTGATACACTTTACTCTTCGGCCCATACTGTGAGAAACTCTTAGCTCACCATCTAAATTATAATCTCAGTGAGATATGGCCCAAACTGACTTGAGCGTCGGAGGGTTTTTCCCGGGGCCAACCCCCCGGGACCTCTGACTTGTGCATTCTTGTGCAGGATATTTTAAAGGCTATTCCAGCTACAACGTCCAGCCCAGTTAACAACTCTTCAAGTTAACTGACGGAGCTAATTTGAGGTCGTCTAGACCCTTGGTGAAGATCTGTCTTCATCATTTGGCGCTAAAAGAAGTGCAAATTAGTCTCTTAACCCAGAAAACAGTTACTCAGATCTTTTCTAATTACCTTAGCAAGCTATCGAGAGAAAGATGGATAAAAGAGATGGACAAGGGTCCAAGCGACCTATGACATCTAAGAGGAGCCAAAGGTCTTCTCAACAGCAAACTGAACAGTGTTCTACGGAACTGGGAGAATCCTCAACTCCCACCATTGCCTTCACATAGGAAGAGCATATTAGAGCCATACGCTATGTGGCTCAAAATCCAGGTGTGTTCCAAGCTGTAGTGAGGGAGATGAAGGGGAAGGCCTCTGCAGCAAGGTCTAGTGGGTCTCATTCCAGTAACTCTCACCCAATGGAACACCTGGAGTACTCTCCCACTCGGTCCAGCTATTACCCAAGCGTCAGGCCGAGTTTATGGCCGAGGCGAGGCGGCCAGAACAAAAGTCTAGCCACCAGATCTTAAAATATACTCAGAAAGCCTCCTTGCCATTCAAACATGGCAGAAAAGTTGACAATAAAGGCAAAACACCGTTGCAGGAAAGGTGCTCTGTCAAGATTCGGTTAGGAGGCCGAGGAAAGGAGAGGAACTCTCTGCTGGCTTCAAAAGCCTAATATCCTTTCCTACATGAGGAAAAAATCTCTGGCAAAGGAACCCCAGCCTCTGGCTGGACCGATCCACAAAAGAAACCACCGACTGTACTGCCTTTATCATCATGATATTGGACATGATACAAAAGACTGTAGGCAGCTCGGGCAAGAGATTGGGCGTCTTATCGAGATAGGTCACCTGCAACGTTTCTATAATCCAAGATCTAGGCTCCACAACAGGCTAGACTTTGGTAAACCCCCTTCTGGATGAGAGTTGTAAACCTGGGTCTCATCATGGGTTGCCAAGTGATGAGATTCAGATCCTGATGAAAGGGGGTTACGGGCTCCTGAGCATATAAGGCTGACGTAACAGCAAAAGTTCGTGATTCAATCGAATCAGGGTCTATTTCTTCTTATGCTCATCCGGTATCTTTTGGCTCAGTCTTATATTATCAAAGAATCAATTTCTTATATTCAGCTGAGTATTCTTACTTGGCATTCAGCCAGGAAAGTTAAGTCACCATATGGTGCATGGAGCAATAATTTATGCATATCTATAACCCACAACAAAAGTGGGGGCATACCTCAGCAGGTCTGAGAGGTTGAGTAGGTCTCAACAAAATGGGACATGTTTCTCGATATTCTACCTCAGCAGGTCTGAGAGGTTGAGCAGGTCTCAACAAAATGAGATAGGTTTCCCGATATTCTACCTCAGCAGGTCTGAGAGGTTGAGCAGGTCTCAACAAAATGGGACAGGTTTCCCGATATTCTACATCAGCAGGTCTGAGAGGTTGAGCAGGTCTCAACAAAATGGGACAGGTTTCCCGATATTCTACCTCAGCAGGTCTGAGAGGTCGAGCATGTCTCAACAAAATGGGACAGGTTTCCCGATATTCTACCTCAGCAGGTGTGAGAGGTCGAGAGGTCTCAACAAAATGGGACAGGTTTCCCGATATTCTACCTCAGCAGGTCTGAGAGGTCGAGCAGGTCTCAACAAAATGGGACAGGTTTCTCGATATTCTACCTCAGCAGGTCTGAGAGGTTAAGCAGGTCTCAACAAAATGGGACAGGTTTCCTGATATTCTACCTCAGCAGGTCTGAGAGGTTATCTCAGCAGGTCTGAGAGGTTGAGCAGGTCTCAACGAAATGGGACAGGTTTCTCGATATTCTACCTCAGCAGGTCTGAGAGGTTGAGCAGGTCTCAACAAAATGGGATAGGTTTCCCGATATTCTACCTCAGCATGTATGAGAGGTTGAGCAGGTCTCAACAAAATGGGACAGGTTTCCCGATATTCTACCTCAGCAGGTCTAAGAGGTTGAGCAGGTCTCAACAAAATGGGACAGGTTTCCCGATATTCTACCTCAGCAGGTCTGAGAGGTTGAGCAGGTCTCAACAAAATGGGAAAGGTTTCCCGATATTCTACCTCAGCAGGTCTGAGAGGTTGAGCAGGTCTCAACAAAATGGGACAGGTTTCCCGATATTATAACTCTGCAGGACTGAGAGGGTTGAGTAAAACTCAATATATGGAACAAGTTTCCCTATGTTTTAACTCAGCAGGATTGAGAGGTTGAGCAGGTCTCAACAATTGGACAGGTTTCCCTACATCTTCTACCTCAGCAGGACTGAGAGGTTGAGCAGGTCTCAACAATGGGACAGGTTTCCCTATATCTTCTACCTCAGCTGGACTGAGAGGTTGAGCAGGTCTTAACAATGGGACAGGTTTTCCTATATCTTCTAGCTCAGCAGGACTGAGAGGGTTGAGCGAAACTCAACATATGGAACAAGTTTTCGCATATTATAACTCAGCAGGACTGAGAGGGTTGAGCAAAACTCAACATATGGAACAAGTTTCCCCATGTTTTAACTCAGCAGGAATGAGAGGAATGAACAGGGCTCAACATTAGGGTAAGGGTTTTCCTATATCTTAAGTTAAAGCGCAGCATAGCTGCAGGTCAGCTTGACAGCCTTACATTCTTGGTAGTGCCAAGAATGGGGGCTGAAGCCTAATACTTGTGCAAAGAGCCAGCATACAAAAGATAATCTTTTGGTGAAGCCAAAGATAAATACTTGCAAACAATCAAAATAGAGCAAGTGAAGTTTCTTAAGCCGAAGACAAATACTTGCAAACTATGGAAATAGGGAGGAAAAGTTTCAAGTCTGAAGACAAATGCGTCAATTATGGAAATGGAATGAGTAAAGCTTTACATACATAAAGCAAATCCAAGAAAATTGAAGTAAGCTGAAGAGCACAAGTTGAAGAAAATGTGATTCTCATTGAAAGAGTATCTATTACAACTACAAAAATTTACAAGAAAAGT
Source organism: Eustoma russellianum (assembly GCA_036186865.1). Taxonomy (NCBI): domain Eukaryota; kingdom Viridiplantae; phylum Streptophyta; class Magnoliopsida; order Gentianales; family Gentianaceae; genus Eustoma; species Eustoma russellianum. The sequence goes on along the minus strand of AP025063.1, from coordinate 33,560,279 downwards.
CCTATTCTACTTTACAACATCCTCATCCTCTCTGAGATCAACCCCACTTTGGAACTGAGCAATTTGATTCTCAAGCAAGCTTTCAGCCTCAGGATTGTACAGCTCAGCAATCCGAGGATGGTTCTTGTCCAGGCTTGGGCAGACCTCAGAACAAGCATCAATTGCCCAAGTTTGCCCAACAGCAATTGCTGAGCCTTGAATCATCAAGAAATTCCCAGTAAAAAACTCAGATTGTCTGAACTCAGCAACATCATTCTTCTTTATCTCCTCAGCTTGGAGCTCAAATTGTTGGAGGAGATCAGCCCTGCTTTTCTTTTCTGCTTCCAGTTGCTGGTTCAGCTCAGCCTTGCTGTTGGACAATTCTTGATCAGAAGTGCTAAGTCCCTTTTGCAAGAACTCCAGTTCAGCTTGGGTTTTGGAAGAAACCAACTCAGCATTAGCCAGTGCATCTTTCAGCTCTATCACTTCGGATTTTGCAGCAGCTAGCTTGATGTCAGAATCTTGTTTCCCAGCTTGAAGTCTGGAATTCTCTTCCATAAGTGAGGCTAGCTTGGAATCTGAATCTTGTTTTACCACCTGAAGCTTGGAATTGTCTTCAGTAAGCGTGGCAACTTGAGACTTAAAATTATTCGCTTCAACCTCCAGCCTGGACCATTTCATGCTATTAGGTCTTGCCACCTCTACCAACTCGTCATAGGCGTTTCTGAGGTGGGCATTGATCTTAGAGAGCTGAGAGAACTTGACACGCAGCTCTTCAGCTCGTCTGAGGATGTTGTATTCTTGGGTCCGGTACTGCAAAAGTCAGATTGGTTAGAGAAGCATAAGGGTTCAAGATAAAAAGGTGGAAAGTGTTGGAAAATCTTACCAGGGCCATGTTCCTTGCGAATGAATTCATGGCGCCATCCTAGCGCAGACTGCCATATGTCTGCCAATCCCAAGGAAGTATTGACATTTCAGTCAAACTCCTAGCTACACTAGGATCTTCAGCAGTGTTGGTAAGGGAGAACTGCAGAGTCCTCATGCCCCGGCGATTCCGGGAAGAAAGCTCCCCCTCCAATGTGTTTACCCTGGATGCCTCTCCTTCAGGCACCCCGGATGCCTCTCCTTCAGCAGGTTTTTCTTCAGAAGCAGTCACCCCGGGGGTCTCTCCTAAAAGGTCAAAGGAGGGTACGGCTTCATCGGAAACCCACCTTGGAGGGGGCACATTCTCCTCTTCAGCAGCAGGAGAGGAAGGAATTGAAATGGGGGCATCAATTCCCCCACTCCCATCACCAGGTTGAGCTGAGGTTGAAACAGGAACTTGGGCCTCAGCTTGGAGGGGATTGTCAGAAGTTCCAACTGAGGAGGAAAAAATTCAAATGATTAAATAAAAATCAAACATATCCAAGACTAGTGCGGGGCAAAAAATTTACCTAGAAGTATCTGCACTTCAGACAAAGAGCTAGCAGAAGCCTGTTCTGAAGTGGAGGTTTGACATTCTGTCCATTTTCTTTTCTTGGGGACCAAGTTCTTCAACCTTTCGAAGGTCCCAGATACCATTATTTTTGCAAAATTCAAGGAACAAAACAGTCATAACACAGATGCTATATCAAAACCAGTCAAAGATTTTCAAAATGTTGCTATATACCCCGAACTATCCTTAAGGCAATGGGGATGAGAGGGCAAAAGTTATGTTCTTGCCACAAATGTTCCAGGTCAGCAACCCCTACAATGTGCCTATCAACTTTCTTCCAATCTACGGCCAAGAGCAAATGTAACAGTTGGGAGGCTTCATTGCGAAATTACTCACTTGGCCTCCTGTTATTTGCACTGCCAGTGTTCCGAAGGATTCCTTCAGGTAATCCTATACTCTTAACGAAAAAGAAATGCCCCCTCCAATCTTTGGAAGAGGAAGGAAGGTTTATGACAAAAAAAACCCTCCACTATTTTGTGGTCTCCTATCGAAACAGTACCAACTACCCTCCTGCCTACACACAAATATCTCTCTAAAAACTGCAAGTGAGAAGTTTTTCTCAGCTGTCCTTAGATAAAGCAAGTAACTAAGAATAACCCTCAGTCCATTAGGCGTTATTTGGGGAAGCCTAAGTTTATAAGAGAACAATATTTGGAATAAGGGAGCCGGAATGGGTAGATTAAAATCAGATCTAAAATATTCCTCATAAACTGCCTCGTACCCAGCTGGGGGATCATAAGCAGTTTGATGAGGAAGGAGAAGAATGGGGGCAAAAGTACTCCTGTCAACATTATAATGCTGAAATAAATCAGAGAGGTCGGTGGCTTTCAAGGTGCACATTGAATTTTGCACCGAAGAAGAAGGCACCATGGATTTTGAGGTAAAAGAAGAAGAAGCCATGAGTAAGATAGAGAAAAGCTTACAAGAGGTTGAAGACTTAAGTTGAAAGAGCTGGAGTAAGGTCGGAGGAAAGCTTCGAAGACGAAGAAGAAGAACAGTGCAACAGTGCAGCAGAATAATCAAGCAAGCGGAATAAAGGAAGAAGAAAAGAAGGAATTGGGGCAATTGTCCCTATTTATAAGTGAGAGAAAACGAAAGGTCACAACTTTTCGTTTGAAAAATTCGAAGAGGCAGCAATTAAAGTTTTTCCCCCTCGGGAGCTGAAACCACCGAAAAGATAATGATGAGGTGTTGGAATTAGTGCTTACATTAAAAGCGGAAATTACTGCGTAAATAAAAGGATAACCGCACAGTTAATGAAGATCTGACACGTCACGGGTTTATTAGAACAAGATTTGTCTGCCCTTGCAGTTTAGCTCAGCCACACAAAATCTGAGGCAAATGATAAACCATAATTAAATCGTCTGTTAGTCAACAATAGTCAACGGTTCAACTCCAGTAGCTCAGCACTCAAGTACTGCAGTTCAGTAGTACAGCACTCAAGCATGGCTGTTCAGCCTTGGCTGCACCTCAGTGGGGCATCATGACGCCCTTATAACATCGAAGAATATGCCAAGGTTTGCATCTCGGCACCAACTTCAGTTTATGTCCCAGTGCCGCACTTCAGACCACTTCAGCTGGCCAAGGCCTAGTCATGCACTTCGGCAAGACTTGATTTTGCACTCCGGCAGAGTACTTCAGCAAAGGAACCAAGCACGATATTACCTCGTGGTACCCTCAGACAGAGGTGCAATTCGAATATAGTAACTACAACTGGTTATTCTTTCTGAACACGCCAAGGTCACAACACCCGACCTATTAGTTACATCAGCCAGGCCGACCTATTAGTCACATCAGTCAGGCTACTGGTCACATCAGCAGACCTACAGCGTCCTAGGCTTTCTGCCCCAAGCAAACGTCTTATCCACTATCAGAAGCCAAAGGCGGGAAAAGGTCTATAAAAGCAAGCCAACCAAGACAAAGAAGGGGACCCGGAATAAAAACACTCATACCCTAAATCAAGTTGATACACTTTACTCTTCGTCCCATACTGTGAGAAACTCTTAACTCACCATCTAAATTATAATCTCATTGAGATATGGCTCAAACTGACTTGAGCGTCGGAGGGTTTTTCCCGGGCCAACCCCCTGGGACCTGTGACCTGTGTTTTCTTGTGCATGATATTTTAGAGGCTATTCCAGCTACAACGTCTAGCCCAGTTAACAAATCTTCAAGTTAACTGACGGAGCTAATTTGAGGTTGTCTAGACCCTTGGTGAAGATCCGGCTTCATCAATTGACATTATGATAATCATCCTAACATATCAGCATTTCTTTGATTTGATAGAGATTGATAGTGGAAGATATTATCTATTAAGAATCAATTCGTATGTCTTAGGGTATAAGTTACTTGTAGAGAAAGTGCTATAGTCATTGCATTGGATTTGAATTTGGTTATTTGACTTTAGACCGGTTAAACAGAATTTGGATTTGGGCTTTGGTTTTGGAATTTGGAAAATTTAGTTTTGACTTGGCATTCCATCGATTTTGGAAAATTGCATCATAAATTGACTTGGACTAACTTCTGAGTGGATCTTGATGTGTTGACTTTGTTGGCTTTATCCTTTGGTTATGTCTTTGCATGTTAAAAGGTAAAATTAGTAATTTTATTTGCGAATGAGAAGCATACTATTTTCTATATTGTTATTTATAACCATTGCTTCTCCATGTATTGATCTTATGATAAATATGGTAAGATTATTTGCTGGACGAAGTGTCGCTCATACTATACTTATCATGTTTTGCAGATAGTCAGGACTTTGATTGAGTAAACATCGATTTGTGCGTCACTGATTTTAAGCTTGAGCTGTTCCAGATTCGTTCGCCGTTACTAGAAGAATCCTTGTTAGTTTCTTTTCCTCCGCTTATTGATATGCTTAAACTCAGCGGGTAGTCCCGCCTGACCTGGGGTCGCGGTCGTGACACGCGTCGTGACGACACGCGCTACAAAGTCGGGTCACATGTAATTGTATCGATTTAGTGTCTTGTATTTTCTTTAGAGAAATACGACGGGTGAGTCGTTTCGAGTGTTAGGGTTCAGACGATCTCGCTACACTGGTCGTGGAAGATATTAAGGCAAAAGTATGGTTTGTTAGGTTGAAGATGATTTTGAAGAACCATAAACTTCTTAGATGAACAAAGTTTGCAAAAGATTATTTTGAAAAACTGAACAAACGGGACCGAATGTTTGATTCACAGTAGAACATTCGGATCAAACATCCCTAGAAAAACTTCAATTATTTCGTAGACTCACGTCGGGATCCTTGGTTGAACGTTCTTTGAGATGCTTCAGTAAATTTGCGGAAAAACTGTTTGGGTTGAGTATACCTGATGTAAGATTTTCAGTGGCTCCATTATTTCATATTTATATCTGTAATGAAATAGGTCAAATCCTGTAACAACTAAGTAGATCATAGTCCAAGGACGCCATCTTGTGTTACTCGAAAGGCGGAATCAGTAGCTTAGCCTTCTTAAGGCTATATTTGGATGAGTTAGTGCCCTTGGCGACAAAGTTGGTCGACAACAAATCAAATTGTTCTCCTGATAAAGATTGCAAAATGAAAAAAAAAAATGATAAGCTATAAATCGAGAGAAGTACCATAAAGTAACCATTTGTGTTTTTTATTCCCGCATGCCATGATCAAATCGTCCCGATACAATAAACCGTCCTTGATATAAAAGTAAAAAAGTTTCAGAGAAGCGTACTGCCAGCCTGAAGTATACTACTTTGGGGTTTGATACTGCTCCACAACTAGATTTACAAATTGATGCTATTAATTTAAGAAAAACACCAACTTGCTCACTTCATCATATAGCAGAAAGCATCCCAATGCTTCAGGCGTATATGCTTAGTGTTTGTGAATTAGGGTATCATCTCCGAAGCTTAATTGCATCTGAATGTTATAGGGTCACAGTAGCTGCAACCATCATACCTGTGGCACCAATCGGCCCCTGGGGCGGCAGCGCAATGAAAAGTTTCGCATGCAGCTGGTGCTTCTATCAGCTTCCTGGATTTCACAGCTGATGCCATGAGGAACTTTCGAATAAATTTTCTCTGCGTCAGAATCGCCGTTGAACTCTTAGTTACAGTGAGGGCACCTGCAAATTGTTTTTAAGTGTAGGCGTGATAATGTCTATGTTCCTAAGGTGCATGGAAAAATCAGCAAGTTTAAGCAAATGAGACGATGATGATTTGTTTGTCAAAAGACTTCATAAAGCGTAATGTATGATCATATATGTCATATAAAATGATAGGCTAATCAAATGATTTAACTTTAACGGTTGAGACCGAGATCCATAGGTTAGGGGTGCCTTGGATTCAATTCCTTATTTAAAAGAAAAAAGAAAAGGCAAGACATTAGTCAAAAATAATTTAGAAGTTACTGTCAAAAATCACTCAACACTCGAATATAATCCACAAACAACACACAAGGACATGAACTACAACCAATTCGAAGAAAACGAGAGAGAGAGAGAGAGAACAGGAGGGAGAAGAAAGGAGAACGAATTCTTATTCAATTGGACGTTTCCAAAAAAAAACACAGAAGAAAACTTGGGGAGTTGCAGTTAACCTCCCCTGCTTAAGTAGTTACAAACTGAAACAACAAAATTACATATTTGCCCTTTTCTAATCAACATCCCAACACCTTATAAGAAGGACATTCTTGTCTTTTCACCCCTTTTTGAATGTTTCGCGCCAACCTCTATCTTCTTCCTTGCTTCGCTGCCCGTCACTCCTTCTGCCAGGCTCTGGCCAACCGGACAACTGCCTCCAGCTTGCACCTCCTTCCACTTAATCCTTCAACTAAGCACCTTAATTCTCGATTCAACCAATCAGCTCTTGGATAGCTCGCGTGGATTAGGTACTTGCTTCTTCAAGTCACCTCGGTCCCCTGCCTTGCTGTTCTCCGTTTCTTGCTCCATGTCATTCTCAACTTTGACACCCCCCCTCAAGCCAAGCTTGGAGTAAATGTTGCACATCCCCAATGACTTCGCAAGGCTGTCTAATCTCCTAGCATCCAATGGCTTTGTGAACAAGTCTGCCAACTGAAGCTCAGTTCTAACGGGCATCAATTTGATCACTCCTTCCTGCAGCTTGTCTCTCACCACATGGCAGTCAATCTCAATATGCTTAGTCCTCTCATGGAACACTGGGTTTTCTGCTATGTGAATGGCACTCTTACAATCACAAAACATTTCCACAGGCCTGCTACATCCAATCCCCAAATCCTTCATCAGATACGTGAGCCACTGGACTTCACAAGTGACAAGAGCCATGGCTCTGTACTCTGCCTCTGCTGATGATCTTGACACTGTAGTCTGTTTCTTCGATTTCCAGGACACCAATGCAGCTCCCAGGAACACACAATACCCCGTAATTGACCTCCTCGTTTCATTGCAGCCTCCCCAGTCTGCATCTACAAACGCTTTCAACTCCAACCCTCCTGTTCTTGGAAATAATAGACCTTGACCTATTGTTCCTTTCAAATATCTCAGCACTCTATGTGTAGCTTTCATATGATTTTGAGTAGGACAATCTAGAAACTGGCTCAATTGTTGCACGGGATAAGATATATCAGGTCTCGAAATAGTAAGGTAAAGCAATTTACCAATCAATCTTCTGTACTGAGACACGCCTTCCACCAATGGGGAATCATTGTGTGTCAGCCTTAAGTTGCTCTCCATGGGATTCCTTGCTGGTTTGCACTCCATGAACCCTGCCTGCTCCAGCAACTCTGAAGTATATTTTCTCTGATTAACATAAATCCCTTCCTTTCCCTTGGCAACTTCAATGCCAAGGAAGAACTTAAGACTTCCCAGATCTTTAATCTGAAACCTCTGGTGTAGTGCTTCCTTAGTAACTTTAATGGCCTCCTCATCAGAGCAACTGATGATAATGTCATCTACATAAACAAGCAATATCATCAACGAAGATCCCACCAATCTAGTGAATAAGGTATAGTCTGCCTTGGACTGCTTAAATCCCAAAGACATCAAGAATTGAGTCAGGGTGGAGTTCCACTCCCTGCTTGCTTGCTTCAACCCGTACAAAGACTTTTCCAACTTGCACACCATGTTTGGTTCTGGCAGCATCATGCCCGGAGGAGGTGTCATATAAATGTCCTCATGCAAGTCCCCATGTAGGAACGCGTTATTCACATCTAATTGGTGTATAGGCCACTGATTCTGAGAAACAAGAGTAAGCACCATTCTTACCGTGGTCATCTTGGCTACTGGGGAGAATGTATCCTGGTAATCAACGCCAAACTGCTGGTTGTATCCCTTTGCCACCAGCCTGGCTTTATATCTCTCCACCGTCCCGTCTGAATTAAGCTTAGTTTTATACACCCATTTACAGCCAATGGGCTTCTTTCCTTGTGGCAAACTTACAACAGACCAGGTCCTGTTGGCTTCCAGCGCAGCTATCTCCCTAGCCATTGCCTCTTGCCATACAGAAGAACTAGATGCCTCTGTGTAAGAACTAGGCTCTGTGTGTGTATTCAGATTTAAAGTATATGCCTTGTATTTTGGAGCAAGTGAATCAAGTGTGAAGTAGTTATGCAATGGATATGGGGAAGTATGACCTTTATGTTTAGAAGTTAAAGAAGTTTGATTACAATAGTAGTCCTTCAGATGTGCAGGAGGACGTCTCACTCGTTGATTTCTATCATTGGTGTGTAGTCCAGCAGTATCAGTATCATTGTCACCAGGAGGATCAAGAGGGGGTAATTGGATAATCAACTGACCAGGAGGGATCACAGAGGATTCTGGAGGTGGTAAAGATGAGCTAGAAGCCGGAGAAGAGTTAGCTGAGTTGGGAGGCATCTCTTGGCTATGTACAGATTCGGGTATATGAGCATCGGGTATGGCAGATGGTGATGTTGAGTGCTGAGGGGAAAAGAGATTATGTGCATGATCAGGCCATGTATTCCATACTGGTTGAAAATTTGAATCTGAAGGCTGACTCACTTGAGGAAAAGACAAAGAAGTTTGGGGATTGATTTGGATTATAGGCTGAGAAGAAAATGGAAATACATCCTCATGAAATGTGACATCTCTGCATATGTAGATGTCCTTTGTACTTAGGTCCTGCAATACATATCCCTTAGTCGTATATGACAGACCTAGGAAGACACTTTTCCTAGCTCTCGGAGCAAACTTATCACTGTATGCTCTTGTGTCCGTGCCGAAAGCAAGGCAGCCGAATACTTTGAGATGGGAATAGGTTGGGGCTTTATTGTATAAGATATGGTAAGGTGTTTTGTCTTTGAGAAGAGGTGTTGGTGTGATGTTTATTAGGTAAACAGAGTGTAAAACACAGAAGCCCCAGTATGCTGAGGGCACATGGGCTTGAAATTTTATGGCTCTTGCAACAGACAGTATATGTTGGTGTTTTCTTTCGACAATGCCGTTTTGTTGTGGGGTGTAAACACAACTTGTTTGATGGATAATCCCTTTTGCAGTGTAGAACGAATTCATATTGAATTCTTGACCATTATCAGTCCTAATGGTTTTGATACGACAGTTGAAGTGAACCAAGACATATTCATAAAAGTTTTGTATGATGGACCTTGTTTCTTATTTGCACTTCATCAAATACACCCAACAGAATCTACTATAGTCATCTACAATAGTAAGGAAGTAACGCTGTCTATACATTGTAGGGTATCTATATGGTCCCCAAATGTCAATGTGAACAAGTGAAAATACAGAAGAAGACACTGAGGTAGAGACTGGAAAGGGATGTCTTCTTTGTTTGGCTAAGGGACATACTGTACATTGAAGGTTGGGTTCTACTGAAACTGCTGGATCCATCTTTTGCACTTCCTTTAGTCTGCTAGATGACAAATGTCCAAGTCTAGCATGCCAAACTCCAGGTGTAACTGATTCAACTGCAAATGCACTTGAGGTTGTCTTTGAACACTGAACATGTTGACCATGAAGGTGATACAAACCATGGTTCTCCCTGGCTGAACCAATCATCTTCTTGGACTCTAGGTCCTGAATATAACAAGCATCATGATGGAACAGGACTGAAATGTATTTAGCTTTGGTTAATTTGCTTAGAGATATCAAGTTGAAGGCAAACGATGGGACATAAAAGACATTATCAAGTGTCAGGTGGGGATTAACATGTACTGACCCAACATGGGAGACTGCGGCATGGGAGTTGTCTGGAAGCTTAACAAACAAAGAATCAACAGAATGATAGGAAACAAACAAATTCAGATCACAACACACATGATCACTGGCTCCAGAATCCAATATCCATATATTTAAACCTTTATACACAACATTACCTGAGCTCTTACCAGAAACATTAGCCTGTTGTGCTGACATTACGGCATGCTGAGCAATCAGTCCTTCAGAAGAATCACCAACACTTCTACCTCCTCTGTCCTGATGCTTCTGCAGCATGTGTAACAGCTGAGTATATTGCTCTGATGTCAAGGTTGGTGTCACTTGAGACCCCTGAGTACTCCCTTCGTATCTCTCACATTCCTTCTGCATCACTTGGTCACCACATTGCTGTGACTCTGCGTCACCACATACCAGATTAACTTGACCTTTTGGCTTGTATCCCGGTGGATACCCGTGCTTTTTATAGCATCTATCAACGGTATGTCCAGTCATACCACAATGAGTACAAATAGGTGCTCTAGAGTTCTGACCATACCTCTGGTTACCTCTACCATAGCCTCTCCCTCCTGACCTGCCAGATGCATTACTCGATCCAAACTCAAAACCATATGATTTGTTGCCATAGGAACTTTGCTTGCTCTGGTTAGCAAAGGTCACATTCATTATCGGGGATGAACTGCTCCCATACTGGTTCTGATTACTTGTGTATGTCATCTTCCTTTCTAACTTAACAGCCATTGCAAAGGCTGTCTTAAGATCAGGCAGTGGTGTGGTCAATAAAATCTGTGATTTAACCGCCTCAAATTCCTCATTAAGTCCTTTCAAAAACTTAACAACACAAGCATCCTCCACAAACTTATTCATCTTTGCAGTCAAGTTACATGTACATCGACTGCATTCGCAATTCGGAATTGCACGTAATACAGACAATTCCTCCCAAATTCCTTTCAATTTCGTATAATACTCGGTCACAGAGTTATTTTCCTGCCTAACAGCATAAAATGTTTCCTGCAAATCAGACAACCTAAAGGAGTCAACATTTCCATACCTTGACATCAGATCATTCCAGATCTCCATTGCTGTATCCAGCCACATGACGCTTTGCGCAATACTCGGAATCAACGAATTCACCAACCACGCTGCCACCATGTTATTTGCCTTGATCCAGGCATTATATCTTCGAGTTGCTTCTGCCGGTCTCGGACATGATCCGTTGATGAATCCTATTTTGTTCTTGGATTCCAAGGCTCTTCTCATTAGTCTGCTCCATCCGTGATAGTTATTGCCATCTAATAGCGGTTGCACAAGTATCATAGATGGATTATCACTCGGATGAACATAATATGGATCCTCCGTAGGATCTACCGCAGGATGATTAGCCGAAGTCGAAGGAGACGATGAAGAAGAAGAATTGTTTCCTGCCATGAAGCTTCCAAAGTTCATCTACACAAGTGGCTCTGATACCATGTCAAAAATCACTCAACACTCGAATATAATCCACAAACAACACACAAGGACATGAACTACAACCAATTCGAAGAAAACGAGAGAGAGAGAGAGAGAGAACAGGAGGGAGAAGAAAGGAGAACGAATTCTTATTCAATTGGAACGTTTCCAAAAAAAACACAGAAGAAAACTTGGGGAGTTGCAGTTAACCTCCCCTGCTTAAGTAGTTACAAACTGAAACAACAAAATTACATATTTGCCCTTTTCTAATCAACATCCCAACACCTTATAAGAAGGACATTCTTGTCTTTTCACCCATTTTTGAATGTTTCGCGCCAACCTCTATCTTCTTCCTTGCTTCGCTGCCCGTCACTCCTTCTGCCAGGCTCTGGCCAACCGGACAACTGCCTCCAGCTTGCACCTCCTTCCACTTAATCCTTCAACTAAGCACCTTAATTCTCGATTCAACCAATCAGCTCTTGGATAGCTCGCGTGGATTAGGTACTTGCTTCTTCAAGTCACCTCGGTCCCCTGCCTTGCTGTTCTCCGTTTCTTGCTCCATGTCATTCTCAACTTTGACAGTTACCATGAGATCCTGCAGCATAGCTCTCTTTTTCAGCAGACTCCTTGATTCCATCAGAAGTGTGCTTGAATGCATAATTCTCATTTTCAGCCACAGAAACTGAACCCATGGTTCCGGCTGCGAAGGCCGCAACAAAAACCATGATTATGAGGGTGTTCGTTGCCATTTGTTGTACTACGGACGGAAGATGACAAATTACCCAAAAATAACTCGGAAGAAATTGGAAAAAAGATATCGAAACGAAACAGTTACCAACTTTATAAAAATGGAGCGTAAGGGCTTATTGCATTTGCTGAATGCTGTGTGATGAAACGGGAAATGGCAACATTTATGCACAAATCTAGAGACAAGGATTGACAAGGTCACCCATCTGACTAACTTGTCAACTTATGCTAATTTGTATCATTCTTTCGGCTATTAGCCGTCCCTGTGCCTTGAAGGTTATAACGGAATATTCCTATATTCTATCATTTATTGTAAATATGACTATCATTTATTGTAGATATGACTAGAATGTTAGTTGTACATGATTAGCAAGATTGGTGGAAGAATATTGGGTGTTGTATATGGATAGCATAATTAGTGGTCAAGGATTAGCAAGAAATTAGGACACACTTAAAGCATGCAAGGCATGCACACGGTTGTATATGTTTGCGTTTTGTTTGATGAGAAGGACAAGAAAATCTTTTGCATATTTGATTTTCTACATGGTATCAGAGCGAGAAACGCTCTAGAAATTATTTCCTGAACAACGAGATGGCTGATGGACAATCTACTGTCGCAGCTGTAGCTGCATCGGCTTCGACAAATCGAAGGGTGATCTCGCCCTATGATCTATACTCGAGTGATCATCCTGGACAGGTGATTACTTTGGTCCAGTTGAAAGGACCAAATTATGACGAATGGTCTCGTGCCATTCGGGGATCCTTGCGTGCACGACGGAAAGTCAGCTTTGTGGATGGAAGTATTAAGCCGCCACAGGCTGACTCTCCAGACATGGAAGATTGGTGTACTGTCAACTCTATGGTGGTTGCTTGGATCCGGAACACCATTGAGCCGGAGTTATGTTCGACAATATCCTATGTCGAAAATGCCAAGGATCTTTGGGACGACTTACAACAAAGATTTGCTGTCACCAATGGCCCAAGAATACACCAAATCAAGTCTGATCTGGCAAACTGTAAGCAGAATGGTCAGCCAGTAGCAAATTACTTTGGTCGTTTGAAGAAACTTTGGGATGAGTTGAGAGATTTTGATCAACCCCCCGTGTGTTCCTGCAATGGCTGCACTTGTGCCATTTCGTCAACACTGACGAAGAGGCAAAATGAGGAACGTCTTCATCAATTCTTGATGGGACTGGATGAGGTAATGTTTAAATATGTTCGTACCTCCATCTTAAATACTGATCCGCTGCCTAGCATGAACAGGGCTTATCAACTTATAATTCAAGAAGAGACATTGGGAACTATATCACGCGGACGCGAAGAAAAGGCAGAACCGATGGCCTTCACTATGAAGGCACCCGCGATGAAATTGTCCAAGAACCAGAATGAGGAGGTTTGCACTAACTGCAAGAAACCTGGCCATGTTGTGACCTCTTGTTTCAAGCTTATCGGCTATCCAGAGTGGTGGGCGCAAGGAGAGGGAAGGGGACGTCCGATATCCAAACGCAAGGGAGGCAACGCGCACAAAGCAGTTGCAAATGCAGTTCAAATTGAACCTGCGGTTGAGACATCACCACAGGATGGGTATCAACCAACGTCTGGATTCACTCCCTCTCAATGGAACGCATTGATGACTGCCTTCAATGCTCATAAGGTGGACTCAAATCCTCGCCTAAATGGTAAGAATTTTTGGATAATTGACTCTGGTGCCTCTCAACATATGACAGGGGATCAAACCTTGTTTGGCTCTCTTGTCCCTACGCAGTCTGTGGTAAGGTTACCGGATGGTTCTTGCACTAGTGCCACACATCTTGGCACGGTTAATCTTGGGGGACAATTGACTCTTTACAATGTCTTGTTCGTTCCAGGATTACATTGCAGTTTATTGTCTGTTTCTCAGTTATTACGTGGAAGTAAAAATACGGTGATTTTTACTAATGAATTTTGCTATCTTCAGGACCGCACTTTGAAGATGGTGACTGGAGTGGGTGAACAAGCCGGGGGGCTGTACTATCTGCTGGCAGAACCGCAAACCAAGGCTGCGGTTGTGATTGCTGAAAATTGCTCGGAATTGTGGCATCGAAGACTTGGACATCCTTCCGGAAAAATTATGGGTTTGCTTTTTGATAAACAGTTTTGCAAGGATACCCATGCTTTTCATAATTGTGAAATCTGCTGTAAAGCTAAACAAACTAGAGAGCCATTCCAAGTACATCTTATGCCTTAAACTGCCTTGAGATTATTCATTGTGATCTTTGGGGACTATATCCTACACTAGCGTCATGTGGTGCGGCTTATTTTCTTACAATTGTTGATGATCATTCTCGTGGTGTTTGGGTGTATCTGTTACGTACTAAAGATCAAGTTGCCTCCACCTTGCGCAATTTTATTTGCATGGTTGAACGTCAATTGAGTAGGAAAGTAAAAACTGTTCGAACGGATAATGGAACTGAATTTAAGGCACTCAGTTCGTATTTCAGTGACAATGGAATCATACATCAAACCTCCATTCGCTATACACCTCAACAGAATGGTCGTGTGGAACGCAAACATCGTCACATCCTCAATGTGGCTCGTGCTTTGCGTTTTCAAGCTTCGTTACCATTAACTTTTTGGGGTGAATGCATCTTGACTGCTTGCTATCTTATCAATAGAACTCCATCCGCATTGCTCAATGGTAAAACTCCTTACGAGCTTCTTTATGGAAAATCACCTACTTATGACAATATCCGCATTTTTGGTTGCTTGTGCTATGCATACAATGATACCGTTCGTAAGGATAAGTTTGATGCTCGTGCTCGTCGTTGTATCTTTTTGGGATACCCATACAACAAAAAGGGTTGGGATGTGTATGACTTGGATACTAAAACCATGTTCACTACTCGTAATGTCAAATTTATTGAGCATGAATTTCCTTTTACCACCCATATTTCCCAAACCCGTCCACACCACGCTGACCCCATTCCCTTCGACGATCCAATTGAACCTCCACATGCCGCCTCTGACACCCCAGCCGATTCTTCCCCTCATGTGTCTGACCTTCCTGCCAATAATCCACCTCATGACAATCCTCCTGCTTCGTTCGAACTGGGCCGTGGTCATCGTATTCGTCGCCTTCCCAACAGGTTGCAGGATTATGTGCTCCACACTGTGCAGACACACCCCCCGGAAGCTTCATGTCCACCCATCACCTCTTCAGGTAACGTTCTTAATATAGCAAATTTCCTTCCATGTCATAAGTTCTCCATGTCTCACAGGGCCTTCTTAGCGGCTGTCACCTCCGCTTCTGAACCCAAATCATACAAAGAGGCAGTCATTCATCCTGCATGGCGTGCAGCTATGTCCGATGAAATTCGCGCCTTGGAGGATAATAATACATGGCGGCTTGTCCCTCTTCCTCGAGGTAAAAGAGCCATTGGGTGTCAATGGGTTTTTCGTATCAAATACCGTTCAGATGGGTCTATTGAGCGACACAAAGCTCGCTTAGTCATTCATGGCAATCGCCAGTTGGAAGGTATTGATTTTTCTGAAACTTTCGCCCCTACTGTTAAATTGGTCACCGTTCGAGCATTTTTAGCCGTGGCCGCAGTTAAGGGCTTTGAACTTCATCAAATGGACGTTAGCAATGCCTTTTTGCATGGCGATCTTGCTGAAGAGGTCTACATGTCTCTTCCACCCGGTTTCTATTCACACGCTAAGGGTCATGTTTGTCGTCTTCAAAAGTCTCTTTATGGCCTACGCCAGGCACCCCGGTGTTGGTTTGCTAAACTCTCAACCGCTCTTACAACCTATGGCTTCGCTCAATCAGTTTCTGATTATTCTCTATTTACTTTAAGTACTCCCACGCATGTTCTTTACGTCTTGGTATACGTAGATGATCTTATCATTGCAGGCAATCATTCGGCTTCCATTCTTAAATTCAAAGAGTATTTGAACACTTGTTTTCACATGAAGGACTTAGGCCATCTCAAATACTTTCTGGGCCATGAGGTTGCCCGTAGTTCTGCCGGCATCTTTGTCTGCCAACGTAAATATGCTCTTGATCTTATCACTGACTGTGGTCTCTTGGATGCACGCTCTATATCCACTCCTATGCTCGAAAATCACCAACTTGGTGCGGTTAAAGATCAACCTTATTCGGACCCTTCTCAGTATCGCCGGCTAGTTGGACGTCTAATCTATCTCACTATCACTCGTCCGGAATTGTGTTACAGTGTACACATATTGTCTCAGTTTATGCAGGATCCACAAGTTCCTCATTGGGACGCAGCTGTTCGTGTTGTTCGCTATCTCAACTCCTCTCCTGCTCATGGACTTCTTTTTCCCTCCACTGCTTCCTTACATTTACGTGGCTACTGCGATGCGGATTGGGCAGCCTGCCCGTTGACTCGCCGTTCTCTTTCTGCCTATGTTGTTTACTTAGGCGACTCCCCCATTTCGTGGAAGACAAAGAAGCAACCCACAGTGTCTCGTTCCTCGGCTGAAGCTGAATATCGCGCCATGGCGGCACTTCTCTGCGAGCTAAAATGGTTGCACGGTTTGCTACGCAATTTGGGTGTACATCTTCCCCTTCCAATCAACATATTCACGGATAGCCAATCAGCGTTACATATTGCGTGCAACCCGGTTTTGCACGAACGCACTAAACACATAGAGGTGGACTGTCATTTTATTCGTGATGAAGTTACTCGTGGCTTCATTCAGCCTCATTTCGTCTCCTCAACAGATCAGGTCGCTGATCTTCTCACCAAGGCTCTTGGCACCGGTCCGTTTCGAACACACTTGTCCAAGTTGGGCGTGACTGATCTTCATCGTCCAACTTGAGGGGGGGTATAACGGAATATTCCTATATTCTATCATTTATTGTAAATATGACTATCATTTATTGTAGATATGACTAGAATGTTAGTTGTACATGATTAGCAAGATTGGTGGAAGAATATTGGGTGTTGTATATGGATAGCATAATTAGTGGTCAAGGATTAGCAAGAAATTAGGACACACTTAAAGCATGCAAGGCATGCACACGGTTGTATATGTTTGCGTTTTGTTTGATGAGAAGGACAAGAAAATCTTTTGCATATTTGATTTTCTACAAAGGTTACAGACACATGAAAAGCAATTGGTATAGCTGGCCATCAGCTATAGGATAGAAAACAAACACAACCTTTAGAACGCATCACTTGATACTTTTGGTAGAGAAGCTCCAGGCGCCGGGCAGCAGGCCCTCTATCCAAAATAAAATAGTGAAAGTATGAAACTTGTTGGAAAAATACGTTTAAAGTACTTCAAAATTTGCTCCAAACATATATAAAAGCATGTAAGATTTTCTTGGAAGATTAAAAGATAATTAGAACACTTTGAGCCTGCAAGAAATCACTTGGATTGATCCAAGCGATAGTTGGATCGAACCAAGTGAAAGTTGAAATGAAGTTGAGTGTTCTGTTGGACATCGATCGATGATGTGTCATAGATCGATACATCGATCGATTGATGTGGTATGGATGCAATGTTGGAGTACATTGTCTAACATAGATCGATTACATGGATCGATCGACATCGATCGATCGATATGCCAAAAGACAAGACTCTTCACCTTAAGTTGCAACTTTTGATCCAAGAATCATTTTCCATCATACATGAACGTTATGTAAATGACACGGAGGTTAATTTGACTGCTGAAATGGGTTTTGAAAAAGAGATTGACACAACCGAAGGCCTATAAATAGTAGATCTTGCTATATTAAATTATTAACCAATACTTTTGCAAAGTTTGGAAAAAAAATTCAGCACTATTCTCTCCTATTTTTTCTTCTTCTTTCTCCACTATCAAACACTTCTATTGTGCAAGTTCAGCTTCCTCTCATAGAGTGAACGAAAGGAAGAAGCCGTTATATCCTGGGAGGCTTGTGCAGTGTAGTTCACCTCGCTCGTGATAGATGCATTTTAGCTTTAAGGACAGCAACTAACGTTGTGCCTTGTACCTCAGTTTTCTTCTCTTTTTTTGTTTTTTTGGTTACCATATCCATTCGATTTTCCAACAAAACTTACCTTCATCCATCATTGTCTAGCTGGTTGTGGTTGTTTTTAGTCACTTGGCCAAGAAAGGTAAATGACGCAGTGATTATTTCGTCTAAGCCCCAATTTTTTGGTTAAAATGCGTAATTGTATGAACTTTTGTGGCTAGCTGAGGTACTTTTCCGTGGGCCTATTATGATCTTTTGTGTGGCTGTGAGTGGACAGATTTGATTAAGTTTGGTGTTGCCTCGAGGTAGCTAGTATGGCTGAGGGTGACGTATGTTTGGACTGCGATGATTTCTCTGTGTCTCTAATTTTAGTTCTTGGTCTAGCCGTGTTTTTGGCCGAGATGGATATTCTTCTTCGGACAATGAAAAAGTTTAGTTTTGAGTCCTACGAACCGAAACTCGCTATGATACTATGTTTAACATGGATTTCGTGAATGAAAGTCGTGTTTCATTACTTTTCAATCATGTATATACGACCTATATATAATACAATGAAATAATCTATTTTCGATATACAATAAAGTACAATAAATAAGTGAATATTCTCTTTCCACGATTGTATTATTTATCTTTGATCTTCTTTGATTTCCTCTTATCTTGTGGTGTCCACAATCATATCCCTTAACAAAAACTTCGGCAACATATATTAAATTTGTTTACCTCTTATGCTCTTGGCCGTTCATGTGCCGTAAAGATTCCAGTGGTATTGAAAACAATTGATGTAGATGTGTTAATCAGAGAAAAAATAAACAACTCAAGAACTGGAGAATTTTTCTGTGTATATTCAACGTTCATAGTACACCATTCTTATACACATGTAAACTATGCTATGTATGGTAAATTACGTAATCCTCTCTTATAATCACGCTACACAATCAATCACAATCAATTACAATCAATCTACAATAATTACAATTTATTTTCTTCCTTTTCTACGTTATTTCCTTCTAACATTCCCCCTCAAGTTGAGCATGGGGATCCACAATGCCCAACTTGGTCAGCATTGTATCAAACGCCCTTCCCGCTACTGCTTTAGTCAAAATATCTGCTAGTTGATCTTCTGAGCACACAAAAGGTAACTCGATAATTTTTCCATCCAATTTTCTCTGATAAAATGTCGATCAATCTCAATATGTTTTGTTCGGTCATGCTGAACTGGATTTTCAGAGATATGAATTGACGCCTTGTTATCACACCACAACTTAGACGGACTTAAAACTGGAAAACCGATATCTTTCATCAACTTCTTTAACCATAATATCTCCATTACTCCTTTCGCAATTCCTCTAAATTCCGCTTCAGCACTTGAGAGGGCTACAACTTTTTGTTTCTTACTTCGCCACGTTACCAAATTTCCTCCTACTAGTGAAAAGTACCCAGAGGTGGATCGACGATCTATAAGGTTTCCAGCCCAGTCAGCATCAGTATATACCTCAATGTCAAGATGTTCATTATTTCTGAACATAATTCCCCGATCCTATTCTCCTTCAGATACCTCAGGATTCTCACGACTGCCTTCATATGATGTTCCTGAGGTTGATGCATAAACTGACTAACAACGCCCACAGCATATGCTATGTCTGGTCGAGTATGAGATAGATAGATCAGTTTCCCCACTAACCTCTGGTATCTCTCGCGCTCTACTTCAGGCTTCCCTTCCACAAACTCCAACTTGTGATTCATCAACATAGGTGCATCTGCAGGCTTACACCCTGTCATGTCGACTTCGGTTAATAGGTCAAGAATGTACTTGTGTTGTGAAATGAATATTCCCTGTTTCGACCTTGCTTGCAACTTCTATACCCAAGAAGTATTTGAGGGAACCCAGGTCCTTCATCTCAAATTCAGAAAATAACCGATGTTCTTACCCCCGTCATTTCCTCCACATCGTTTCTTGTGATAACAATGTTATCTACATAAATAATAAGGCAGGTAACCAAGTTACCTCGTTTTTTGACAAACAATGTATGATCTGCATTGCTCTGGAGATATTCCTATTTTTTCATAAAGGATGTGAACCTTCCAAACCATGCTCTGGGAGATTGTTTAAGCCCATACAAAGACCGCCTTAATCGACATACTTCATTATCTGCATAAAGAGAGGAGAATTCTGGGGGAGGGTTCATGTACACTTCCTCTTTCAACTCACCATGTAGAAAAGCATTTTTTACATCGAACTGATGAAGAGGCCAGGACTTGGTAGCTACCACGGATAATAATACTCTGATAGTGTCAAGTTTGGCAACTGGTGAGAAAGTCTCATCATAATCAATGCCATAGGTCTGAGTGTATCCTCGAGCTACTGATCTTGCCTTGTATCTTTCAATACTCCAGTCGGCTTTATACTTGATAGTGTACACCCAACGACACCCTACTGTTTTCTTCCCTTCTGGTAGCTCTGTTTTTTCCCAAGTATTGTTTTTAAACAAGGCATTCATTTCTTCCTCCATGGCCTGACGCCATTCTGGTTTTTCCATGGCCTCATCTACTGTCCGTGTAACAATATTATCACCACTTGAGACCAAGAAACCTCGTGCCTCTTTTACTGGATATTTTGCACCTTTTGACATTTTTCCTGGTTAGTACCGATCTGGCGGAACACCTCTAGTCGTACGAGGAGGAAGAGTCCTCCCCCGTTGTTCTCCTGCAATGTCAGTGTTATCCAGAACAGGTTCACATATAACAGGGTATGAGGGCATAGATGAATTTGGTAAGTCAAAGGATTTATCTGTGGGGTGTGAAGGTGACTTAGCTTGGTTTACCTCTTGTTGAACACCCGACGAAGACTGATCCTTGGGTTGGTCTGGAAGTAAACCTGTAGATATGACAGAAAAAGTACAGTCGGCGTCACCTACTTGCCCTGTTGGAACAGGCATTGAATCACAGATTAAGTTATGTAACCAGTCGTAGGTCTCTCCCGAACTCTCCCCCTGAGACCAAGATTGGGTGGAATAAAAATATTCATGTTCTAGGAAAGTACAGTCGAGGGTGACATGAATCCGCCTAGTGCGGGGATTATAGCACCGATACCCCTTTTGAGACGTGGCATAACCAACGAAGACACATTTGTCGGTACAACCAAATAACCAACGAAGACATCAAACTTTGTGCGTTGAGAGAGTGGGATGTGGACAAACACGGAACAACCAAATACCTTTGGACTTAAGGTTAATGGAGATGGAATTGAGACTTTGGTAGTTAGTTCGGATAATGGAGTGCGATGGGAAAGTATTTTGATGGGAAGTCGACTTAGTAAATATGCAGCAGTAGCAACAGCTTCGGGCCAGAAATGTTTTGGGACAAGTGATTCAAGCATCATGGCGCGAGTCATTTCGAGAAGAATACGATTTTTCCGTTCAGCCACACCATTTTGTTCGGGTGTATTTGGACAAGAGGTTTGATGGAGAATACCGTGTTCTCGTAGAAATGTTTGGAGATTACTCGATATGTATTCTCCACCATTGTCAGAGCGAAGAATCTGAATCTGTTTCTGAAACTGAGTGACAACCATGTTATATAAATCAGTAAACTTAGTAGATACGTCAGATTTGTGTTTAAGGAAGTAAACCCATGTCATACGAGTACAATCATCAACGAAAATAACAAAGTACTGAAAACCCATGGGAGTAGTATATGGAGATGGTCCCCAAACATCAGAATGTATTAAACTGAAAGCATTATCCATTTTGGTATTATTTGGCTTATAAGAAGAGCGATGCTGTTTTGCTCGAATGCATGTTACACAAGATAGAGTAGACTGTGATCCAACTAATGAAGGAAACAGAAATTTTAAGTAACCTAAGGAAGGATGACCTAAGCGACGATGCCATAACCAAATCTGCTTTTGCGCCATTTCGGTGGCAAGATTAGACCGGCCATGTTGTACCACATCTGTTACGTAGTACAAGCCTCCTTGCTCAGGACCACGCCCAAGAATCACCTTCGAACGAATGTCCTGCAAAAGGCAAAATTTGGGATACATGAGTACGACACAATCAAGTTCTCGTGTAACTTGACTAATAGATAGAAGTTTTGATGATAAGGATGGAACATATAAGCAATTAGACAGATGCAATTGTGAATTAAAGAGAATACTGCCCCTGCTAGTAACTGGAACTAATTCTCCATTAGCTGTCTCAATGTGGGTTTTGGTAGGCGAGGTCCATTGTATAAAATCATTGGGATCGTTGGTCATGGTTTTGGTTGCACCGCTATCAAGGATCCACTCGAATTTATGATTATGAGTGATGGTGGAAACGATATTTGCAGAAGCATGAGTGATAAAATCTGGAGGGGTTAATTTGTTAATCTCAGAAGTTTCGAGGGCCAAAATGGCATGTGGAGAGACATTAGGGCCGGAATTGGGCCTTTTTGAAGGCTGAGGGGTCAAAGTGGCGTAATTCGTAACTTTAGGACTCAGATGACTTTGGGGCGAAAGTGGGGGGACCAAACTGGCAGCCTGCAGGAAATCAGAGGGTTGCTTAAGGGTAATAAAGACATTTCAGGGGGAAACATTGGGGGTAAATTTGGAAGAACAAACAATAGTAGGGTTGGGTTTATAAAGCCCAACCCTAATACCTCCATGCCCAGTTGCCGCAGGTGGTTCCAGATTCTTCTGCCCTTCTTCTTCGACGGATGTTCTGGAAGCTGCTCCAGCCATGGCAGCTCCTCTCCCTTTGCCCGTCTCCCCCTGCTTCCTTTTACCCTCATACCACTCTGGGTAGCCTATTATCTGGAAACATTGTTCCTTACAGTGTCTCCGCTGGCCACAATCGCTACAGATCAGATTTTCCTTGTCAATCCCACGCTGTGATGCAGTAGCTGAGCGTGGCTCTGTCCCACCAGTCCTTCCTTGGGTCTGACCCGTCCCTTTCGCCTGTGACTGGCTGCGGCCTCTGGCAGCCGGTGGTCGTGCTACCAGGCCTTGGCCTAACCCCAATGAGGAATCCTTTTATGAGGGGTTTCTCTTCCACACAGCAGCCCTTTCTTCTGCCCTTTTGATTTCACGGTAGGCTGCTTCAAGGCTGGGTAAAGGATCCCTCTTGAGCAGATCCTTTCTGTCCCTGTCAAATTTTTCGTCTAAGGCTGTAAGAAATTGATACAGGCGAAGATCCTGTATCTCTCTGTTGTATGTATTGATGTCAGACGCACACGTCATTGGATTAGGTTTTCGGGCATCAATAGATGTCCAAATATCTTGCAATCGATTCCAACATCATTCTACACTCTCCTCCCCGTGTCTGACCATGCTTGCTTTTCGATGCAGGTCATATACTTGCAGAGTCCGTAAGGCAAGGCCAGACCATCCCATAACGTCTTTGTCGTTAGATATCTGGTTACATTCGTGACCAAAGAAGGGTCAATGGTTTGTATTATCCAGGTAAAAACCGAGTTATCTGCCTGTTCCTAGGCTGGATAATTCGGATCTGTAGTAACCGGGGGAGGAGGGATTCCAGTAAGGTGGCCTCTCCTTCCCCTGCCCGTAATTGCTCGTAGGACCAATGGAGCCTAAAGAGCATAATTATCCCCATTTAATTTGATGGTTACAGTGAGGTTTTCGGTGGAAAATGATACTGGTTGTTGTATTGTGGGTATTTCTGGTACTCTGTTGGGAATTTGGCGAAGGATACTGGCAACTTGGATTGCCAGATCTGATATATTGGTGTTGCTTAGAATTTGAGGTGTCTATGGTTCAGTGTTTGACATATTTTTTTTGTTTTCTAGGCAGGTATGAAGCAGGTATGTACTGGTAAGATTGATAGTTTTCTCAGTCTATATTGGCCGAGAAAGGTAAGGGTCGAGAAAGGTATTCTGGGCAATGATGAATAAGTTCTGAGCCTAACTTCACAAAAGAATCACCGGTATGGTGATGGGTTTAATCAACCCGCTCTGATACCATGTTAATCTGAGAAAAAATAAACAACTCAAGAACTGGAGAATTTTTCTGTGTATATTCAACGTTCATAGTACACCATTCTTATACACATGTAAACTATGCTATGTATGGTAAATTACGTAATCCTCTCCTATAATCACACTACACAATCAATCACAATCAATCTACAATAATTACAATTTATTTTCTTCCTTTTCTACGTTATTTCCTTCTAACAAGATGGCCATCAGCTGCAAGAAAGAAAAGAAAAACACCATTATTACGCGACATTTAACAACCTGTCTGCAAAGCTCTGGGCCAGGGCAACAGGGTCCTCTAGGTTCAGGATTCAAACTATTTAACAGCATGGTAAGAAACAGGTTTTGACTCTCTCAAACCAATGTTTTAATTATATATTCCACGAAAATAATTTTTAAGATTGAAGGAATTATATTTCCATTCAAGTTAAGTAATGTACAGAGGTGTTTTTCTTTTATAAGGGTGAAAAACTAATTTTAACGGCTATTTTTACCACTTGGGCAGTGGTTACTGTTTATCTACAGTAAACTATAACGGCTGTGGTAATGGATAGTTACCAATGTAGCTCTACTTTGTACAGTAAAAATAACTAAGTTTACAGATTTGACCAAGTATGGCAGGTCGACTTTCTGTGTCTTGTGTTTCACTTCGTCACCTTAGATCATCACTTTTTCCTTTGTGATCTTTGGCCTTTCTTTGTTGTGTTTCACCGCATCTCCCCTTTAGTCAGCACGGCCATACATTAGCTTGTCTTTATTGTCTTTGTCTTCACTTGTTTGCCTAGATCAGGTCTGCCGTCCTGGGGTCAGCTTGGCAGTTTAGCTCAGCTCGGATGGGACTTAGTTTCCACACTCTCCTTTAAGCATAGTTGTATATATTCATACAACCAAGCTTGGACATTGAGTATTGAAATATACTGGTTGATACTGGTTTTGTGAGAAGGTCAGCTACTTGATCCTTGGTGGAGATGCGTACTAAGGTGACCTCATTTTCTTCTATCTTTTCTCTGATAAAATGTCTGTCAATTTCCGCATGTCTAGATTTGTCGTGCTGATATGGATTCTCTGCCATACTTATTATAGAGACATTGTCACAGTAGACTTGGATTGGTAGACTTGGCTTGATATGCACATCTTCAAGTACTCTTCTGATCCAAATCTCCTCGCATATTCCTAATGCAATGGCTCTTAGCTCACCTTCTGCGCTGCTCCTTGATGCTACAGGTTGTTTCTTGCTTCACCATGTAACTAAGTTTTTCCAAAGGAATGTCCCATAGCCTGTAATTGACCTCATGTCAGTTTTTGATCCAGCCTAGTCTACATCCGTGAAAATTTTGATACTTCGATATGCACTCTTCTTAAAGCTCAGTCCCTGACCAGGTGCATTCTTGAGGTACCTGAGAATTCTAGGAGCATCTTGGAGGTGTTCAGTAGTTGGATTGTGCATATATTGTGATACAAAACTAACAGCGTAACAGATATCCGGCCCGGTGTGTGAAAGATAGATTAATTTTCCTACTAGTCTCTGATAGCTCAGCTTATTTGTTGGTGTTGTATCCCATTGATCTCTTGGCTTATGTCCGGCCTGTACTGGTGTATTTGCATATCTGCATCCGAGCAGACCAGTCTTCTTTAGTAGGTCAAGTATGTACTTCCTTTGCGAGATAAACATTCATACTTTATTCCTAGCAATTTCCATTCCTAGGAAGTATCTGGTGTTAGGTCCAAAATACACTCTACAGGGGGGTGAATAGAGTGTTTGACTCTTTTGTGGAATTTTTCTTGTGTGACTCAACTCAAAAGATATTCAAAATCAGAGCAAGAATTGGAGATGAGAAGTAATGAATGAGTACACCGGATATAGAGTGGTTCGAATCGCAAATGATTCTACTCCACTACCACTTTGTTTCCAAAGTGGATTTTCAACAACTACTCTTCTTATTAAAGATAATAAGAACAACCACAGCAACACTTACACTAACACCTTAGTGTAAGCACCAACAACAGCAACTTCTTGCACAAAATACTCTTGTGCAACTACAGCAACTACAGCTCTTAGCAAGAACAACTTCTTGCTACCTCACAACTTCAACAAAAGTTCCCTCAAGAACTTCTCACAGTGGGTTGAAGAAATATAGTAAGGTTCACACTTTCTCACTAGTCTAAGCACAAGCAAGAGATCAAATGTTTATGGTTCCTCTTGTGCTTGACTCTCTTTCTCTCAATATACAACAATGAAGAGCAAAGCTAAACAAGCTTTAGGCAAATTTACAAGTATGAGAGAAATATACAACAATGAAAGATGAAGCTAGATGATGTTGAAAGTCTGTGATTGCTTCATCCAAGCCTCTTCTATTTATAGAAGAAGTTCACCATGTTTTTGAGGCTCTCCGCCAAGTCTTCATCTTCAAAAATGTCAAGAAAATGTCCAAATAGTCTTTAGCCACCCTATGGAGTGATTTGATCTTGAATAGCCACCCTAGAGAATCTTAGACATGTATACAATAGTCAAGGAAGCATGTAATATGTTTGGTTAAAGTCCACAAGAAATTTGAGCAAGATTGGAAAGAGAAAACATCATAAATCTCCCTTGGATTTTATTCCAACGTTTAGAAAATTTGAATTCTGGGGGGGACATCGATCGATCGAAGTGCCTAGGGGGAGAGATCGATGTCCTCCAGAATATTGCAGTTTTTAACACTGCCTGACATCGATCGATCGATGTCAGAGGCTGAAGTGACATCGATCGATCGATGTCCCAGCCTGAGAGATCGATGTTGGTCAGATTCCTTTCTGACTGACATCGATCGATCGAAGTCTCTCTGAGGAGAGACTGAAGTGACATCCATCGATCGATGTCCCGGGGTTGAGAGATCGATGTTGGACAGAATGCTTACTGACTGACATCGATTGATCGATGTCAGAGGCTGAAGTACATCGATCGATCGATGTCCCTAGCCTGAGAGATAGATGTTGGACAGTGAGTTCCAATCTCAACCATTTTTGACATAGTGTGATTTTCTCATCTTGCATCAAGTATCAAACACAAATATAACTCATTTAAAACATCTTTTCATCATCAAAACAATTTATAACTTAACAATCTCCCCCTTTTTGATGATTTCAAAACCATGATTCAAAAGATGTTTTTACATGATACATTTTCAACTAAATTTGATATTTTACAACTCCCCCTTAGTTCATGCTCCCTTATCATATAAATACATCAAAAATTTCTTTTCAACATGCAATCTACCCAAGATGTGATATCAATACCAAAATGCTCCCCCTCAACCCATGCATCAAGTTTCACATTTTCATCATTTCAATATGTAAAGCATATCAAGAAACTTCAATTTCTCAAACTAAGCTATGAGATGCAAAAACACCAATATCATATTAAGATAGGACAGTAAAACCAACTTAAGTTACTCATGCTCAACCAAACCATACCACACATGCCAAAAAAACCAAATCATGCAATGCCCAACAAACTATGCCGAAAACATGCCACCAAATCATGCCAATTTCCAACCAAACCAAAAACATGAGCAACAAAAAAAACATGACACCCATGCCAATGCCCAACCTATACCAAACCAATATCTTAAGGCATAACAAGTTCTAAGACTTCAACATCTTAAGGCATATCAAGAACATAAACCATTAGCATCAACATATCAAGAACATCCATGCCAATGCCCAACCTATACCAAACCAATATCTTAAGACATAACAAGTTCTAAGACTTCAACATCTTAAGGCATATCAAGAACATAAACCATTGGCATCAACATATCAAGAACATAAACCATTAGCATCAACTTCTCCCCCTTTTTGAAAACATCAAAAATAAGGGACACTAAAATGAAGGATAAATATCATTAGGAAATATAAAGTTGTGAGATACATAAGTAAACTCAAACTTGCAAAACTACTCCATAGCTACGAGGGAATGGGGATAACTACTCTTCATCAGAAGAGAAATATAATCCGGAGAGGGCCGCCTTGAGTTTAGTTTTCAACTTTTGA
The DNA here is from genome assembly GCA_036186865.1 of Eustoma russellianum. Lineage (NCBI taxonomy): Eukaryota > Viridiplantae > Streptophyta > Magnoliopsida > Gentianales > Gentianaceae > Eustoma > Eustoma russellianum. The sequence continues at coordinate 33,532,521 of AP025063.1, read as the reverse complement.
TATTTGGTCTTCTGCACATTTAGCTCCGTTTCTAAGGTTTTGACCCGAATTGTGAGACTTGCGTTTTCCTTTTCCAAGTCGTCGATGCGTACGGCTTCCTTTGTCAAGTCTTCTCCCCATTGACCAAGAGTATGTTGGATTTCGTTAATTTCACATTCAATATCGAACTCTTCATCAGAACCGCTCCCTTCTGTCATAGGGGCTTTTCCTTTGTCCTTTTTGGAAGTGGAGCTTGGTTGTCTAGGCGGTTGTGGTGAAGGATGAGAAGTGGGTGCCATGGGAGGTTCGGTAGGAGATGGTGGAGGGATAGGATCTTCACGTTCTTCCTCTTCTTGTTCTTGTTGTCCAACCCGTTTTTGAGCCTCCTTCCGAGACTTATGTATTTGTTGGATGTTTGCCTTGGTGTAATAATCCTTTTTGGTAATCTGTTCAGTATAATCTCCATCCAATTCTACATTAGCCTTCTTGAGCAATCTATAGATGAGATTGCTATAGGGAAGAGCTTTGGATAGCTTTGTTACGGCTTCCAACATATTTGCAAATATAATCTCCCCAAGATTCATAGCTTCTCTATTTGCAATCCAATAAGCTATATAAAAATCCAAGTTGCTCGGAAGTTTAGCCGATTTTCCATTGATACAAAAAGTAACAATGGCAAGTAATACTCTATACACCAAAGGCATGTCATTTGTATTTTTGGTGGGGTGAAATCCAAGAAATGTTTTAACTTCATCCTCAGAAATTTGATACTTGTAGGTATCCCACCTCCAGGGATCAAAGTCTTCACAACCCTCAGCAGGAAAGTCAAGCGAATCATTGATAGTCTTAGAACTAAACATCAACAACTGACCATCTATCATTAAATGTAAAGCATAAGGCACACCATGTCGGTATTCTACCCACATATTAGCATAAAACATCCTAGTGTATTGAGTAGACATATTTGTCATTTGATTGACATCCCAAATATGTATCCATTTTTGATGATTAAACCAATCAATGATTGGTTTTAACTCTTCATTGCCCAAAATATCTTCAAGTTTGAGCAATTTAAGTGGAATGGTGGATCTTTTTTTTTGCTCCCATTCATGAAATAACATTTGAGCTCTAAGAGTGATGTAGCCAAATTTACATGTCCCCGTTGGCTCTTTCAAAGCATCTTTGTATTCTGAGGACTTAAGCCATGGAAAGTTGTTGAGGGTTAGCCTTTCTCTTGTTTCTTTTAACTCAGTGTTCTGAGAGGCAGTTGTCTTCTTCCTCAATCCTTGTGTTCTAGAACCCGTTGGAACTTGAGGATGTGATTGTTGTGCCTCACTTTCACTTTCATGAGAGGTTCTTGCTTTCTTGGAAGAGGGTTTTGATTTTGAAACTATTTAGGTTTCGGATTTTTGTAGAACAAGGAAGAAATTGATGAGTTTTTGGAATTTGATGTTGGATTTGACAACAAGTTTAAGATTTTGCAAGGGTTTTGAGTGTGTTTGAGGGGTTCTTTGCGCTTTTGCGGAAGAGAATTTTTAGGGATTTTAATTTTTGAAGAGAGAGAACTGAGGAAGAAGAAAGGGATTGCAGCTTTTAATCTTCTGTCCGTGCTGACATCGATCGATCGATGTCTGGGACTTCGATCGATCGATGTTCTGGACATAGATCGATCGATGTCTTGTTTGACAGTAGTTTTTCAGACTGTCACATGGATCGATCAATGTCTTCTGAAATCAGCCTTTTTGACTATTTTTACCTTCTAGCCAATGTTTATCATACCTAATCTTGCTCTAATAGATTCGAATGTCTCGGTGGGAAGGGATTTAGTAAAGATATCCGCTAGTTGGTCATTTGTTGGAACAAACTCAATGCATACCAATCCTTTTTGAATGCAATCTCTTATGAATTGATGCCTCACTTCAATGTGTTTGGTTCTACTATGATGAACCGGATTGTGTGCTATACTTATGGCAGATGTGTTGTCACATAGAATGGGAACTTTGTCAAACTTAACATTATAATCATTCAAGGTGTTTGTCATCCAAAGTAGTTGTGCACAACATGAAGCGGCGGATATATATTCGGATTCCGCCGTTGAAAGTGACACACTATTTTGTTTCTTGGAGAACTAAGAAACCAAGCAATCTCCAAGGAATTGGCATGTCCCCGAGGTGCTTTTCCTATCAACAAGATTTCCAGCATAGTCGGAGTCACTATACCCTCTTAAATCAAAACATCCATTTTTGGGATAAAACAATCCAAAGTTCAAGGTTCCTTTTAAATACCTAAAGATATGTTTAATAGCAACTAAATGTGATTCCTTAGGCATACTTTGAAATCTAGCACATAAGCACACAGCATGCAAAATATCCAGCCTACTAGCGGTTAAATAGAGTAAACTACCAATCATACCCCTATATTTGGTTACCTCAACTGGCTTTCCTTTTTCGTCTTTGTCAAGCTTTGTACTTGTGCTCATTGAAGTGCTCACACTTCTTCCATCCTCGAATTTGTACTTCTTGAGCAAATCCTTTGTATACTTTGTTTGAGATATATACACTCCGTCTTGAGTTTGCTTGATTTATAGACCAAGGAAGTAATTGAGTTCACCCATCATGCTCATTTCAAATTCTCCTTCCATCAATTTTGCAAAATGCTCACAAAGAGAATCATTTGTAGCACCAAATATAATACCATCCACATAAATTTGAACAAGCAATTGATGGTTTCCTTGTTCTTTAATAAAAAGAGTAGTGTCGACTTTTCCTCTAGAAAACTCATTCTCAAGTAGGAAGTTGCTTAATCTATCATACCAAGCCCTAGGAGCTTGTTTAAGTCCATAAAGGGCCTTTTTGAGTTTAAAAACATGATTTGGATAATCATGATTTTCAAACCCCGGCGGTTGAGCTACATAGACCTCTTCTTGAATTATTCCATTCAAGAATGCGGATTTCACATCCATTTGATATAGTTTGAACTCCTTATAGCATGTGCTAATAGCATCCTAATAGCTTCTAACCTAGCTACGGGGGTAAAGGTCTCATCATAGTCTATGCCTTCCTCTTGCCTATAGCCTTGGGCTACTAACCTAGCTTTGTTTCTAGTGATGTTTCCTTTATCATCCATTTTGTTTCTAAATACCCATTTAGTGCCAATTACGGGATGATCACTAGGTTTAGCAACTAATTTCCAAACATCACTTCTTTCAAATTGATTTAATTCTTCTTGCATAGCTAATACCCAATCTTCATCATTTATTGCCTCCTTTATATTTTTAGGCTCAACTTGTGAAATGAAGGCATTTTCATTGAATTTTCTCCTAGTCATTATGTCTTGGCTAGTTTCACCTAATATCAACTCTTTAGGGTGATCTTTCCTATACTTATATGAATCCGGTAAATTTGAGGTATCTCCTCCTACTTCTTCATCTTCAACCTTAGGTTCAAGGGGATCAATCCTAAGGTCAATAACAATATTACCTTTTGGATTCTCAAATTTCTCTATATAGCTTACTTCAATTATTTCATCATCATCATCATCATCATTAATGTTTGATTTATCCTCATTGAGTTCACTAAACTTGACATGAATTGATTCTTCAACTTTCATACTTCTTTTATTATATACTCTAAATGCCTTGCTCTTTTGAGCATAACCCATAAAGATTTCTTCATCCGCTTTGAAGTCGAGTTTATCCAAGTTATCTTTGGTGTTAAGTATAAAGCACTTACAACCAAATACCTTGAAATAACCAATATTTGGTACTCTACCTTTCCAAAGCTCATAAGGAGTCTTTTTGAGAAATGGTCTCAAATAAACTCTATTGATCACATGACAACCGGTATTTACCGCTTCGGCCCAAAAATATTTGGGTAGCTCAAATTCGTTTAGCATGGCTCTACTCATTTCTTGAAGTGTTCTATTCTTCCTTTCCGCAACACCATTTTGTTGAGGAGTTCTTGGAGGTGAGAAATTGTGTCCATACCCTTTGGATACACAAAATTCTTGAAATTCTCCATCAAACTCACCACTTCTATCACTTCTAATTTCCTTAATTGTGTCCTCTCTTTGATTTTCTAATCTCTTACAAAGCTTTATAAATTCTTGGCATGCATCATTCTTTTTAGCTAAGAACATTACCCAAGTATACCTAGAGAAGTCATCTAACACCACAAAGGTGTAATGTTTTCCACTTAGACTTGCCGTACCAATATCCCCATACAAATCCGTATGAAGCAATTGTAGACGTTTGGTGGTGGATATTTCACTTTTGGGCTTGAAGCTTGTTTTAACAAGCTTTGCCTTAAGCCATGGTTTTCGAAATTTAATTTTGGAAGACCTTGGACTTTTTCATTTTTGCAAATATCTTTGAAATTTTTAAAACTAATATGTCCAAGTCGTCTATGCCATAGTTGAGTCAAATCATTTTTGGCAACTAGGCAAGAAACATTTTGTGATATCAAATCATGTGTGCTAAATTTATAAACATCATTTTTACGTATAGCCTCAAAAAAAATCTTATCGTTCTTTTTCACAACACATTTTCTTTTCACAAATTCAATTTGAAAATTAGCATCACATAGTTGGCTAACACTTATCAAATTATACTTAAGCCCTTCTACATATAATACATTATTAATAGTAAAAGAAGAGTTACCAATTTCTCCATGTCCAAGGATTTTGGCTCTCCCATTGCCAAAATGCACCGTTCCACCATCCTGGAGCTTGAGCTTGGTGAACAACGTTTTGTCTCTGGTCATGTGTGTTGAACATCCGCTGTCCATAAGCCATTTGGTTCCTTCTTCTTTGGCTACTCCATTTATCTTGAGAGCCTACAAAACCAAAAGATGTATGCATTGGTACCCTTTGATGGTTGGGTCCTTTAGGGTTAGTTTGTCGACCCTTAGGCTTCCAAACATATGTGCTTCCAAATCTAGCTCTACATGCTTTCTTCACATGTCCTAGTTTGTTGCAATGAAAACAAGTGGGTACATGCTTTGGTTTTGAAGGTGATGAATTTTATTGTGCTTTTCTATTATTTGCCCTTTTCTTTAAGGCCTTGGGTTTAATAGACGAAAGTGATGAATTAAATCCTAAACCGGATTTATCATTTCCAATTCTTTGATTTCCAAGTAGTATGTCTAAACTGTTTTTACCATTTGTTAGTCTTTGTAAGTCTAACTTTAGTTTCTCACATTCTTTTCTAATTTCTACATTTTCAAGAGCTACGGTTTTATGCATGGTGAGTATGATGTCATGCTCTTGAAACATCAAAATATTCTTGTCATGCAAGCTCTTATTTTCTAAGATGCATTTCTTGAACTCTTTCTTCAAATTCTTATATTTTAAATTCAATTTTTCAAATTCATCTTGCAAATCTCCTATTTCATCATGCAAATTTGAAGGGTTAGTATTTACCTCAAGATCATCTTCAATTGCCATAAGACAAGTATGTTGAATCTTTGGATTGTCAACTCTTGCAACAAGTCCAACACCTTGATCTTCACTCTCTTCTCCTTCCGATTCCGAAATGAGATCATCCCACGTGGTTACCTCCGCATTGAGGGCTTTCTTCTTTTGAGGAAAGACCTTCTTCTCTTGCTTTTGCAGCTCTTTTACGTGGCAATCGGCAATGAAATGACCGGGTCGACCACATCTATAGCAATTTTCACTTGCTTCTTTTCCTTTAGATGGTCTTTTGAAAAACTTTCTTGCTTGAGCTTTGTTTCTAGTTGCCATTCTTTTAAATTTTCTTACTAGAAGGGCAACTTCCTCATCCGATTCATCGGACTCTACCACCAATCATTTGTGTGATGTTTGTGTGGGCTTGATAGGGTTCATCTTATTTTGTTCATCAATAAGAATTTCATGAGTAAGAAGATTACCGGATAGCTCATCAAGGGTAAGAGTCTTGAGATTCTTTGATTCGGTGATGGCGGTGACTTTGTGTGTCCATTCTCTTGGCAAAGAGTTGAGGAGTTTTGAGACAAGGTCTTCATTTGAGATTTTCTTGTCCACCATGGAGAGTTGATTCACTATTCGTGTGAATCGATCGATTGTCTCCTCAATCTTCTCACCGCTTTTCATTCAGAACATCTCATACTCTTTCATGAGCATGAGTCGTTTGGCCATTCTTACTTGCTCAGTTCCTTCATGTATCATTTCAAGCCTTTTCCATGCCTCACGGGATGTTTCAAGACCTTGAAGTCTTATGAGCTCGGTGGTGGTGAGAGCACTTGAGAGAATATCAAATGCTTTGCCATTAATGGCAAATCTTATCTTTTCTTCATCGGTGTAGTCATCCTCATCTTTGAACATTGATTCTCCTTTTGAGTTGGTAATCATAGGAACTTCAATTCCTTTGACAACATCTCTCTATATATCAAATCCACAGCCTTTCAAATGATTGATCATTCGAAATTTTCACAAAGAATAATTTTGGGCATCAAACATAGGTGCTTTAGTGTTTGATCCGGAAAATAGTGCAGTAGGCTTAGGAGATGAAGTGTGGGATGAAGAGGTTGAGGTGGAGGTTGTCATTGCCATGATCTTTAACCTTGCTACTTGCAAACATAGGCCAAGCAATCAAGGTTAGGCTCTGATACAAATTGTTAGATCCGAAATACACTCTAGAGGGGGGTGAATAGAGTGTTTGACTCTTTTGCGGAATTTTTCTTGTGTGACTCAACTCAAAAGATATTCAAAATCAGAGCAAGAATTGGAGATGAGAAATAATGAATGAGTACACCGGATATAGAGTGGTTCGAATCGTAAATGATTCTACTCCACTACCACTTTGTTTCCAAAATGGATTTTCAACAACTACTCTTCTTATCAAAGATAATAAGAACAACCACAGCAACACTTACACTAACACCTTAGTGTAAGTACCAACAACAGCAACTTCTTGTACAAAATACTCTTGTGCAACTACAGCAACTACAGCTCTTAGCAAGAACAACTTCTTGCTACCTCACAACTTCAACAAAAGTTTCCTCAAGAACTTCTCACAGTGGGTTGAAGAAATATAGTAAGGTTCACACTTTCTCACTAGTCTAAGCACAAGCAAGAGATCAAATGTTTATGGTTCCTCTTGTGCTTGACTCTCTTTCTCTCAGTATACAACAATGAAAAGCAAAGAAAAGCTAAACAAGCTTTAAGCAAATTTACAAGTATGAGAGAACTATACAACAATGAAAGATGAAGCTAGATGATGTTGAAAGTCTGTGATTGCTTCATCCAAGCCTCTTCTATTTATAGATGAAGTTCACCACGTTTTTGAGGCTCTCCGCCAAGTCTTCATCTTCAAAAATGTCAAGAAAATGTCCAAATAGTCTTTAGCCACCCTATGGAGTGATTTGATCTTGAATAGCCACCCTAGAGAATCTTAGACATGTATACAATAGTCAAGGAAGCATGTAATATGTTTGGTTAAAGTCCACAAGAAATTTGAGCAAGATTGGAAAGAGAAAACATCATAAATCTCCCTTGGATTTTGTTCCAATGTTCAGAAAATTTGAATTCTGGGGGGACATCAATCGATCGAAGTGCCTAGGGGGAGAGATCGATGTCCTCCAGAATATTGCAGTTTTTGACACTGCCTGACATCGATCGATCGATGTCAGAGGCTGAAGTGACATCGATCGATCGATGTCCCAGCCTGAGAGATCGATGTTGGTCAGATTCCTTTCTGACTGACATCGATCGATCGAAGTCTCTCTGAGGAGAGACTGAAGTGACATCGATCGATCGATGTCCCTGGGTTAAGAGATCGATGTTGGATAGAATGCTTACTGACTGATATCGATCGATCGATGTCAGAGGCTGAAGTACATCGATCGATCGATGTCCCTAGCCTGAGAAATCGATGTTGGACAGTGAGTTCCAATCTCAACCATTTTTGACATAGTGTGATTTTCTCATCTTGCATCAAGTATCAAACACAAATTTAACTCATTTAAAACATCTTTTCATCATCAAAACAATTTATAACTTAACATCTGGTCTTACCTAAGTCCTTCATTTCAAATTGCTTGGATTGGTGCGCTTTAATATCACAAATTCTGTGATTATCATTCCTAAGTATTATAATGTCATCAATATACACTATTAGTATAGTCAGCTCCCCCCCTTAGATGAAATTTTAATGAACAGGGTGTGGTTGCTATGGCTTTGACTGAATTTCAGGTCCGTAACTACTTTGGTAAAGGTTTTGAACCATGCCCGAGGTGATTATTTCATGCCGTACAGTGACTTTCTTAATTTACAAACATTATCCTTATTTGTTTCATTACTAAATCCTGGTGGCATACTCATATACATTTCTTCTATTAAATCTTCATTTAGAAATGCATTCTTTACATCAGGTTGATAAAGATCCCACGATAGATTTACAGATATAGAGAAGATGTCTCTAATGGTGTTTAATTTAGCCATTGGAGCAAATGTTTCTAAATAATATACTCCATATGTTTGTATGAAACCTTTAGCAACTAACTTTTCCTTATACTCATTTACAGTTCCATCATTATTGTATTGAATGGTAAATATCCATGTGCATCCTACATGTTTGTTTGTAGCTGACCTGAGCGTTAGCTCCCAAGTTTGTTTATTTTCTAAGGCATTCATCTCTCCGTGTACTGCCTTTCTCCACTCAGGTCTGCTGAGTGCTTCTTCAATACTACTGAGTATAGAATTGTTGTTGAGTGAGCATATAAATGTCTTAAAATTGGGATTCAATTTATTGTAAGATATATAGTCTTCTATGAGATATTTGGTACATAAGGGATTCTTAGTGCATTCTCTTATTCCCTTCCTTAGAGCTATTGGTCTGTCATCTGTTTGTGTCCTAAGATCATACTCAGTGTTTGCGAAGTTCTCCTCTATTTCAGTCAAAGGTACTTGTTCATGTGTGACAGGTGATTTCTAGATCCAAGATCGTTCTGATCATTGGGAATAATAGGAGAAGTAGTACGTTAGGGAGAATCAATAGTGCCGACCTGAGGTGCCCAACCGCCGAGCTGTTGTGGCAGCTCGGCAAATTTGATACTAAAAAATTGGGTTTATATTCATTAATTTCTCACTCTTTCTGTTTCTCCTTCAGGTTTATAAAATGCATCTTTTTCATTAAATTTAACATCTAGAGTTACATGCATTCGTCTATTAGATGGGTAGTAGCACTTATATCCTTTCCGAGAATTAGAATATCCTAAGAAAATGCATTTGACAGCTCTAGGATCCAATTTACTCCTAAGGCTGGGCTGAATGTGGACATAGGTCGTACATCCGAAAAGTTTTAATGGTAGTTTTGACAATAGCTGAGTATTTGGATAATGCATAAGTAGTATTTCTCTGGAGGTCTTAAAGGATAGGGTGGCATCCTATTTATCAGGTAAGTTGCTGTCAACAGAGCTTCTCTCCAAAAATGTTTAGGTACATTCGTAGCAAACGATAGCTTGTGTGACTTCAAGGAGGTGTCTATTTTTCCATTCATCTACTCCATTTTGTTGAGGGGTGTAAGTACATGAGATGTGGTGATGAATACCATTTTCTATCATAAAGTTTTGAATTGCACTATCTAAGTATTCTAATCCATTGTCAGTCCTTAGTGTCTTAAGGGTGCACAGTGCAACATATCTCTTAAATGTTAGTCCTACTTCACCTTTATTTTTTAACAAGTAGACCCACATTACTCTAGAATGATCATCCACAAATGTTATAAACCATTTTGCTCCGTTTAAATTAGCAATTCTAGATGGTCACCAGATATTTGAATGAACTAAGTGAAAAGGTGCAGAGGACTTATATGGTTTATATGGGTAACTTTGTTTTGTTTGTTTTTCTATTTGACAGGTTTCACAAGAAATTTTTGCAATATCAGTTGATCAAAATAATTCTGGCATTAATCTTTTTAAATGTACAAAAAAAGAATGTCTTAGTCTATTATGCCAAAGCAAAATATCCCCTATACAAGATGTTCTAAGGGGCATGGTATTCTGATTTTTCGGCAGCTTGGCTTTGCTTATCAGGGCTTGAGTGTCTGGCTCAAAAAGATATAGGCCAGCTATGTTCCTAGCACTGCCAATCGTCCCCTTCATTTTGTTTTCCTGAAAACAACATTCTTTGGATGAGAAGCAGGCTATGCATTTACTAGTTTTAGCAAATTTTCCTACTGACAGCCGGTTAACACTTAGGTTGGAAACATGCAAGACTTCTTTTAGGATTATTTTATCTGAAGTCATAGATGAGCCAGTGCCTATAACTTCTAGTGAAATTCCATTAGCAATTTTTACTCTCTTTGGAATAGAAAAAAGAGTATATGAACTCAGAAGGTTACTATTGTTGGTCATGGGATCAGTTGCCCCAGAATCAACGATCCATGTACTGTTGGAGCTTGGCTGCATAAAACCAGCCATGGTAGCCTGATGAGTAGCAGCTCGGCCACTTTGTCTGCTCAGTAGATCTATCAGAGTAGTAATCTGATCCTTGGTAAGGGCCTCGAGCTGAGCTGTACCAAGTCAGGGTGCGATGCTGACCTGATGAGCAGCACTCTATCCAGCAGGGAATGATTTTTGTTGTGGTCTCCAGGGTGCAGTGCTGATTTTTAGCGGTGGTTTTCCTTCTCTGATCAGCTTTGCTTGGAGCTTCCAACAGTCGTCGACCGTATGGCCTCCAGCAGAGGCAAAGTGCCGTTTAACAGCTAGCACAGAAGCTTCTGCTGGTTGTTCAATATGTAGGGCAGAGGACTCTAAGGTTGAAGATCCTCCCATCATGACCTTCTTCCGGCTTTATTTGTGTTTGATCTCAGCAAAGGCAGCCTTCAGAGTCGGCAGTGGTTTGGTGCTCAGAATCTGACTTCGTGCAGTATCGAATTCTGGGTTCAGTCCAGTTAGGAAGTGAAAGACCCGCTTTCTTTCAGTATACTCCTTGGACAGCGCAGCATCACTGATGGAGGACACTGATGTGTTTCAAAAGAATCGATATGTTATCACGCCATGGTGAGTAATGTATAGTATTTGCGGACATCAAGGGTGCCTTGTTTAAGCTCATGAAGGTGAGTTTCAATTTCATATAGTTCTGAGATGTTATACTGTTTGGAAAACATCTCCTTGACTATAGCCCAGATTTCTGCTGCAGTAGAGTACATCATAAAGTCCTCAAAAATGTCTGGCTGCATAGAACGTATAGCCAGGACATAATCATATACTGTTCTCAAACTTCCACAGTCGGAAGTTAGCATCTGATGCAGATGGGACAAGAACTGTCCCATATAGGTATTCCTCCTTGCCTTTTTCAGCTATGGACATTTCTACCCCTCAAGACCATAAGAGGTAGTTATCTCCGTTGAGTTTGTGACTAGTGATGACGATGGAAGAATCATCAATAAGTTGAGGAACACATACTACTCTTGATACTTCATCAGAGGTGGAGGTGGCCTCAGTAGATTCAGCAGGCTTGAAGGGGCAGTCATTTTGAATAAGCTTTAGAATATGCAGAGAACAGAGTGTAGTTTGCAGGTATTTTGAATCAGATTTGCGTCTGAGACCATGTCGAGATTGAAGGAATTATAGTTTCATTCAAGTTAAAAGTAATGTACAGAGGTGTTTCCCTTTTATAAAGGTAAAAAACTAATTCTAACGGTCATTTTTACCACTTGTGCAGTGGTTACTGTTTATCTACAGTAAACTATAACGACTAGTTACCAATGCAGTTCTGCTTTGTACAGTGAAAATAACTAAGTTTACAGATTTAACCAAGTATGGCAGGTCGGCTTTCTGCGTCTTGTGCTTCACTTCGTCACCTCAGCTCAGCACTTTTTCCTTTGTGATCTTTGGCCCTTCTCTGTTGTGCTTTATCGCAGCTCCCCTTTATTTCAGCACGGCCATACATTAGCTTGTCTTTATTGTCTTTGTCTTCACTTGTTTGCCCAGATCAGGTCTGCCGTCCTAGGGTCAGCTCGGCTGGGACTTAGTTTTCACACTCTCCCTTAAGCTTAGTTGTATATATTCATACGACCAAGTTTGGACATTAAATATTGAAATATAATAGTTTATACTGGTTTTGTAAGAAGGTCAGCTACTTGATCCTTGGTGTTGTAAATTAAGACAGGTGTTGGCTAGCTCAAAACACGCCTCTAGTGTGAGGACAATGGTAAAATTAGATATAATAAAAGTTCGTTTCGTGTTATAATGGAAGCTAGCAAGGAATATGTTGGAATTGGTCGGACGATTGTTTCCACACAAAGCATGGACTGCTCAAGAAATAAAACTTTTTATGCACAGAGGAAGTAACGTAACAGTTTTATCAGTATCAAAACTAATGTTTTAATTATATATGTTACGGAAAATAATTCTTTATTCAGATTAATTTTATCTTTAACCTTGTCTTACTACCAGAGGGATAAAAATGCATTTATAGAGCTTGATACAGACATTTGTTGATTTTCTCGAAACAACCCTCTAGTGTGACCCAATTACAGTGGGAAAAAAATCATTCTTTTTCAATAACATGGGATGTAGGAAACGTTTGGTGTAAAGGAATATGTTGGAATGTATATGATGATTCTTATTGGAAATAAAATGGGCTTCAAGAAAAAACAAACAAACAAAGACAAGTATTAGTACCCGTCATTTAACAGCCTGGTAAATACAGTTTTTGAGTGGATCAAAACACCCCTTGGGTGTGAGGACAATGATAAGATTAAAAATAATAAAAGCTCATTTTTGTTATGATGGAAGGTAGCCAGAAGTATTTTGGAATAGGCACAAAGATTATTCCACGCAAGAGGACATTCTCAAGAAACAAAACTTCTCATTCAAAGACCAAGTTTTCAGCGTAACAGTGTTGTTGGTATAATATTTTAATTATGTGTTGCATTAAATAATTATTTGTGTTGCATTAAATAATTATTTGCGACTTGCAATAACTTTTGCCGGGAAACTATACAATAATGACCATACTCAGTATATTTCAACGACATCAAAAACTATCATTAAGGTGTGAACAACACTCTCATCTAACAAAATAAAGGATTCAAAGTTGATATATCTAACCATTACGATCTCTCTATTACACTTGTAGCTTTCCTTTTCTTCGCTCGTGTATACTTCACCAATCCTATTTGCTTTTTCTTTCTTCAGTACATAACCATATGACAGCATCCAATTCCATAACTTGTTGATCCAAAGACATGAGCCTATTCTTAGATGTAAACAACTTCGATGATTAATATCCCCTCTAATCCTCTTTGGTGCAAAATAGCATCCACACCACATTTGACGTGTAGTTCGCTCTACCAATTGGAGCAATATTTTGAATTAAATTTGAAGAAATAATGCAGGGTTAGATATAGCCTAAAAATGCTGACCTTTTGCGAGTGAACAAAACACTGGCAATAGGGTGGGTGCATCGAGGGAGTATAATACTGTTAAAATTGAAATCCCAATAACATCAACATCCAGTCCTTTCCTAAACTATGCGTAAACGCAGAGCCTAATGCACAAGATGTTAGAAATAATTCAAGTCCGACAAAATTGACTATTCAACAGTCTGCTTGTGAAATAAAACAGTGGCCGAACTCAGTTCAGACTGGATTGATCTGCCAGGTCAAGACAGTTTAGATAGCGCAATTGACTTTGCGCTATGAACAGTCAGCTGATCTGCCGTCCTGAGTACAATAGCACTCAGAAGAGTAGTTATGTGCTATCATCTTTTCAGCCGGGCTAAACTGAAGTCAGATTGATCAGTCATATCAGATCATTACAGTCAGCGCAATTGTATTTGCGATCTTGACTGATGTCCAACCTGCCGACCTCGGCACCTCAGCACAACAGAGCAAACATTTGTGCTTGCAGTTGCTTCAGCCGAGCTCAGCACACCAGCTGAGCTCAGCACAACAGTGCTGCAGAACAACGAAGGCTCTCAGCCAAACAGTAGAACTCAGCACACAGCAGAGCTCAGCTCGGCAACACTGTACAACAACAGTGTTGCGCTATCCTTCGATCAACAGAGCTTCAGCACAAAACAGAGCTCAGCACGGCAATAACCTCAACAGCTAGCTGAGTAGAGATCCGAGGTGAGTCTAGGTCTCTGTCCTTAAGACGTATTGCTCCGGAATACTGTATCCAACAGGATAGAGCAATCGTCTCCCTAGATATAATGGAAGTCAGTTCAGACGAGCGGCACTACAGCGTATGAACTCAACGAACCTGTAAGGTGTCCTGAACTTCTCAGATTACTGGAAATGCAGTGTTTGTGCATGCAGAAGAATGATTATGCAAAGAGAAGGAGATTGCAGAGAAAGAGGAAGAACTTTGGATTCCGAGTAAATGACCACAGAGGTTAGATAAGCCACTATTTATAGAGAAATTCTGAGGCCAGTCTGTTACAACCAGTTCAACCATAGCCGTAGGATCAGATACCTGCTCGGTCTGAACCCTTGGATCAGATAACTACACCAGCTCTTCCCTTAGTCGTCAGATCGAATAACTGTTCAATCTGAGCAGTCAGATCATAATAAATTCAGGTCGGCTTGGCCGGTTAAAGCTCAACAACTTTTCAAAATTTAACCTTAACCTATCTTAACAACCTCGAAGTTTCAACTCAAACAAACTCCATCCTAGCTGATAAGATCTGACCCGCTGTTACAGGACCTGGCCTACAGTATGTAGCCCGTAACCTGTCCTGTAGCCTAGTCCGCAACATGAGCCCATCAGCTCAGTCCGCAACCAGAGCCCATCAGGTCCGCAGCTCAGTCCGCAACCTGAGCCCATCAGGTACGGGCCGAGCTGAGCTGACGTTCTCCCTTACTTTGAGCATAAATTTCTCATTCACCCATTATCGAAATTGAGTGATTCAAAAGACTAAAATTATCTACTCGTCGCATAGATAATTAAGGACTCATTAGTTTCTACTCGTCATTAATGAAATTAATCATAACTCAACTCAAGATATGTTGCTAACCATAGTTTGCCACTTGACACCATTTTAATTTCTTTCCAATTTTTCCGACACAAGGAACGTCCTTTGATCAAAATCCTTTCTTTAATTACTAATGGAACAGAAAAGACACGAAAATTATAGATTCACTAACAATAACACAAAAATTCATACCTCGCACTCGTTAAGGATGTAGTAGAAATGCCTTTCTTGTGCAATTACCTTTATTATTGGTCATAGATCATTAAAATATAGAAAAAACTACCTTTACACCTTTTATGGTCTGAAATAATGACTCTTAGACCTACTTTAATTTAAAAGCCGCTCCTTAAACATTTTACGCTCCTTAAACATTCTATATTTTTGAACTAAATTGGAAACTCAATTAGACCACTTAAATTGAAGCGAATCCATGTGTTTAATTAGATGGTTTAATTGAAATTTCTACATAACAATTTCTTAAGTGGTTTTATATTTTTTTTTTTTACCAATTAGGTGGTTTATTAAAAAATTTAAAAAAAAACATTGTTCAACCTTAACAAATCTCGTTCTCACAAGAAACCTTAACAAATCGTCGGCTCTAAACGTTTTTCATATCCCAAACTCTTTCCCGTCCGCTAGCTTCTTCTTCCCCTCCCCCATTAGCTCTTCACCGCCCCCCACTACCAACAACCTATTCCCCGCCTCCCCTTTTTCCTCCTCCCGTCCTGGCTCCCTGCCTCCACCCCCATCAAAGTCAAACTAGTTAGGTAAGCAACAGTGCAATAAGGAAATGAAATAACAAAGTGTCAAAGCAACTGATCAAGCGGGGTAGAAGTTGCTGTGATGGAAATTCGTCACATAGACCCAATAGAATAGCTTACTGGCAAGTTGAGGGCTGATTGTTGGAATGTGGCTTAGAAGCTGGGACAGATGAATAGCAATGGAAGGTTGGTGATGCAGTTGAAGAATGTGGTAGCTGGAGCAGGAAGGTCGAAGTAGGAGGAAGAAGTAAGAGCAAGCGGTTGAGGCGGGAAGTGTTTTAAAGATTGTAAAAAGACCGTTTTGCCCTTTTGTAAATAGAAGATAGTAGAGTTAGTTAGAGGTTTCTATGGTAATTTTGCATTCTTCTTCATCACAACCGTTTTGGTTGTTTTGTATAAAAGCAGCAGAGCTGCTTCATTTGAGCTCATTCAAGAAGCGGTTACTTTTGGAATATTCTACACATCTCTCCACTTTCTGTGTTTTCCATATGCTTCTTGATTCTTCTTGATTCTACTCTTCAATTTTTGGTGATTTGTAGTTAATTCTTGTGTTCAATTGTTTCAAGTGTTGCGCAATGGACAGTTTGAGCTATATGCGTGAATTTCGTCATGGTATCAGAGCAATTAGCGCACTCTGATTGATTAGATTAGCAGATCGTCGATTTAGTATTGATTTCGTGTTGTTTAATATTGTAATCATGAGTTCCAACACAGCTTCAACTAGTCGTAGTAACAATGCTGACAATCCTGCATCAAATCCGTTGTATTTACATCCGAATGAAAGTCCAGCAGCAGTACTCGTCCAGCCTCCGCTCAATGGCCACAACTTCCACTCATGGAGTAGAACATTACGCATGGCGTTGACTATCAAAAACAAAATGTGTTTCATCGATGGAACCATGAGGAAGCCAGGAGAAGAAGATGATACGTACCTTGCGTGGAACCAGTGCAATACGATGGTTCAGTCGTGGATCCAGAACTGTGTAACTCCAACGATTGCGCAGAGCATCATGTGGTATGAAACAGCACGGGATGTATGGAATGATCTGACAATGAGATATGCCGGGGTAGATCAGTTCCGTCTGTCAGATTTGGTAGAAACATTTTACGCAGTAAGGCAAGAAGGTATGTCTATCAATGATTACTTTACTAGATTGAAGTCAATTTGGGAAGAAATGTTGATTCTAAGGCCTGTACCTAGGTGTTCATGTGGTGAATGTGTGTGTGATATAATTGGTAAGGTCTCCAAGTTTGTGGAAGGAGACTTCGTGATCAAATTTATCAAAGGATTAAATTCAGAATTTGATCCTGTGAGGTCTCAAATATTCTTCATGACACCCTTGCCGAGCATTTCAACTGCCTTTTCAATGGCATTACAGTATGAGAGGAAGATTATGGCAAGTGGTGTGTCACAGCAAATTTCTAACAATCCAACGGCTCTGGTAACTGGTAACCAGAACATGTCTGAGCCTATGAGTTTTGCTGTTGGTAATTTCAGTTCTAGACCTCAGACTGGGGGTTTCAGAGGTATGAATAAGGGAACAAGTAGGGGATATCACAATATTTCTCAGCGGCCTGTGTGTATGATTGTGGAAAGGCTGGCCATACTGTGGAGAGATGTTATAAGAAGTATGGGTACCCCCCGGGGTTCAAGGTGAGGCCGCAAGTTAACATGACTGATGTTGTATGTCAAGATGTGAGCATGTTAAGGGATGATGGAAGCAACCAAAACCAAGCGGATGTTGTGTCTGTGTCACAAGAACAACTTCAAATGCCAATGCTCTCTGCTGAGCAGTACAATAGGTTGATGAGCATTTTGAGTTCTCCTGATGAATCGAAGAATACTGCTGTTGCTGAATCAGCTGTTGCTTACCATCCCTCTGTGATGAGTGCTCAGGCTATGATGCATAATGATAAGGTGCCAGGTAAGGTTTCTTCTAATTTTTCCAGCATATGGATCCTAGACTCAGGAGCAACGAATCACATATCCTGTTCTTTATCTCATTTTAGCCAGTTTGAACCTGTTAATAACATATCAGTAAAAATGCCCAATGATACATCAGTCGTAGCCACTCATGTTGGTACTGTCATTATCAATCAGTTCATTACCTTACTTGATGTTCTATATGTTCCATCGTTTTCTTTTAACTTACTGTCTTTGAGTAAGTTGTCTGTGGTGTCTCATGTTTGTGCTTACTTTCATGGTTATGATTGTACACTCCAGGACCAATACTCCAAGAGGAAGATTGGTTCAGCTAGATTGGTAAATGGACTCTATTATCTCACTGTCACATTCAAGATGTCAGATACTAAAGTGAAGTCTCCAGTGAGCACAAGTTCTTTGAATGAGAAGCCACAATCTGTTTGTTTTTCTTCTTCTTGTTCCCACTGTTGTTCATCCTCTATGCTATGGCACCTTAGGCTTGGCCATGCTTCAATTCCAAGACTAAGAGAAATAAATAAAATAGCATCCTCTGTCAAAGTATCAGATGTAAAGACAGTTTGTAAAGTGTGTCCAATGGCTAAACAAAAACGCTTGCCATTTTCTATGTCTGAGTCTGTGTCAGCTTGTTGTTTTGATTTGTTGCACATTGACATATGGGGTCCATACAGGGTGCCTACATTATATGGGCAAACTTACTTCCTTACAATAGTTGATGACAAAACCAGATTCACTTGGACATACTTAATTAAGGCCAAATCAGAAGCCAAGCGGGTCATTGAAAGTTTTTATCAATATGTTGACACACAGTTTGCCAAGAAAATAAAGGTCATTAGAAGTGACAATGCTCCTGAATTGTCCTTAACCCAATTTTTTTCTCAAAAGGGCATTGTACACCAGAAAAGTTGTCCTTATACTCCGCAGCAAAATGGCTTGGTAGAAAGAAAGCAGCAGCACTTACTTACTGTTGCTAGGGCCTTAAGATTTCAAGCTAATCTCCCACTTGAGCTTTGGGGGTTCTGCATCCAACATGCTACTTACATCGTTAACCTTTTACCTACGCCAATTCTGGACAATCAATCTCCACACTTTAGTCTTTTCCACAATAATCCCTCCTATAATGACTTGAAAGTTTTTGGCTGTCAAGCCTTTGCATACGACAATACACCACAAAAAGGAAAATTTGATCCCAAAGCTAAGGTTTGTGTCTACCTTGGAGTTCCCTTGTACTCTAAAGGCCACATACTCCAAGATCTCACTACAAAAACCGTCTTCATATCGAGGCATGTTACATTTCATGAACATGTCTTCCCGTATGTTGCTGTGTCCTCATCGTCATCATCACTGGATCATCATATTAAATCCACACCTCATCTTCTGCCTGATTCAGCACCCATTTCCAACCTGCCTATGTCAGTATACACTCCACATTACACAGATATCTTTCCTCAACCCACTCCTTCATCACAATCAACTGATACCAATTTTGCAGAGTCACCACTTCAGCCAGCTGTGCCATCCTTTTCACCACTGAATGATCAATCTCAACTTTCAGCTCCTTCAAATCCAGTTCCAACCATCACCATTGATCTACCACCTCTTGAGTCTGCTAGACCTACCAGACCCAGGCAAAAACCATCATACTTGCATGATTATTACTGTAATGTCCTAACCAGTTCTTGGTCTGATTCTCATTCTGTGTTTCATCCCATTCATCAATATGTGTCATTTGATTCCTTTACTCCTGAGTATAGAGCATATGCTGTTAACATTAGCATTAATCCTGACCCTGTCACTTATCATGAAGCATCACAGCATGAGTGCTGGTTGCAGGCAATGCAGAAGGAAATTGATGCTCTTAATGCTAATCACACTTGGTCTTTAGTGCCCCTTCCTGCAAGAAAGATTCCCATTGGCTGTAAATGGGTTTACAAGACCAAGTATCGTGCTGATGGATCAGTGGAGCGTTACAAAGCACGTCTGGTGGCTAAGGGATTCACTCAACAGTTGGGTGTTGATTACATTGATACGTTCTCCCCAGTAGCCAAATTAACCACTGTCAGGCTGATTTTAGCCATGGCTGCCAGTAAGGGCTGGCTTATCCACCAACTAGACGTTAATAATGCGTTTTTACATGGTGAGCTCTCTGAAGAAATCTATATGCAGCTTCCACCGGGCTTGACTGCATCTGGTTCGAACCTTGTGTGCAAACTTCAAAAATCCTTATATGGTCTCAAGCAAGCAAGTAGGCAATGGAATGAGAAGCTCACTCAAGCACTGATTCACAAAGGCTTTAGACAATCACAGCATGATCATACATTATTTACGATCACCATCTCAGGCGTTTTGTTAGTTGTACTGGTGTATGTCGATGATGTCATTGTGACTAGCTCCTCAATGCAAGCCATTCAGCAATTGAAGGATTATCTTCATTCTACTTTTCAAATTAAGGATCTTGGAGAGTTGCACTATTTCCTAGGCATTGAGGTTGCTAGGTCAAGGGGGGCATTACACTGTGCCAACGAAAGTATGCTTTAGAGTTGCTTGACATTGCAGGATATCTTGGTGCCAAGCCTGCCAAGACTCCAATGGATAAAGCAGTTAAATTGCAGCATGGAGACTCAATAGTAGCTGATGACATTCCCAGATACAGAAGCCTCATTGGGAAATTGTTGTATCTGACTATCACGAGGCCGGACATTGCGTTTGCTGTTCAACAGTTGTCACAATTTTTGGATGTTCCTACTAAAGCGCACTTCAAGGCAGTCCACAGGCTGTTAAGGTACATCAAAGAGACAGCGGGACAAGGCTTATATTTTCCTGCAAATGGAGAACTCAAGCTTAAGGCCTTTGCAGACGCGGACTGGGCAGGATGCCATGAAACGCGAAGGTCCATCACTGGTTTTTGCATGTTTCTAGGAGAATCATTAATATCATGGAAGGCAAAAAAGCAAACCACGGTGTCCAGGTCGTCCTCAGAAGCTGAGTACAGAGCATTGGCAGCTGCCACTTGTGAGATACAGTGGTTAATCTATTTGCTAAGAGATTTGGGTGTGCAACAAGAAGGCCCGGTTGAATTGTTTTATGACAGTAGAAGTGCCATTTACATTGTAGAGAATCCAGTCTTCCATGAGCGTACCAAACATATTGAAATAGACTGTCATGTTGTAAGGCACAAGTATCTTGAAGGGGTGGTGAAACCTATGCCTGTTAGGACTGATCACCAACTTGCAGACATTTTTACCAAAGCATTGGATTTCCAAAGAATGGCCAATCTGACTGCTGCACTTGGGTTGTGTAATATATACGCACAGTCAGATTCGAGGGGGGGTGTCAAAGCAATTGATCAAGCGGGGTAGAAGTTGCTGTGATGGAAATTCGTCACATAGACCCAATAAAATAGCTTACTGGCAAGTTGAGGGTTGATTGTTGGAATGTGGCTTAGAAGCTGGGACAGATGAATAGCAATGGAAGGTTGGTGATGCAGTTGAAGAATGTGGTAGCTGGAGCAGGAAGGTCGAAGTAGGAGGAAGAAGTAAGAGCAAGCGGTTGAGGCGGGAAGTGTTTTAAAGATTGTAAAAAGACCGTTTTGCCCTTTTGTAAATAGAAGATAGTAGAGTTAGTTAGAGGTTTCTATGGTAATTTTGCATTCTTCTTCATCACAACCATTTTGGTTGTTCTGTATAAAAGCAGCAGAGCTGCTTCATTTGAGCTCATTCAAGAAGCGGTTACTTTTGGAATATTCTACACATCTCTCCACTTTTTGTGTTTTCCGTATGCTTCTTGATTCTTCTTGATTCTACTCTTCAATTTTTGGTGATTTGTAGTTAATTCTTGTGTTCAATTGTTTCAAGTGTTGCGCAATGGACAGTTTGAGCTATATGCGTGAATTTCGTCACAAAGAACAAAGACCTAGCAAAAAAGTCAAGAGCACCATCAAAGTCAAACTAGTTCATTTCAAATCCTTAATTTCTAAGAATCAACAGTTTCAGTTTGCCGACGAGTATTTGCAGTGATAGCAGGGTCTTAAGAAATTTACCTCAATATTTGAAATATCACTGTCAAAGAAATTACTCGAAATTGTCTATGATAAAACACGAAACTAAAGTATGTTTCATCAACATCATTTAATTATGTATTTATCAATAAAGGGGCTGGACAACTGGACTTTTTTTGGGGGGGGGGGGGGGGGGGGGTCACAAAGGAGGACGGTGCAGCGGGGGAACTGGGAAGAGATGATTGGTGAGGGGGAAGAGGGCAGCCATGGACAGCATTGGTCAAAGGTAAAGCTCCTGGCAGATGAAGATTTTCAAAGTTGTCAACCAAATTAAGAGAAACTTCATCAATTAGAAAGCTGTATTTAACGCCTGCGAGGGGGAATGGCGGAGAGGGTGACAGTGGGACGTGAGAGAACAGTTGGAGAAAACAAAAGGACATTTCAAACCCATCAGTTTAATTCAATGTTCTATTTCTGATTTTTTTTAATGGGTTGCTCCGAGATATCCTCCCAGCCGAAAATCAGAAGACTAATCCTTCGTCCCTGCGGTCAGCACACGAAGTGGTAGGGGACTGACCAAATGGTTTGCTCTATTCACATGAGTGGGGATCGAACTCCCAACTACATGCTTAAAGACGAGGTGCAGTCGAAGAAAAAGTAGATTCTGAAGTTTAAAGGTTAGTAGTGCAGCAATTTTCTCTAAAGTTTGTTACTAATCCAAGCATCGAAGACATGGAGACATTGAAATAAGAGATTCGTAAGTTATTTTCTAACTCAAACTCCACCAACTTCATCAAAGGGTAAAAAAGAAATACAAAAACCACAACATTTTCTTGGTTTGGAACTAGCGCAAGAGGATCTTTCAAATTGATTATCATGGGGGGGCAAGAAGATCAGATCTGGGCAAGCTGATGTATGTTGATGGGGTAAACAAAATTAGTTCCCCCACTAAAAGAATTCTCTCCAAACAAGATGTTCACTGCCTCCGTTGGATGGAATGCATCCCAGAATATATACCTATTTCTTTCTGGACATGGCACTTGAAATGGTAGACATGTAATCTGCCCTCTGTTCCTCCCTATTCCGCAACATCCTTGATTAATCACGTTAAAACCTGCCATAATACAATTGTAAACGCGTCAGCCTGGTGATCCACACTCGCGAGGAACTCAACGATTAATAATACAGGCCGCGATATGAATGATTTACTAGGACGATAAAGAACGTGACAAGAATGTGAGGCGTACCGTAAGATTGGTGGTTGGCAAGAAGATCTTGAAACATGGAGTGTATGTCAATGTAAGAGAACTTGGTGCCAGGGAGATTGGCACTGAGGTTGTTGATCATGGCCTTTGTGTTTAGGTTGAAAGGGTCAATCAGAGCGTTGACTGGGTCTGAGCATAACCCAATTGCACTTTGGGAAAGGATGCTTGGAATGCAACCCATTAGTCCCAAACCAGCTATCACAAATTTTCTAGCTCCAAGGTTGTACAACCTCTGCTCTTTTTCCAAATTACCACCATCAAAAATCAAATAAATAAATCAACTTAAATAAGAGCAAGACAAAGTTTAGCATTCTTCTGCGTTTTTTTTACTCTGTGTGGACCAAACTTTGAGTCCTCTAGTTCTTTTTTGACTTGGTTAACTTTTAAACCGGTACAAATGATGGCTATTTATTAAATGTTTTACATTTTAGGGGATGTGTGTGTGCATGTAAATGTATATGTGTGTGCATATATATATATATCTATGAAACTCAGTTGGTCGAATGAGAAGCCCCAAAATTACGTCTCTTGGCATATTACTACAATGGACAACCATAAACTTACTAAGATGGTTAATAATCAAATTGTCCATTTGTGTATATACACAGTTATGGTTATTTTAATATAAAAAACTTTCTATTTGTATTTACTAAATTTCTTCACTAACATACTAGTACACTATATTCCTATTATTGTGTCATCTATGAAAGTACATTAATAGATTTACTAAATTTCTTCACTAACATACTAGTACACTATATCCCTATTATTGTGTCATCTATGAAAGTACATACAGAGCCGGAGGTTTCACTGGAGCAAACTCTCTATCCTTTGGCATAGAGTTATTTGGCATAGAGTTATTGTTTGTCTGTCTCTCACCCTCTTTAGACCATAGTGTTATTTTTTTATGCCGTTGGGATATAGTTGGTATGTATTGTGTTGTGTGTGTTGTGTCCACATGTTTTGGACCATAGATTTTCCATTTTTCGTTTGGATGTACTCGTGAAGATGATACAGAGATAAATATGCAGGCTATTTCAACTACTGGATCTAGAAAGCTATAACTAAAATTCTGTGAGCCTTGTAATCCAAAAAGAAAAAGGAAAAACGTAAAAGGAAGTAAAGTCTTAGAGGTGAATAACAATATCTTACAGTGAGCTGCTGAGTGTATTGGTGAGCCAAGAGATCTGCAAACTGCTGGCCATTGTACTGATTTTTGGTAGCATAATTAGGCATCAAATAATTGTTGAGATAATCATTGCTTCCCATTCCAACAAAAAATATGCTTCGGGACAGTGATTCAGACAAATCTGCCTGTCCAACACCAAGATT
Source organism: Eustoma russellianum (assembly GCA_036186865.1). Taxonomy (NCBI): domain Eukaryota; kingdom Viridiplantae; phylum Streptophyta; class Magnoliopsida; order Gentianales; family Gentianaceae; genus Eustoma; species Eustoma russellianum. The sequence continues at coordinate 33,508,326 of AP025063.1, read as the reverse complement.
TCTGAATTCATTAAGGGTTGTCTCAAAGTTGCTGATCTGCTGATTAAACGGAATTCGACCCACCTGCACAATCCAAACAATTTCTGTTTATTACAACTCAAAATACTGCCACTAAGATCTTGATTTGTGAAATAGAACTTACAAAATTTCTGCCGGTGTCGTCGAGGATTCCGGCAGCAGCGGAAGCGTAATTGACTCCGTAACGAATTTGCTCACCGGAAACTTGTGAGAACGCCGGGATCAGAGGAAGTCCAAGCTGTTGAGCTGGAAAAAATGATGGAAGATTTAGGTTCTCTTTTTTTTCCTTTGGAATATCTCTTCCCCTTTTTGTTATTCTAATATATCCTCCATTCCACCGACAACAGTTCGGTCTATGTTTCGACCATTACATCATATATATTAAAAAAATTCCTAACTCCTCCGACTGGACTTGCTACACTATTTGGTGGGTATGCTCAGCCCTTCGACCTTTATTAAAAACTCAACAGTTCGGTTAAAACGAAAAATCTATACTTTATTTAAACATTGTATAGACTTTTTCTATGGGGCATATAGATTATTTTTCTGTACATGATGAACCAAATAGTGCGTGAACAGATTGAGTTCAATTCGTACTTAAACGAGCTGAGTTCGAACACCTGATTAGATTCGTTTACTAAAATAAGCCGAACTATTTGAAAACTGTTTGACTCGTTTAAAGAGTTATAGTGTTTTCGAGTTGACTTCGAACAAATTTTGAAATTTGTTATAGCAAACGAATCGAGCCAAACATTTCATTTAACTAAACAATACAAATTTGTAAACATGTTATTCGGCTCGGCTCGGGCGGATAATATTTCTAGCATTCCTGTAGAAAACCCCACATAAACTGATAAGCTGTACTTTGCATATGTTTGACTAGAATCCTACTCAGGTTATAATGGATCTCATGATACTTCGGTTACATCTCACGAAATCCAAGACACTAAATCCAAAATAACTTAAACCAATTGTTTGACTTTTACATTTAGTCAATTTCTTTTTCGTGATTCCTTGGATTCTACAAATAATTTATTGCCGTAAACCGAATTTTAGCAAACACTAGGAAAATGTATGATGTAGTATAGTTACTCTTCTAACTATTAACTGCAGGGATTTTGCCAAAAAAAAAAAAAAAACAATGTAAAGTCAAGACAGTACACATTCAAGAAAGGTCAGCATATTGTCATTCAACAGAGAGTATTAGTGTTACATACACCTTCATGGATACATTTTCTAAACATAGAAGTAAAAAATTTTAGACTACGATTCAAAAAATAAATGAATAAATAAATTTTAAAAGAAATTATTCATCTATATAAACAACTTGCATGTTGCTGTTGGGAAGTAAAAAATATTTAAACCAGTGCGGGCAAAACATTAACACACATATGTACGAAAACTACATCAAAAGAGGGAAGAGACATAACCACACAATTTCATGCTACTGGAATTTTTTTTCTTACTTGTTCTTTATTTTTTTTGGGGGGGAGGTGTGGTTGGGGGGTAGAGTAAAACTTAGGTGTTAAATTTCAATTCACAGTTATCAATTCTGAGTCGTAAGTCTTACACTTTTGCAGCTAAGCAAGAAAACACGTAAAACGCTTAGTTAGGGGGAAAATACTAAATTAAAACAGCCATGCAACAGAACTTATAAGACTATTAAATAAAACAATTACCAATTGTATCAACCATAGTGAGGCCATTACAGAAACGGCCAGTGGGACCACCGTTGAAATCAATGCCATAAGGGAAATAATTAGCCTTAGCAAAAGAAGGAAGATCATTGTTGTTCCCATTATCAATGAGTGAATCTCCAAATATGAACATGGCAGGAACCATTGCTTTTGTCTCTCCATTACCAACATTACTGTCGGCCGACGGTGGAGAGGAAACCGGAAACGGAAACGGAAACGGACCAACTTGTACTTGTCCTAAAATTCTAATAAAAATGTTGCTACTCAATGCTAAGAATAGCAACAGTGGAAGTCTTGAAAAGCTTGGCATGGTTGGTTTTTTTCTTTTTTTCTTGCAGTTCTTTGAGGTTGATAGAGAGGAGGTTCAAGAGGTAGAGATCAAAGGACATGTGAATGGGTGTGTGTGTGAAGATTTAGTATAGGGGAAGAGGTGGTGGTTAAAGAGAAGTAAATGAATTCACCTGCATGCATACCCCTAGCAGTAAATGTACTTGCATTAATTTCATCACAGTTTTTGACTAAATTAAGACGGTTGTAGCAAGTGGGCACTAGACATTTCTAGTATGCAACTACCTGTGAACTTTTAGGCGTTCCTCACAAGAAAGTATTTTATTGTACAACATTAGTATTATGACGTTTCGAATATATATATACATCCGGTTCCCAATCTAAATTGCTTGTAACGTCGATTATAATATGTGTATATATATACACATACATATATAAACAAATGTTACAAATAATTTAAATTGTCAATCGGATAAGGAAGTCCTAACTCAGCCACTTTTGGCTTTGCAAATAAAGAGTCGGATTTTGGTTTTGTCAAGGTTAGCTCATTTAAAGATCGCCATGGCATACTTCTATATACAAATTTTATTTTTGTGAGTTTTGTAGCCATGATCGTTGGCCATGAACCTAAGCTTTTATACCCAACCGAGCCACATCTCACAAAAACTGATTTACAACCTACAAGTAATTCATCAATTGAAGTTTCGTAGTCAATTACGAAAAATCTAGATTAGTAAAGACAGCCATCATTGAGTGTATTTTCGGGTTTTTCGATTTCTTTGATGAGGGAGTGGGTTCTCCCCCCACCTGTACCAGAGGCCCCTTAGCCAGGTGGGATGTAAATCGAGGGATGTGCTCCACCGGCAGCCCTGCAAAGGGAGAGGACACACGAGACTCAGCCAGTCCAGAGGCAACCCTTGTAATATTTCAACAAGGGGGTTTTTCGATTTCTGCTTGTACCATTTGATGCATTGATTTACGTTAATGTATTTTATTTAATAATTATTTAGAATGAAGTTGAACAAAATTTGATAAATTTATTAACAATTTTTTTTTGATATTGCCGGAAAAAGTAATAATACACTATAAAACTCATGTTAAGAAAATAATACGACGGGCCATTTGTTCTAAACATTGGAATACCAAAATAAAATATAAAAAGGAAAAAGAATGTAAAAGTTCAGCGTTCTCTTCATTTAATTCCTTTTAAAGCAAGGGAGAGATGTCCAAGAAAGCAGACTGCATGCATAGGTGAGGATTGTCGGTAGCTGCCATACAAGTACAGAGGATGAAAGAGTGTCGGAAAAGTAAACGTATTCAGAAGAAAAATAAAATAAAAGTAAAAGAGGATAAACCATAGAAATATAGTACAAGGAATTATGTGAGATTTGACTTCGGCGGAGTCCATTTGATAGAATCGAAATGTCCGAGTAAAAGGTCATATTTGGTCTTAGAATTCTTCTACCGTTTTACCTCTAAATAACATTATGGATTAGGTAAATTAGAAGCTCAGCAGTCTTCTAGATCGGATGAAGACTTATGCAGTAACTCACATAAGATGTCACCCTGCAAACTAGACATTCGGCTAAACAACAGTACAATACACACAGTGCGTATCCCTAGAATCGAAACCTTAGTAGTATTTGTGAACATTCGGATATGGCCTATATGTCTCCCGCCCGAAGTCCTGCCTTTTTCACTATATTAAAAAAAAAAAAAAAACAAATTAATTTGTAATGTTTATCGTCAACATTGATTTCAGCCTCATTAGTAGATAAAATGACATCAAATTCTTAGAAATTATAAAGACAACCCTGAGCAATTACAACGCATCATAAGAGGAATATTGTCTAATCAAATTTCAATGACATAGAAAACCTTAAAGTTATCGTGAGTGAAGATTTTTAGAACACAATTATATCGGCGAGCCGATAATGCTATCAATTACCCACTAAAATGTTGCTGACTTATATGTTTTGTAAGTAGCGTGGTATATGTTTCCTTGCATTACACTGGTGGCCAATAGTTACAAAAAAGAGTCGTCCATTCTGTTAAAACAGTTGATGATGATGGTGGATCAAGTACAAAGCAGCTGCGTTGAGCAGTCTGAGAAACTTGAGCTTGGAACTGTTGATTGAGTGCTGGAATCAGCAATTGAAGATGTTAATTGGTTTCACAATTGGTTAAGGAGCTGAAGCAATGTTGGTTGCGTATGGAGCCATCAATTGAAGAGACGGTTGCAACAGTTAGGGAGCAAGACGCAAAAGGAAGAAGACGGCTGTGAGCGCGAAATGTTTAAATGCAGGATAATGACAGTTTTACCCTTTCTTAGTATGTTGTATAGGCGGTTATTTTAAGGGTATATTTGTAATTTTGTCTTCATCTTCTTCGTTTAAATAAGGATCCACAACGTGTAAACGAAGTAGATTTTTGGATATTTTTCCAGTGAATGAATTGTTCCAATTCTTTCTCTCTCTTGCGGTTATCCTCTTTCTCTCTCATTTCATTCTTCGTGTTCTTTCCTTGCTACTTGAATGTTCAATGATTTTGTGGATAATCTAAACACAACGTGTGGTTTACAGTTTGATTTGTTTTGATGTTGAGGATGATCGAATAATCTCTCGCTGATGTTATTAGATCCTTTGATTTTTCACATGGTATCAGAGAGAACTTAGATGAATTTTGAAACATTCATGACTTCGAATAGCAATTTCTCTCCCCACACCTCTCCCTACACCTTAAATCAGAGTGCTGCAGCAATGGATCCTACTGAGGATCCTTACTTTGTTCATCCTAGTGATAATCCTGCTACGATACTAGTGCAGCCATTATTAGATGGAAACAATTACCACGGTTGGAGTAGATCCATGAGGCGTGCTCTAGAATCGAAGAATAAGATAGGCTTCATAAATGGAACAATTCAAAGACCTTTGGAAGATACAAGGAGATCAAATGCTTAGATCAAAGCGAATAACATGGTGGCTTCGTGGATAGTTATCTCGCTGTCACCTAGCATCGCACAGAGTGTAGTTTGGCTGGACAGTGCGATGGAGATCTGGAATGATATCAAGTCCAGGTACGGTAATATTGATTCTTTTAGACTTTCTGATTTGCAAGAGGAATTTTATGCCATTAGATAGGATAGTTGTTATGTTACTGAGTATTACACCAAACTGAAAGGAATTTGAGAAGAACTATCAATCTTAAGGTCAGTTCCTAACTACACGTGTAATAAGTGTACATGTAACATAACTGCTCAAATCAACAAGTACGTACAGGATGATTGTGTGATTAAGTTTCTTAAAGGACTCAATAAAGAGTTTGAGGCAGTCAAATCTCAAGTTCTTCTTTCTACTCTGCTACCTGACCTTAAAACGGCATTTGCAATGGCCGCTAAATTTGAGAGGAAAATTAAATATGGTGAAAGTCAAAAGCAGTTCATAAATAATCATTCGACTGTTATGGATGTGTATACCAATGCTCAGCAGAAATCCAACTCATCTAGTTATAAATCCTTTGGTTATGGAGTTGGTTCATCTGGAGGTATGTCAAAACAAACTGGTAGAGGTTATGGAAGAGGTGGTGGCAGGTTTAACTGTGGCAATTCAAAGACAGCTTACTATACCTACTGTAACATGAATGGACATACTGTGGATAGATGTTATAAGAAACATGGTTATCCTCCAGGATATAAGCCTAAAGGACAGGTCAATTTTGTATGTGGGGATGCTAAATCACAGCAAGAGAGAGATGGAACGATCCAGGATGGTGTTATTAAAGCTTGTGATGATGATGTAGAAAATGCTCAGTCAGCAACTCCAATGCTGACTTTGGAACAGTATGTACAATTGATGTCTATGTTGAGTAACCATCAGGATCAGGAGAGGAAGATGGCAATCAAAGCGTCCAATGATGCAGTTTCACACCATGCTATCATGTCAGCACAAAAGGCTAGCAGTTCTGGTAAGCTTTCAGGCAAAGTCTTATACCAGAATTTAAACATATGGGTACTGGACTCCGGGGCTAGTGATCATGTCTGCTGTAGCCTAAATCTCTTTGATTCATATCATTCAGTTAATTCTGTTTCTGTTAAACTACCTGATAAATCTTTTGCCAAAGTAACACATGTTGGTAATGTAAGAATCAACCCTGAACTACTCCTCACAGATGTACTCTTTGTTCCTTCATTTGATTCCAACTTGCTCTCATTCAGCAAGTTAACTCAGAATAACAGTGTTGCCATTACCTTTCATCATAATCTTTGTGTGATCCAGGACTTAAGGACCAGGAAGATGATTGGTTCAGCTGAAGTGAACCATGGACTATGTTATCTTCATGGAACCCCTAAAGTTCCTTCCTCAGCTACATGCCTCATTACTCCAAGTGCCAGCACAGTGTTGAGTGCAGATCCTTGGCTTTGGCACGCTAGGCTTGGTCATATGTCTTCATCCAGAATGCAAGCTGTACATAAGATTGATCCGGCAGTAACATCATCTAGTGAATGTCTGAATAAATGTATCATATGCCCTCTTTCTAGGCATAAGAGGTCCCCTTTCCCAATATCCACTTCTGTATCCCCTGAACCATTTGGCATCATACACATTGACATTTGGGGACCTCACAAACATCCTAAAATGTACAAACAGTTATACTTTCTCACAATTGTTGATGACTATAGTAGATTTTGTTGGATATATTTGATGAGAACAAAATCTGAAGCCAGATCAATCATTCTTAGTTTCTACCATTTTGCCCTTGTTCAGTTTAATTGTCATATTAAAGTAATAAGGACGGACAATGGGCAAGAGTTCAAGATGAATTCCTTTTATGCATCTAAAGGCATAATACATCAAACAACTTGTGTTTACACTCCCCAACAGAATGGGATAGTAGAGAGGAAGCACCAGCATATTTTGACAGTTGCAAGAGCCCTTAAATTTCAATCTCAGGTTCCATTATCCTAATGGGGTTTCTGCATTCAGCATGCAGTCTACCTGATTAATATCACTGCAACACCTATTCTTGACAATCAAACACCATTCCAGAAACTTTATAATAAACCTCCTTCCTATGATCATCTGAAAATATTTGGGTGCCTTGCATTTGGTGCTGATACACATCCAAACAAAGGGAAGTTTGCTTCAAGAAGTAGAAAGAGCATATTCCTGGGGCTTTCTCACACTACTAAAGGATATGTTCTTCAAGACCTAGCTACAAAAGACGTCTATATATCAAGGGATGTCATTTTTCATGAATCCGTTTTTTCCTTTTGCCACTATATATCCAAATACTTCTCAGCCTGATCCTTGCTTAGGTAGTGAAACTCAAGATTATCTGAACTCTTCCTTGAATCCTCCTGTTTATGTTCCTGATCCGATTTTAAATTCTTACAATCCTGTTACATCTCATCATCATAAAGACATATCTCATGAAGCCTCTGAGTCATCCCCATGTTTGGTGCCCAGTGATCTTAATACTCCAGCAGTCATTCAACCTGGAGTTGTACAACATGAACATCCATCCAGTTGCCCTCAAAGTTCCAATTTACCTCAACTGCCATTATGTCCCTTAACCACTAATCCACAACATCCAAATATCCTCACAAATATACCTGTTGTTGCAGATTCAAGTGAAAATACTCCTACGGATGTTGAATCATTTGTGAATAACAGATCTCAGCGTAGTAGACGACCCCCAACATATCTACAAGATTATTATTGAAATCAAATCTCTAATCCAGTTTCTTCTCATTCTTTACTCCCTATTCATTACTCTTCTCCTCGCTCACTTTCCAAATATATGTCGTTTTCCTCTCTAGCTCCGAAGTACAGATCATATGCATTAAATATGAGTATACACACTGAACCTAAATCTTATGAAGAAGCTGCTAGTTCTTCTGTATGGCAGGAAGCCATGGCTGCTGAGATTGCAGCACGGAGGCAAATGGAACTTGGATTGTGGTGCCTTTGCCTCCTGGTAAGGTCCCTATTGGATGCAAATGGGTTTATAAGGTGAAACTGAAATCAGATGGGACTATTGAAAGATATAAGGCAAGGTTGGTTGCTAAAGGGTATAATCAGAAACTTGGAGTGGATTATATCGATACTTTCTCTCTTGTGGCTAAAATGACCACAGTCAGACTCATCCTTGCTTTAGCAGCTAGATACAGATGGGTTGTTCACCAGTTGGACATCAATAATGTGTTCCTTCATGGAGATCTCCATGAGGAGATTTATATGCTTCCTCCACCAGAAGTCATTATGCCTGGGTCTCAGTTTGTTTGCAAACTGGAAAAGTCGCTATACGGGTTAAAACAGGCTAGTCGAGAATGGAACTGCACTCTTACTAAATATTTGTTAGATCAAGGATTTGAACAATCCAAGTCTGATTATACATTGTTTACTAAAATGATTGATCACTGTTGATATTGTTGGTGTATGTTGACGACATAATTGTTGCTTGCCAACACGAAGGTCATATTGAAGATATAAAGCAAGCTCTTCACAGTAAGTTCAAGATCAAAAATCTAGGGGACTTAAAGTACTTTCTTGGCATTGAGGTGGCCAAGGCTCAAGGGGGCATTCACATAAACCAGAGGAAATACACAGTGGAATTGTTGGAGCAGGCAGGTTTCTTGGACTCAAAGCCAATAAAGACACCAATGGAAACGCATCTTAATCTGGTATATCATGATTCACCATTGATCGAGAAAGTGTCTAAATACAGGCAGTTGATTGGTAAACTGATATATTTGACCATAACAAGACCTGATTTAGCGTTTTGTGTGCAGCAGTTGAGTCAATTTCTAGATTGTCCTACGGTGAACCATTTGAAGGCAGCTCATAGAGTATTAAGATACTTGAAGGGAACAATAGGGCAGGGGCTGTTGTTTCCAAGCAAAGGAGAGTTACAGCTGAAAGCATTCGTTGATGCAGATTGGGGTGGTTGCAATGAGACTAGGAGAAGTATCATAGGGTACTGCATATTTTTTGGAGATGCCCTGATCTCGTGGAAGGCTAAAAAGTAGTCTACTGTCTCAAGGTCTTCAGCTGAGGCAGAATATAGAGCCATGGCCATTGTTACTTGTGAGGTTCAGTGGATCATCTATTTGATGAGGGATTTGAAGTTGATGGGTCAAGAACATGCTCCAGTAGAAGTCTTTTGTGACTGTAAGAGTGCAATATATATTGCTGAGAATCCAGTATTCCATGAAAGAACTAAGCATATTGAAATAGATTGCCATGTTGTGAGGGACAAAGTGCAGGATGGAACTACTAAGTTGATGCATGTTCGAACGGATTTACAATTAGCTGATATATGTACAAAGGCCCTTGATGCAAGAAAATTAAATAGTATGATGTCTGCATTGGGAGTACATAATCTGTATACTAATCTTAGCTTGCGGGGGATGTTAAAACAGTTGATGATGATGGTGGATCAAGTACAAAGCAGCTGCGTTGAGCAGTCTGAGAAACTTGAGCTTGGAACTGTTGATTGAGTGCTGGAATCAGCAATTGAGGATGTTAATTGGCTTCACAATTAGTTAAGGAGCTGAAGCAATGTTGGTTGCGTATGGAGCCATCAATTGAAGAGACGGTTGCAACAGTTAGGGAGCAAGGCGCAAAAGGAAGAAGACGGCTATGGGCACGAAATGTTTAAATGCAGGATAATGACAGTTTTACCCTTTTTTAGTATGTTGTATAGGCGGTTATTTTAAGGGTATATTTGTAATTTTGTCTTCATCTTCTTCGTTTAAATAAGGATCCACAGCGTGTAAACGAAGTAGAGTTTTGGATATTTTTCCAGTGAATGAATTGTTCCAATTCTTTCTCTCTCTTGCGGTTATCCTCTTACTCTCTCATTTCATTCTTCGTGTTCTCTCCTTGCTACTTGAATGTTCAATGATTTTGTGGATAATCTAAACACATCGTGTGGTTTACAGTTTGATTTGTTTTGATGTCGAGGATGATCGAATGATCTCTCGTTGATGTTATTAGATCCTTTGATTTTTCACACATTCTACGGGTTCCGATGACTAATTTTAAGGTTATTCAGGAGTAAGTACGAGATATAATCAATACAGAGTCAACTTGTTAAAAACAAAAATGAACTGCTGAATCATTTGGGTATTGCGTCATAACGAGATAGCCAGACGGCTTTTGCCGTTAGTTGTTTCTATTTAGTTGTAATTTACTTGTTGTGATTTGATATTGGTTGTTGCTTGTTATGGCTTGGTTGTTGTATCCTTATCATTAGCAACTTCTCTTGTATATAACATGCTGTACTATTGGCATTACATTTCAATAAAAACTAGATAGTTTTCTTTCATTTTACCCCAACCTCTTTATGGTATTACAACAAGATCCTTCTTTAAAACAACAACAAATCCTCACATAAAATGGGCTGATCACTCGATGCCGCCATCCTTGTCACGGCACTCATAGCCTGAACCCCCACACCCGCATACAAAGTAAACAATTCACGACATGGCGACAACCTCATCAGGTTTTCTTGTTCATGTTGTCACCGACCTTAAATCGCCATACTATCTACATCCATTCGGATCCACGCAACCCCTAAATGAAAATGGTAAATCCATGTGGAGAAGGACCTTCTTGAATGCTCTCTGTTCAAAGAACAAGGCCGGATTTCTTGATAGCCCTATTGCGAAACCGTAGCCGAATGCAGTCGAGTATTCCTCTTGGCAATAGTGCAACGCGATCGTGTCGGTTTGGTTAAGTAACGCCTTAGAGCTACAAGAGACCGCGACACATGCAACAACCACACCAACCACACCCAAAATGTGGATTGATATGGAAGAACGCTTTATGCAAAAAATAGACAGGAGGCTTCACGAGTTGAGACAACCAATAGCCTCTATTTAACAAGAGAAATCCACCCTCTCAGTTTACTATGGATGCTTGAAAACCGTTTGGGCTGAATTGCAATCTTAGGACACACTTCCTACGGTGTTTGCGTTGCTTGCACCTGTTGCTTGACGACGGCTTTTGAGAAAATTCAAGAGAAGAGAAAGTCTTTGATTTCTTAATGGGCCTGGTCAAAAATTAGTGCATGGTACGTTCCCAAATTCTTATTATCGAACCATTATCCATTGTTAGCAAAGCATATGCCCTAGTTGTGTAAGAAGAACAAAGACAAAATTTGCAAGTCGTGCTCCTCACGCCGAGGGTGCGGCCATGGCTGCTACACATTCAGACTATAAGGGACAACTTGTACGTCGACATTATAAAATTTGGAGAGAAAGGGAGTAAGGCAGCGCTGTACACACTGTGGAAAGTAGGACCATTTGCACGAAAACTATTTTGATTTGGTGGGTTACCCACAGGATTGGGGCCAGCGACGGATAGGGCCCGACCATCACAACACTGTGAAAAGCCTGGAACTGGCAAGGACAAAGGCTTCACCATGCACACTGACATGAAGGAATCTGCCCTTCATTCATCTCGTAAATCACCCTCATTGGATTCTTGCATTGCAGGATTTTCGCTGCAACAAAAACATCGATTGTTTCAGCTAATTGGACAAGATCGAATTACCGAGGGTGAATTCCAATCTGCCGCCGACATGATTTCTGTGGCCAACCCCATTGATCACAATTTTGGTATGTCTAATCCACCTGTTATAGCCGTGCCCTTTAGGGGTAGAAAATAAAACTAAAAAAAGGGAAAAATAAATAAAACAATGTAGTAACAATCCTTAGCCACTTAGGAATTTGAAGTAGGATATATTGTTAAATGTAAATCTTATATCAACTAGGAAACTAAAATATATCTTGTATGGAAATATCTGAACCCTATTAGGAAAACACCTAAATTATCTAACATAAATTCTATCTACACAAGCTTATAAGTAATACCCTAACCTAAACAAACACACGCACAACACATCTGCCGCCGCCCCTGCTGGAAAGAAGGAAAAAAAGAAAATAGAAAAGAGCGCAGCCGTTGGTTGCCTCAAGCGCCCACTGGCCTGCACCAACATCAAATATTGTAAATTGCTTGTTGAAATTCTTCAGCAAACATAGCAAAGGGAAGAAAAAGAAAATAATTACTTCAGCCTCTTTTCTTCAACACAACTGCCGAGAGTTAGGAGGGAGAGGAAGAAAGGAATTCTTTTGTTCAACACCAATCCTATATTAATCACGGTATAATAAGTGAATCGGGGTAAGTAATCTCCCTATACTTACTATGTTTTGCAAAAATTTATACGTTATTTTGATAAGAACTTTGGGTCATGCATTAGTATTTTTGAATTTCATAAATGAATTGTATATATATGTATGTGCCGGTGGAAAGAAAATTGGTTTATGCATAATTATTTCTAACTTATGTGGCCGAGAAAATAATTGTGCATAGATATAAGCATGTGCGCCTACATATTTATGCAAGTGATATAGGATTTCAGTGGTCAAAAGGATTTTGGAAGTAACGAGTTTCAGTTTCAGTTTGAAGAATGGATAAGTGCTCTGACATGTGTGAAAACGTATAATGTATTATATATTATTTTTCAGACAAAAAGGCAAAAATCAAATCAAAAACAATAAAATCAAATTACGTGATATAATATAAACAAGTTATGGGTAATATATGTTCAAACGCAGAAAATGATATTTTGCCTTTGGAATATTTGGTCGCTGCCGAAGTAGGTGTGTAAATGTATAAAAATTTAATGGCCATTGGAATTTCATTACACTGGCTGTTGGTTTTTTTTAAAAAAAAGAAAATAAAAGAAATAAAAAGATGGCCTAAATAAAAGAATATAGATTAGGAAGAGAGTGGCAACCCCATTATGGAAATCTAGAAGCTTCAGATTCTAAATGAAAAGGGTGTTACAATACAGTTTCACCAACCATTAATAATCCAGACCGCGATATAAATGATTTACTAGGACGATAAACAAAGTTAAAAGAATGTGAGGCGTACCGTAAGATTGATGGTTGGCAAGAAGATCTTGAAACATGGAGTGTATGTCAATGTAGGAGAACTTGGTGCCAGGGAGATTGGCACTGAGGTTGTTGATCATGGCCTTTGTGTTTAAATTGAAAGGGTCAATCAGAGCGTTGACTGGGTCTGAGCATAAGCCAATTGCACTTTGGGAAAGGATGCTTGGAATGCAACCCATTAGTCCCAAACCAGCTATCACAAATTTTCTAGCTCCAAGGTTGTACAACCTCTGCTCTTTTTCCAAATTACCACCATCAAAAATCAAATAAATAAATACACTTAAACAAGAGCAAGACAAAGTTTGGCATTCTTCTGTGCTTTTTACTGTCTGTGTGGACCAAACTTTCAGTCCTCTAAAAAGCTATAACTAAAATTCTGTAAGCCTTGCAATCCAAAAAAAAAGAGAGAGAGAGAGAGAAAGAAATCGAAAAAGGAATTAAAGTCTTATAAGTGAATAACAAATGTCTTACAGTGAGCTGCTGCGTGTATTGGTGAGCTAAGAGATCTGCAAACTGCTGGCCATTGTACTGATTTTTGGTAGCATAATTAGGCATCAAATAATTGTTGAGATAATCATTGCTTCCCATTCCAACAAAAAATATGCTTCGGGACAGTGATTCAGACAAATCTGCTTGCCCAACACCAAGATTTCTGAATTCATTAAGGGTTGTCTCAAAGTTGCTGATCTGCTGATTAAACGGAATTCGACCCACCTGCAGAATCCAAACAATTTCTGTTTATTACAACTCAAAATACTCATATCAAACGGTTAGGCTTTTTTTCTTTTTTGCTTGTTATACATACATACATACATACATATATATATGTGTGTGTGTGTGTATGTGTATATATAAAATAACGTTTACCAGTAAGATCTTGATTTATGAAATAGAACTTACAAAATTTCTGCCGGTGTCGTCGAGGATTCCGGCAGCAGCGGAAGCGTAATTGACTCCGTAACGAATTTGATCACCGGAAACTTGTGAGAACGGCGGGATTAGAGGAAGTCCAAGCTGTTGAGCTGCAAAAAATGATGGAAGATTTAGGTTCTCTCTTTTTTCTTCTTTGGAATATCTTTTCCCCTTCTGTTATTCTAATATGATTGTCAAATCAACTAAGTACAACAATTATTACCATCATTTCAAAATTTGTGAACATTTTTCTTCCATTCCGCCCAGAACAGTTGGGTCTATGTTTCGACCATTACATCATATGAATTCAAAAATTCCTAACTCCTCCGACTGAACTTGCTACACTATTTCGTGGGTATGCGTTCAGCCCTTCAACAGTTCGGTTAAAACGAAAAATCTATACTTTATTTAAACATTATATAGACTTTTTCTATGGGGCATATTTATTAATGTACGGGTGTTAAGCGAACCAAATAGTTCGCGAACAGTTATTTGGTTCGAGTTCCTTCGTTAATTTTATTTAAAGGAGCTGAATTTGAACACCTAATTAAATTTGTTTACTAAAACAAGTTGAACTGTTCATGAACTGCTCGACTCGTTTAAAGAGTTATATTATTTTCGAAATGAATTCGAACAAATTTTCAAATTTGTCACCACAAACGAGCTGAGTCAAACATTTTATTTAACTAAACAAAAATTCAAATTCAAAAACATATTATTTGACTCAGCTCGGCTCGATTCGTTAACACCCCTAAACGGTAAACGGTGGATGGGGATAATATTTCTAGCATTCCTGTAGAAAACCCCACATAAACTGCTAAGCTGTACTTTGCATATGTTTGACTAGAATCCTATTCAGGTTATAATGGATCTCATGACTACTTCACTTACATTCTCATGAAATCCAAGACACTAAATCCAAAATAACTTAAACCGTTTGTTTGACTTTTACATTTAGTCAATTTTCTTTTGTGATTTGGATTCTACAAATAATTTATTGCCGTAAACCGAATTCTAACAAACAATGGGAAAATGTAGGGATGTAGTATAGTTACTCTTCTAACTATTATGTGCACCGATTTTGCAAAAACAGGTAAAGTCAAGACAGCACATATTCAAGAAAGGTCAGCATATTGTCATTCAACGGAGACTAATAGTGTTACATACACCTTCATGGATATATTTTCTTAACATAGAAGTAAAAATATTTAGGTCACGATTCAAAAAAATAAATGAATAGATAAATCACAAAAGAAATTATTCATCTATATAGCCAAGCTCATATATTCAAAAACAACATGCATGTTGTTGTTGAGAAGTAAAAATATTTAAACCAGTGTGGGTGAAACATTAACACAGATATGTAAGAAAACTACATCAAAAGAGGGAAGACACATCCCCACACAATTTCATGCTACTGAAATCTTCTTCTTACTTGTTTTTTTTTGTGTGTGTGTCGGGGGGGGGGGGGGGGTGTAGAGTAAAACTTAGGTGTTAGATTTCAACTCACAGTTCTCAATTCTAAATCGTAAGTCTTACAATTATACAGCTAAGCAAGAAAACAGGCAAAACGCTTAGTTAGGGGGGAAAATACTAAATGAAAACAACCATGCAACAGAACTTATAAGACAATTAAATAAAACAATTACCAATCGTATCAACCATAGTGAGGCCATTACAGAAACGACCAGTGGGACCACCATTGAAATCAATGCCATAAGGGAAATAATTAGCCTTAGCAAAAGAAGGAAGATCATTGTTGTTCCCATTATCAATGAGTGAATCTCCAAATATGAACATGGCAGGAACCATTGCTTTTGTCTCTCCATTACCAACATTACTGTCGGCCGACGGTGGAGAGGAAACCGGAAACGGAAACGGAAACGGACCAACTTGTACTTGTCCTAAAATTCTAATAAAAATGTTGCTACTCAATGCTAAGAATAGCAACAGTGGAAGTCTTGAAAAGCTTTGCATGTTGGCTGTTTTCTTTTTCTTCTTGCAGTTCTTTGAGGTTGCTAGAGAGGAGGTTCAAGAGGTAGAGATCAAAGGACATGTGAATGGGGGTATGTGTGAAGATTTAGTATAGGGGAAGAGGTGGTGGTTAAAGTGAAGTAAATGAATTCACCTGCATGCATACCCCTAGCAGTAAATGTACTTGCATTAATTTCATCACAGTTTTTGACTAAATTAAGACGGTTGTAGCAAGTGGGCACTAGACATTTCTAGTATGCAACTACCTGTGAACTTTTAGGCGTTCCTCACAAGAAAGTACTTTATTGTACAACATTAGTATTATGACGTTTCGAATATACATATACATCTGGTTCCCAATCTAAATTGCTTGTAACGTTGGTTTATATATATGTGTATATATATACACACATACATATATAAACAAATGTTACAAATAATTTAAATTGTCAATCGGATAAGGAAGTCCTAACTCAGCCACTTTTGGCTTTGCAAATAAAGAGTCGGATTTTGGTTTTGTCAAGGTTAGCTCATTTAAAGATCACGGCATACTTCTATATACAAATTTTATTTTTGTGAGTTTTGTAGCCATGATCGTTGGCCGTGAACCTAAGCTTTTATACCCAGCCGAGCCACATCTCACAAAAAACTGATTTACAACCTACAGGTAATTCATCAATTGAAGTTTCGTAGTCAATTACGAAAAATCTAGATTAGTAAAGACAGCCATCATTGAGTGTATTTTCGGGTTTTTCGATTTCTGCTTGTACCATTTGATGCATTGATTTACGTTAATGTATTGTATTTAATAATTATTTATAATGAAGTTGAACAAAATTTGATAAATTTATTAACAAATTTTTTTTGATATTGCCGGAAAAAGTAATAATACACTATAAAACTCATGTTAAGAAAATAATACGACGGGCCATTTGTTCTAAACATTGGAATACCAAAATAAAATATAAAAAGGAAAAAGAATGTAAAAGTTCAGCGTTCTCTTCATTGAATTCCTTTTAAAGCAAGGGAGAGATGTCCAAGAAAGCAGACTGCATGCATAGGTGAGGATTGTCGGCAGCTGCCATACAAGTACAGAGGATGAAAGTGTGTCGGAAAAGTAAACGTATCCAGAAATAAAATAAAATAAAAATAAAAGAGGATAAACCATAGAAATATAGTACAAGGAATTATGTGAGATTTGACTTCGGCAGAGTCCATTTGATAGAATCGAAATCTTAGTAGTACTTGTGAACATTCGGATATGGTCTACTGGGCTTAGATTTGGAGAGATTGAAAATGAAACAAAGTTTTTAATTACGCATTTTCACGTGTAAAAGAACAGTTTTTTAAAAGAAGTGATCCTGCTTTTCTTCAAAAAAAAAATTGTTTTTTATACGTGGTGACGCGTGATTGAAGGCATCATATTTTTCTTCGTCTTTAATCTTCTCAGATCTGAACCCGGACTAAATGCCTCCAGCCCAAAGTCCTGCTTTTTTCCTATGTTAAAAACAGAAAGAAAAATTTAAATCACTTGATTTGTAAATATTCATCGTCGACATTGATTTCAGCCTCATTAGTAGATAAAATGACCATCAAAGTTCTTAGAAAATATGAAGACAACCCTGAGAAATTACAAGGCATCATAAGAGGAACCTTGTCTAATCAAATTTCAATCAAATAGAAAGCCTTAAATTAGTCGTACGTGAAGCAGAACACAATTATATACGATATTGGCGAGGCGATAATGCTACCAAGGACCCACTAAAAATGTTGCGACTATGTGTTTTGTAAGTAGCGTGGTATATGTTTCCTTACATTACACTACTGGCCATTAGTTACAAAAAGAGTCGTCCATTCTAAAAAAAATGCTTGTTTGAAATAAGGTTCTAAACAAAGGAGAGAGAATGTAGAGAGAGAAACTCTCTGGGCACTCTCTATGCCTTAATTCTGCCTCCTTTTGTTTACTTCAACGCCTAATAGTCTGTTTTCCATCAACTGATTTACACTCTCTTGCATATCCCCCAAGATCTTTACATTTATTTTGGTGATGCCAAAATCCACACAGATTCGGGAAGCTTTAAGGAAAAAGAAGGCAGCTGCGAAAAACAAAAATAAAGCAGCTTCTGTGAGCAGTTCTGGATCTAAGAATTTGATACAGAATGAAGGAGATGATCGAGATCTGTTATTGCATGTCTCTGATGAAGAGGTCTCAACTGGGAACACAGGTTGTCAGATGGACAACTTGGATGGAATGAACCTCCAGTCCTCAGATCTTAAGGAAAATGGAACATGCAAGGTCAACCTTGAAGGATCTACCGAGGTAAATGCTTCGTTTTCCATGGATGTTACAGATCTACAAATTGTTCTTACTGGACAAGGTCATGTTGGTGCTAACTTTCAAAATAATGTTTTGGACCAACGGACAAAAGATGATAAATGCTCTCCTCCATCTGGTGTTGGAGAACAAGCTACCTGCTCTGTTTTGCCCTCAGATCCTTTTGGTCTGAAGTGTCCTGAAGGGAAAAATGACCTTCAGGATGATAACTTAAAGGAACAAAAAAGAGGAAGAAGTTTGACAAGGACACATGCAGCTCAGGCTAGATCTCCGACAACTAAGTTTGTTGATAAGAAATGGTCTTCTCTCTTTAAAGATAACAGAAAGCCTGAGAATGGTATGAAGCTGAAAAAGGTTGAAGTGGATAAATCTAAGAAAGTTTTTATTGATGTTGACAAACTTAATCATGATGATGAATGGACTAAATGTCTGGTTGGTTGCATAGTCGGAGCGTTTCCCGGTAAACAGGCGATTTTTAATCTGACCAAAAGTTGGAAGGTAAAGCACCGACTTGATTTTCACTCCTCTGGATGGATAATTTTTAGATTTGATACTACTGAAGATTTGGAACAAATTTTATATTCGGGCCCGTACTTTGTTTACGGTAGGTCCTTGGTCTTGAAGAGAATGCCTAGGTTCTTTAGATTTGGCACTGAAGCAATGGCTAACGTTCCTGTTTGGGTGAATCTTCCGGATTTGCCTATTACTTTATGGGAGGTTGATGTTTTATCTAATATTTGTTCACACATTGGACAACCGTTAATGACGGACCAACTCACTGCGTCTCGTGGTTCTTGGAATTATGCTAGAGTGCTTATTGAAATTGATCTAAGTCAAGAGCTCAAGAATGATATTGAGATTGAACTATCAAATGGAGAGTCATTTGTGCAAAGGATTGAATATGAACAAATGCCCATGTTTTGCTCGCAGTGCTCACAGTTGGGTCATTGTGTTTCATCTCATAAGGATCATAATTTTGAGGAGAATGCTAAAGGGGGTTCTGTGGTTCAACGGCGCAATTCTACTTTCGGCCCCAAGCGTCCACCAGCTAAGAGAAGTCAACAGTGGAAGAGGATTACTAATAAGGTTGAGGCTTGCTTAACAAATGGCCAAAATGAAAAAGATCAAGAGACTACGTTACTTACTTCAGCTGCACTGCACACTTCAAAACAAAATCATGATTGTGCGGGACCTTCCAAAATTGGTTCTTCTGAAGACTATGTTGCAAATGTATACAAAGAACATCATGTGGATCGAATTTCGCAATTAGAGCTGACATCCGATGGCTTCATCCAGGTTCTTTCTAAATCTAAAGAACAAGCTCTGAAAAAAGCTGAGAAGGAAAAGAATAGACAGACTAGGGGGAAAGACCCCTCTCTTGAACAATGATCACTGGTTTTTGGAATATTAGGGGTTGCAACAAACCCCTTAAGCAAAAAGGTTTGCTTAATTTTGTCAAAACACACAACCTTGAGGTTTTTGCCATTTTGGAGACCAAACTTAACTCTCTGATGTTCTCAAGGTTGGTTGGAAACATTTTCAAACATTGGGAATTTGTACATAATTTTGACTCCCATGAAGGTAAAAGGATTCTTATCTTTTGGAATCCAAATTTTGTTGAAGTTACGGTGCTCTCTGTTGATGCTCAACTGATACACTGTCTTATTAAAAGCTCTGTCACCAGTAAGTCGGTTTTAGTCACTTTTGTTTATGCTTTCAATGACTTGGTACGAAGGAGATCATTATGGCTTGATCTCTCTCGGCTCAATCTCAGTATCAATTCCCCATGGATGGTTATGGGAGACTTTAATTGTGTTTTACATGTGGATGAGAGAGTTGGAGGAAGACCTGTTTCCAACTATGAAATTGCTGATCAACAAAACTGCTTCTTTGACTGTGGACTCTTAGAGTTATCTTATACTGGATGTCAGTTCACGTGGGATAACGGTAGCATTAGGTCACGTATTGATAGGGTCATGATTAACAATCTAATGCTCGAAGATTTTCCTGATGCGAGTGCACATTATAAGTTGTCGGGTTGCCTCTCTGATCACTCTCCTTGCATCATTAATCTGCAGGATGACACACTAATTGGAAAGCCTTCATTTAAATTCTTTAACATGTGGTGTGGTCATGAGGATTTTCTTAATGTGGTTAAAGGTGTTTGGGATAATCCAGTTGCTGGTACTAATATGTTCAGTCTTTGCAGGAAGCTTAAGGCTCTTAAGGTTCCCCTTAAGGAGCTAAACAGAAAGAACTTTTCTCATATTTCAAGTAGGGTTGAAAGGGCTATACATGAACTTGATGAAATGCAATCACAAAGCTCTGTTGGCTGGGGTACTCAAGAATGGAAACAACGGATTTTGATGCAACGAAGGCGTACGTTTCTGCTTATGGAAGCTGAACAGAACTACTTCTCACAATTGGCCAAAGGAAATTACATTATGCTTAGTGACCGGAACTCCAAATTCTATCATTCAATGCTAAAAAGAAACAAAGCAAAACATAGGGTGGCTTCTGTTATGCTAGAGGATGGGTCAATGTCTATTTCTATGTCACAAGTCTCTGATTGCTTTGTGAGATATTACAAGAGGTTGATTGGTACAAAATCTGAAGTCTGTTGCATTAGGAAGGATATTATCGATGGGGGACCTAAAATCACTCTCCAAAAGGCTCAGCAACTTTCTACTCCGATCTCTGATGATGAAATTTGGTTTGCACTTAACAGCATTGGTAAGGAAAAATCCCCGGGTCCTGATGGATATTCATCTTTTTTCTTTATAAAAGCTTGGGATGTTGTTGGGAATGATTTCAAGGATGCTTGCAAGGAATTCTTTAGAAGCGGACGAATTCTCAAGCAAATTAACCATGGTAATATCTCACTTATTCCGAAAACAAGTAATGTTACAAAAGTTGATGATTATAGACCCATTACTTGTTGCAATGTGGTTTACAAAACCATCTCTAAAATTCTTGCGTTGAGATTAGCTTCGGTTATGGTTGATATTATTGACAATGCTCAAGCCGGATTTCTTAAAGGACGATCTATGATGGAGAACATTTTTTTGGTGCAAGAGCTCATCAAAGATTATGGTAGGAAGCACACATCACCAAAATGTATGTTAAAAGTGGATATCAAGAAAGCATTTGACTCCATTAGTTGGGAATTTATAGAAGGTATGCTTCATGGACTTGGGTTTCCAGTGATTTTCATCTCTTGGGTTATGGAGTGTATTACCACCGCAACATACTCAATCCTCATCAATGGCGTTCCACAAGGATTTTTCAAAGGTGAGCGAGGATTAAGACAAGGTGATCCTCTTTCCCCCTTTTTATTCATTATTGGTATGGAGTATCTCTCAAGATTATTGAGGAATATGAGCAGCTCTTTGGACTTCAACTTTCATCCCAAATGTCATGCACAAAGGATCACTCATTTATGTTTTGCGGACGATTTGATCCTTTTCTCTAGAGGTGATAATCTTTCTGTCCAGTTGCTAATGAATGTATTGAATGAGTTTGGCGAATGCTCGGGGTTAAAAGCAAATCTTGCAAAATCTCAACTTTTTCATGCGGGTCTAGGAGTGGATGGTGCTGAGATTGAAAATATTGCTGCACTTTCCTTGGGTTCTCTACCTTTTAAGTATCTCGGGATACCAATTGCTGGAGCAAAACTCCATGCTTCTCACTATTCGGCTTTCATTAACAAATTGGCGGACAAAGTTAAATCATGGAAGGCCACATCTCTCTCCTATGCGGGTCGGCTTGAGCTTATTAAATCTGTACTACAGGGAGTCAGTTGTTTTTGGCTAAGTGCTTTGCCAGTACCCTCTAAGGTGTTGAAACGCGTTGAACAAATCTGTTTGCACTTTCTATGGGGTAGTAATGGCTCTGTTCATAAAAAGGCATTGGTTGCTTGGAAAACTTGTTGTTTACCAAAAGAAGAGGGAGGTTTAGGTTTACTCCAACTTAAACCTTGGAATAAAGCTCTTCTTGCTAAATATGTTTGGGATATTCATCACAAGAAGGATTCCTTGTGGGTTCAATGGTTGCATAAAAGATATAAAATGGATGATCTTTGGCATAAAGATAAGCACAAAGGAGACTCTCCTTTGCTTAAGATGATTTTGGAGATTAGAGACAACATTGTTTGGAATGCGGGTTCGGTTAGTGGAGCTATTTGCATTCTTGAAAGCTGGCGGAAAAATGATTTTTTAAGTCCATCTCTTGCTTATGAATTCTTTAGGGTTAAAGGAGAGGGGGTGCCTTGGGTCCGTTTTGTTTGGGATAATGCAATCACCCCAAAGCATTCCTTTTTGCTTTGGTTGTCGACGTTGGGTAAGTTGCCTACAAGAGATCAACTTCCTTTTCTTGAGGATCATAAATGTCCTTTGTGCAATGAGGTGGATGAAAATGAAAAACATCTCTTTTTTAGATGTTTTAAGACTTTTTCTGTTTGGAGTGACATTTTGCAATGGTTTGGGATGCCTTCCAGGCTCAACAAATTGGATTTTATTTTGACTTGGGGAAGACGGAATCTAAGGGGGAAAGCTTATCGATCAAAGGCTGCTAAAATTGCGCTTGCTGCTGCGGTGTACTATTTATGGCAGGCAAGAAATAGACTTATTTTTGATGGTCATTCTTTTGTTTCACAGGATGTTATTCATAGAATACGCACACATGTGCTTCAAGTAATGTTTAGATTATTCCCACATTTGATTCCTAGTCAATGAGACAGCATGTTGTCTCATTTGTTTTGAATCCTTTTGTTGTGTTGGGGCTTTTGTATGGGTTACATCCTGTGGATGTTTTGATTTCATGGGTATCAATACAAATTTGCATTTTACCCAAAAAAAAAGAGTCGTCCATTCTACAGGTTCCGATAACTAATATTAAGATTATTTAGGAGTAACTACGAGATATAATCAATACAGTGTTAACTTGTAAAAAAAGAACTGCCATATCACGAGATACCCGGACGGCTTTTGCCGTTAGTTGTCTCGATTTAGTTGTAATTTATTTGTGGTGATTTGATATGGTTTGTTTCTTGTATGATTTGGTTGTTTGTATCCTTATCATTAGCAACTTCTCTTCTATATAACATGCTGTACTATTCGCATTACTTTTCAATAAAAACTAGATAGTTTTTTTCCCTTTTTACCCCAACCTCTTTATGATATCAGAACAAGATCCTTCTTTAAAACAACAACTAAAAAACGCAAAGATAAAAAAGGCTGATCATCTGGTGGCGTCATCCTTGTCACGGCACTCATAGCCTAAACCGCCATCCCCGCATACACAGGAAACAATTCACGGTATGGCGACAACCTCATTAGGTTTTTCCGTTCATGCCATCTTTGGCCCTAAATCGCCATACTATCGACATCTCTCCGATCATCCTAGTCTTGTGTTTGTCACCCAACCCCTAAATAAAAATGGTAAAACTTGTTCCATGTGGAGAAAGACCTGTTAGGTCCCTTAGAACACGCTAGAAGAGGGGGTTGAATAGTGTGTTCACCAAGTATGGATATCTTCTGGATATTTTTCGTTTTTGAGTGCAGCCAATACTTGGGTGTGTTCTTTGAAATGAATAAAAACTTTGCAAAGAGTAAAGAACACAAGGATGTATAGAGGTTCAAGTCAAATGACTCTACTCCTCTACCTTCTTGATTTTTAACAAGAAGAATTTTGAAAAGGGGATTGTTATTTCTATGGGGGAAACAACAATCAAAAATAAAATCCAACAAGATGGAAAAACTAGGCCACACGCCTAGACTACAATCAAGAATTCTAACCTCTTGAAGTCTAGCCTCCAAAGATCTTCTTTGCCCTCAAAGAAATCTTGTGGGGAGAATAGTGCACCACAACACTATCAACTAACCCTCCAAAGTCTACAAATCTTAAACAAGAAGCATCCTTGCTCCTTGACCAACAATCTACACAGCCTCTCACAATCTTCACTCACTAAGAAGAAGAATCTTCTTCCTTTACAACACAACTCTCAACAATAAAGTAAAATGTACAAGATTACAACTATTTTGAGAGCTTGAAACTTTGAGAGAAACTTGAGAGCTTGAATGGTAGAAAGTTGTTGAGGAAGAGAAAGAAACCCTTGTTTTATCACTTTGAGGATTTCTTCTCGTTTGAAATGCTTGTTGGAGCAAATAATGGGTTTTGGCATCTTGTGTTGGTGAGTCCTCATCATTGGAGATCTTCCTTTGGCATGTAGCAACATTTTTGGAGAGATTTCAAACAAAAAGGAAACCTGGCATCTTCAGGTTTGAGGGAGGGCCTGTGAAATTAACACTAAAAGAGGAGGGTACAAAGAGTCAACTGATGTTAGAAAGTGAAGCATAAGACTATTGTAATGTTGGTCACATGAAGCGCCTAATGTGTTTAATGAATAGGCGCTCCAAGTCACTTATGTGAAATTGAACATGCGTTCGAAGTCACATAGAGCGCTTTAAGTGGGCAATCGAAGGCGTTCGAAGTCACATGAAGCGCCTAATGTCAGCCTTCATGCTTGTTCGAACTAATTCTGATATTTCTCAAAAAGTACTTGGTGTACGTGCCTATTTTGGGGGGAAAATACTTTTGACTTGGTGGTACACATGAAGCGCCTAATGTAGGCGTTCAGAGTGTACTGCCTTTTTCCCAGAACACATGAGACGCCTAATGTAGGCATTCGAAGTGTTCGGGCTTCCATACACTTCACATGAAGCGCCTAATGTATGCGTTCGAAGTGTACTGGAATTCACCAAGGCACATGAAGCGCCTAATGTAAGTGTTCGAAGTATACTAACTTCCAACACATCATATAAGGCGCCTAATCCATCGTTCGAAGTACCAAATTATGCAAATCATCAAAACTTAAACTTGTTCTAACAAGACCTTCTTGAATGCTCTCCCCTCAAAGAACAAGGCCGGATTTCTTTATGGCTCTATTGCAAAACTGCAGTCGAAAGCAGACGAGTACTCCTCTTGGCAGCAGCACAACACGATCGTGTTGGCTTGGTTAAGTAATGCCTTAGCCAGAGAGCTAGAAGGGACCGCGGCACATGCAACAGCCATACGCGAAGTGTGGATTGATTTGGAAGAACGCTTTGTGCAAGAAATTGACAAGAGGCTTTACGAGTTGAGGTGGTCATTAACCTCTATTCGACAAGAGGAAACCACTCTCTCGGTTTACTATGGATGCTTAAAAATTGTTTGAGCTGAATTGCAATCTTAACACACACTTTCTACGTGCGTTTGCAGTGCTTACACCTGTGGCTTGACGAAGGCTTTTGAGAAAATGCAACAGAAGAGGAAGTCTTTGATCTCTTAATGGCCTCATCGAAAATTATCGTATGATGCGTTCTCACATTCATAGTATTGAACCATTATCCACGGGTAGCAAAGCATATGTGCTAGTTGCGTAGGAAGAAAAGCAACAAACTTTGATGCAAGTCATACTCCCTCAGGTCGAGGGTGCAGCCATGGCTGCTACATGTTCAGACCACAAGGGACAACATGTGATAATTAGAAATATAACAATTGAGTAAGAGAAGATTTTCTTCTATGTATTTCATTCCTTCACCACATACTCACTTTATACACATGAGCACCACACTAACTATGGTAAGTTGCGTATTCTACTCCTATAATTACAACATCAAAATCAATCAATAGTAAATACAAATATTCCCTATCAATCTATAATGAATACCAATATTCTCTTTCCTATTTTATTTTGTTTCCTTCTAACACTTCCCCTCAAGTTGTGCATGGGGGATCAACAATGCCCAACTTGGATAAAACTGTATCGAATGCCCTCCCAGCTACTGCCTTGGTCAAAATGTCAGCAAGTTGATCCTCAGAACACACAAACGGTAACTCAATAATTTTCTCATCCAGCTTTTCTCTTATAAAGTGCCGATCAATTTCGATGTGTTTTGTACAATCATGTTGGACGAGATTCTCCGAAATATGAATAGAAGCTTTGTTGTCGCACCATAACTTGGACGGTATCAGAACAGGAAAGCCTATGTCCTTCATCAATTTTCTCAGCCATAATATTTCCATTACTCCCTTAGCAATCCCTCTAAATTCTGCCTCGGCACTTGATAAGGATACAACTTTCTGCTTCTTACTCCGCCATGTCACCAAATTTCCTCCTACCAAGGCAAAGTATCCTGATGTAGAACGACGATCAACAAGATTTTCGGCCCAATCTGCATCAGTGTATACCTGAATATCAAGGTGTCCATGGTTTTTGAACAAGATTCCTTGCTCAGAGGTCCCCTTTAAATACCGCAGTATTCTCATGACTGCCTCCATATGATGTTCCTGAGGCCTGTGCATAAACTGACTAACAATGCCCACAGCGTATGCTATGTCTGGGCGTGTATGGGAAAGATAAATCAGCTTTCCTACTAATCTCTGGTATCTTCCGTGCTCCACTCAGGCTTCCCTTCAACAAACTCTAACCTGTGATTCATTAACATGGGAGCATCTGCTGGCTTGCACCCTGTCATCCCAACCTCTGTCAATAGATCCAGAATGTACTTATGCTGCGAAATAAAGATTCCCTGCTCAGATCTCGCAACTTCTATTCCCAAGAAATACTTGAGCGTACCCAGGTCCTTCATTTCAAACTCAGAGAACAACCGTTGTTTTAGTCCTGACATCTCCTCCTCATCACTCCCTATAATAATCATGTCATCTACATAAATAATGAGGCAAGTGACTAGGTTACCTCGTCTCTTTATGAACAACGTGTGATCTGCATTGCTCTGAAGATACTCTTGTTTTTTCATGAAGGAAGTGAACCTCCCAAACCACGCCCTGGGTGACTGTTTAAGTCCATACAAAGATCGTTTCAATCTGCACACTTCATCAAGAGCATACAATGTAGAAAAACCAGGAGGGGGTATCATATAGACTTCCTCTTTCAACTCACCATGGAGAAATGCATTCTTTACATCGAACTGGTATAAAGGCCAGGACTTAGTTGCTGCTACTGACAATAGTACGCGGATGGTGTCTAGTCTAGCAACCGGGGAAAAAGTCTCATCATAATCAACTCCATAGGTTTGGGTATATCCTCGTGCTACTAGCCGTGCCTTATATCTTTCAATGCTGCCATCTGCCCTGTACTTAATGGTGTATACCCAGCGACAACCTACCGCCTTCTTTCCTTCAGGTAACCTTGCTTTTTCCCAAGTATCATTTTTTGTCAGAGCATTCATTTCTTCTTCCATAGCCTTGCGCCATTCTGATTTCTCCATGGCCTCTTCCACTGTCCGAGGGACCTCACACCCAAATGCTGAGAAACCCTTGGCCTCTTTCATCGGATACCTTGTGCCTTTGGACATTTTTCCTGGTGAGTACCTATCTGGTGGGATACCTCTGTTCATGCGTGGTGGCAGAACTCGACCAGGCTGTCCCCCTGAAATGTTAGTATTATCCGTAATAGGTGTACATATAATAGAGCAGGGTAAGGAATCTTCTGGTGGGGGTTTAATAGACAATGGTGATGAGTCAGGCTGACTTACCTATGGCCGAATATCCGTTAAAGAATGAATATTAGACTGGTCTGGAGGTGGTATTGTAGATACGGCAGGAAAAGTACAGTCGGCAACACCTACTTGCCCTGTTGGAACAGGCACTGAATAACAGCTCAAATCATGTAACCAATCGTAGGTCTCTCCAGAAGTCTCCCCCTGAGGTCAAGATTGGGTAGAATAGAAATACTCATGTTCTAAGAAGGTACAATCGAGAGTGACATGAATACGCCGAGTACGAGGATTATAACACCGGTAGCCCTTTTGAGAAGTGGCATACCCAACAAAAACACACTTGTCAGTACATGCATCAAATTTAGTACGTTGTGTGAGAGGAATATGAACAAATACAGAACAACCAAAGACTTTGGGGGATAATGTTAAGGACGATGGAACAGATACACTAGTGGTAAGTTCTGACAACGGAGTACGATGGTCTAGTATTTTGGTAGGAAGACGATTAAGTAGATATGTGGCTGTTGCAATAGCCTCAGGCCAGAAGTGTTTTGGAGCCAGGGACTCAAGCATCATTGCGCGTGTCATTTCAAGGATAATTCGGTTTTTTCGTTCCGCTACACCATTTTGTTGAGGTGTATTGGAACAGGAAGTTTGATGAAGAATACCCTGGTTATGGAAGAAATCCTGAAGACAACTAGAAATATATTCACCACCGTTGTAAGAATGGAAGATCTGAATTTTTTCTGGAATTGAGTGGTAACCATATAATAAAGTCAGTAACTTTAGAATAAACGTCGGATTTCTGTTTAAGAAAGTAAACCCATATCATACGTGTACAATCATCCATGAAAATAACAAAATACTGGAAACCCATAGGAGTAGAACACGGCGATGGACCCCAAACATCAGAATGTATTAAACTAAAAGCACGATCAACTCTGGCATTATTTGGTTTATATGAAGAACGATGCTGTTTAGCACGGATGCATGTTTCACAAGATAGGAAAACGTTAGACTCAACTAATGCTGGAAATAAGAATTTCATATAACCTATCGAAGGGTGACCTAAGCGACGGTGCCATAACCAAAGCTGCTTCTGTGCCATTCCGGTGGCAAGATTGGACCGGCCCTGTTGTACCACATCTGTCACGTAGTACAATCCATCCTTCTCAATGCCACATCCAAGAATCACCTTCGAACGGATATCCTGCAAAAGACAAAAGGTTGGATACATAAGAACAACACAATCAAGTTCGCGAGTTACTTGACTAATAGATAAGAGTTTAGTGGATAGTGATGGTACAAACAAGCAATTGGATAGATGTAATTTTGAATTAAATAAGATATCTCCCCCACCAGTGACAGGAATTAATTCACCACTAGCGGTTTCAACATGGGACTTAGTAGGTTGGGTCCATTTTTTAATGTCGTTTGGATCATTAGTCATAGTCTCAGTGGCACCACTATCGAGGATCCAAACGGAGTTATGATTCTGGGTGGTGGACATAGTAGTATGCGCGGAAGCATGAGAAACATAAGCTGTGGGGGTCAATTTAATAGGTTTAGAAGTGCTGGGGTGCGCTTTTATAGTATCAGAGGTATAGGGGTCAGATTCGGTAATAGTGGGAAATTTGGGAACTGAACATAGGCTGATGAAGAAAGCAGGGGTGTGTTTGTCGTTTTTGCTAACTTTGGGGCGGATGAGGTCACGGGTTGAGACCCCAAGGGCTGGTTTGTTATTTTGGGTGGCAGCTCTGTTATATGCTCACTATTAAGGGTTAAAACAGGCATTTCAGGGGGCATAATGGGGCTAATGCTGGCAAAACAAGAATTAGGGTTGGACTTATAAAGTCCAACCCTGTTACCTCCTGAAGCACCTGCCGCAGTTCCTCCTTCTTCCTCCTGACATTTGTCTCCTGCGATGGCAGCCATGGAAACACCTCTGCCTTTGCTTGTCTCCCCCTGTTTTCGTTTTCCCTCGTACCAATCTGGATAGCCAATAAGTTGAAAGCACTGTTCTTTGCTATGTCTGCGTTGGCCACAGTGGCTGCATACCAAATTTTCCTTGTCATCACCACCACGCCGTGATGAGGCTGAGTGTGGTGGTTCCGTCCCTGTGCTCCTCTGTCTTGTCCCGGGTCCCTGCGATTGACCTCGGCCTTTGGCAGCCGGTGACCGTGCTACCAGGCCTTGGCCTAACCCCAATGAAGAATCTTTCTCTGAGGGGTTCCTCTTCCATACTGCAGCCCTTTCTTCTGCCCGTCTGATTTCTCTATAAGCTGCTTCAAGACTGGGCAAAGGATCTCTCTTGAGCAGATCCTTGCGGTCTCTGTCAAATCTTTCATCGATGGCAGTGAGAAACTGGTACAGCCGGAGATCTTGCATCTCCCGATTGTAAATGTTGATATCAGTTGTGCATGTCATTGGGTTTGGTTTTCTGGCATCAATGGATGTCCAGATACCTTGCAGTTTGTTCCAGCATTTTTCAATAATGTCCTCCCCCTGTCTTAATAAGCTTGCTCTCCTATGGAGATCATATACCTGCAGAGAATCACTCTCTGCACCGTAGGTTAAAGCAAGTCCATCCCATAACGCTTTCGCCGATGGGTATCTAGTAATGTTTGTGACTAAAGATGGCTCTATAGTCTGTATAATCCAGGTAAAGACGGAATTATCCGCCTGTTCCCAGGTTGAAAAATTTGGATCAGTGAGGGCTGGAGGGGGAGGAAGGCCCGTGAGATGTCCTCTCCTCCCTCTTCCGGTAATTGCTCTCAGGACCAGTGGGGCCCAGAGAGAATAGTTTGCTCCGTTTAGTTTAATGGTTACGGTAAGATTTTCTGTGGAGTATGGAACTGGGGTTTGTATGGCAGTGTTTTCTGGTAATCGTGTGGGTGTATTTCGGAGAATATTGGCCACTTGCAGAGCCAGATCTGAAATATTGGGATTGTTGGGTTGCTGTGGTGTTTGTGGTTCATCCATTGATTCAGGATTTGACATTCTGGTTTTGTCTTGGACAGGTATCGGATGGATGGAAAACTGGTAAGCTGGATGCAACAAAAGTTTAGCCACTACTGGCCGAGAAGGGGATACGCCGGGAAAGGTACACCAGGAAAGGTATTGTTAGGCAATGATGAATTAGTTCTGAGCCTAATTCAAACAACAACCAAGATGAGTACCGGGTGATTTAGTCCGGCTCTGATACCATGATAATTAGAAATATAACAATTGAGTAAGAGAAGATTTTCTTCTATGTATTTCATTCCTTCACCACATACTCACTTTATACACATGAGCACCACACTAACTATGGTAAGTTGCGTATTCTACTCCTATAATTACAACATCAAAATCAATCAATAGTAAATACAAATATTCCCTATCAATCTACAATGAATACCAATATTCTCTTTCCTATTTTATTTTGTTTCCTTCTAACAACATGTAGGTCGGTCTTTAGCGAGCCTAGAGAGAAAGGGGGTAAGGCAGCACTACACACTGTGGAAAGCAGGACCATTCGCGTGAAAACTGCTTAGATTTGGTGGGTTGCCCATAATATTAGGGCCAACGATAGTTAGGGACGCGACCATCACAATACCGTGAACAGCCTAGAACTGGCAGGGACAAAGGCTTCACCGTACGTGCACAATGACATGAAGTAAACTGCCCCTCATTCATCTCATAAATTGCCCAAAATGGATTCTTGCCTTGTAGGATTGTTGCCGCAACAAAAACAGCAGCATTTCAGCTAATTGGACAAGATTGAATTACCGAGGGTGGATTCCAACCTACAGCCGACATGGTTTATGCGGCCAACCGCATTGATCACACTTTTGGTATGTCTAACTTACCATTGCATGCACAAACATGGATTATAGTGACGCAAATGATCATATTACGAAGAATGTGACCTCTCTCGTTGCAAGTAAATCAATCAAAAGCATATACAAATGCCAAAAGATGCACATGTCCCTGTTGAAGTAGTTGACACGGTTACTTAATCAAAACTATCAGTTTAAATAATGTTTTGTGTGGTATTGGTTTTCAATTCAATTTGTTATCAGTACACAAAATTAACACATGATTTGAATTGTATGCTGTGTTAGAATATGTTTGAGTTTTGATGATTTGCACATGGTTGGCACTTGGATAGTCAGATTAAGCGCTTCATGCTGTGTGTTTGAAGTCAGTATACTTCGAACACTCACTTCAGGCGCCTAATGTACCTTGGTAAAGTCCAGTACACTTCGAACGCCTACATTAGGTGCCTAATGTGAAGTGTCTGGATCTGCGTACACTTCGAACGCCTACATTAGGTACTTCATGTGAAGTGTATGAAAGTCAGGACACTTCGAACGCCTACATTAGGCGCTTCATGTGTCCTGATGAAAAGTGCGAACACTTCGAACGCCTACATTAGGCGCTTCAAGTGTTTCATCTAGTCAAAAGTACTTTTCTCTGAATGGACACGTACTCCCAAGTACCTTTTCTGAGAAAATGTCAAGTTTCAGTTCGAACAAGCATGAAGAGCTACATTGGGCGCTTCATGTAACTTCGAACGCCTTCAGTTGCCAACATAAGGCGCTTAATGTGACTTCGAACGACTGTTCTTTTCCACATTAAGCGCTCAATGTCACATCGAACGCCTATGCTTTAGACACTTTAGGCGCTTCATGTGACCAACGGTTCAAAAGTCTTTGTGCTTCACTTTCTAACCAGTTGACTCTTTGTACCCCTTCCTTTAGTATAATTTTCACAGGTTTTCTCTCACATCTGAAGTTGCCAGTTTTCCATTCTTGGCCATGGATTTGGACTTTGTCCAAAGAGTCTTGCTACATGCCAAGAGAAGATCTCCAAGGATGATAAGGTACCATCACAAGCTGCCAAAGCCCATTATTGGGTGTGCAGAGGCTTTCAAACGGGAAGAAATTTGAAGGTCGATAAAAGAAGGGTTTTCTCCATTTGTCTTCTCCAACTTTCTACTTTGTAAGCTCTCAAATTCTCTCAAGCTCAAGCTCTCAAAATACTTGTAAACATTGTACATTTTACTTTATTGTTGAGAGTGATTATTTTA
Source organism: Eustoma russellianum (assembly GCA_036186865.1). NCBI lineage: Eukaryota > Viridiplantae > Streptophyta > Magnoliopsida > Gentianales > Gentianaceae > Eustoma > Eustoma russellianum. Next base: position 33,475,565 of record AP025063.1, on the reverse strand, counting down.
AGAAGAAGAAGAGTCTTCTTCTTGGTGAGATTCTATTGTGAGAGATTGGGTAGATTGTTGGTCAAGGAGCAAGGGTGCTTCTTGTTTAAGATTTCTAGACTTTGAAGTGTTAGTTGATAGTGTGTGGTGCACTATTCTCCCTACAAGATTTCTTTGAGGGCAAAGAAGATCTTTGGAGGCTAAACTTCAAAGGGTTAGACTTCTTGGTTGTGGTCTAGGCAAAGTGCCTAGTTTTCTGTTTTCTGGATTTTGTTCTTTGATTGTTGTTTCCCCCAAAAGAAATAACAATCCCCATTTCAAAATCCTTCTTGTGAAACATCAAGAATGTAGAGGAGTAGAGTCATTTGACTTGAACCTCTATACATACTTGTGTTCTTTACTTTCTTGCAAGTCTTTACTCTTTCTAAAGAACACACCCAAGTATTGGTTGCACCTCAAAACGAAAAATATCCATAAAATATCCATACTTGGTGAACACACTATTCAACCCTCCCTTCTAGTGTGTTCTAAGGGACCTAACAATTGGTATCAGAGCCACATCTTGTTTATTTGAGTCCAAATACAAGATTTGATCATTATAGTCTGGATCCCTTTGTTTTTGATGATGTGGGTTCTCCTAGTGCTGAAGCCTCTAGAAGAAAGAGGCAAGAAACCCTACTCCCTTCTATCTCAAATGTTCATGTCAAAGTTTCCATGTTTGATCCTCTAAACTACCCACTATAGAAGTCAAATATGGAAACCTATCTACGTTCTTGTGGGCACAGAATATGGGTTGAGGTCTCAAAAGGCTCTATGATTCCCATTGATATTGATGATCCTACTCCTGAAGAGGAGTTCCAGTTGGCCGTAAATAGCAAGGCTCTTGCTATTTTAAACAGTCCTCTTTCCTCAAATGAGAGAGCACAGATTCAAGGAGTCCAATCCGCTCATGAGGCTTGGACAAAGCTTGAGATGATCCACGAAGGAACATCTCAAGTAAGAAAGGCCAAGAGGAGACAGTTGATAAAACAGTTTTACAACTTTACTGTCCCTAAAGGTGAAAAAATTGAAGAGTCCATCCAAAGATTCACCAAGCTTGTCAACCTTCTCAAAGCGGTTGGCAAGAAAATAGAACAAGAGGATCTAAATCATTGCTTCTTAAACAGTTTAGGAAGAGAATGGAACGCAAAAGTGACGGCTATTGAGGAGTCCAAGGATTTGGAAACCATCACCTTGGACGAGCTATATGGGAATCTCATTACTTATGAGATTCACTTGGATGCACAAGAAAAGAACGACCCTATTCGCCACTCCACTAAGGCGCTTGTATGCGAGTCGGAGGACTCGGACGATGAAGTCGGACTTCTTGTCAAAAGATTCCGACGGTTTGCAAGAAAGAATGGTGATGAAGCCAAAAGATTCATCAAGGAGAAGTACTCCAAGGACAAGGTGAAGGACCAAGAGAATAAATGCTACAAGTGTGGGAAGCTTGGTCACTTCATGAAGGATTGTCGGGTGAAGGAGCCGCAACTCAAAGACAAGAAGGCCATCTACCAAAGGAAGAAGGCCTTACAAGCGGAGGAAGCCCATTGAGAGAGCATTCTTTCCGGGTCCGAGAGCGACAATGGCAATCATGATGATCTTGCACTCACGGGGGTGGTTCAAGATGATCTTGACAAGGAGTTCTTTGCACTAATGGCCATTGATGATGACATAGAGGTATGCAATATCTCATCTCACTATAGAATTATTGATGAACGAGATGATTTAGTGCAAGAAAATGACCTCTTAGATTTAAAATATAAACGTGTCAAGAAAGAGTTTAGAGCATGCTTAAATGAATATAATGACATGTTAGAAGATCACATTGCATTGCAACTTGAGCATGATATATTTTTGACTATGCATGTGATTGCACTTGAAGAGAAACATGATTTGATGAAATCATGTGCTCAAGCCCTTGAGGATAAGAAAAATGATTCAAGGGTAAGTGCTACAAAGGTAGAGGTTAAGGATGCATCTAGGCCAAGCATGAAGGCTAAAATCAAACCTAGTGCCATGTATGCATCTAAGAAGGGAAACAAAAAGGAACAAACACAAGTGGTCAAGGAGTCCAAAACCTCCTTGAAGAAGCAAAGGCACATGCCTAAACAAAAGGCTAATGCACCAAAGGCATCACAACCTTTGGTTCATGTTGTGAAACAAAAACCTTCTTCTATTCCAAAGAAGGTGGTTCCTAAAAAGGAAACATGACATGTGCCTACGCACAAGCATTCGCACAAGCATACACCAACTCACAAGCATACTCCTACATGTTTTTATTGCAATAGGAAATGCCATGTAGAAAGAGTATGTAGAGCAAAAAATAATAAGAATCTTGTGTGGGTGCCGAAAGGCGAGATGAAGGTGACTAACCTTCAAGGACCCAAAACAAAAAGGGTACCAACTTCATATGGTTCTTTTGTAGGCCCTAGCACTCAATGGAGAAAGCGAAGACAAGAAGGTCAAATGGGTCGTGGACAGTGGGTGTTCCAACCATATGACGGGAGACAAACGTCTCTTCCATAGACTCACTATGCAAGACGGAGGAGTTGTCCACTTTGGCGGTAGCAAAGCCAAATCAAAGGACATGGTATTGTGGGTAATGATTCCTTCTCTCTTAGTGATGTCTTATATGTTGTAGGTCTTAAGTTTAACTTGATAAGTGTCAGTCAACTTTGTGATGCTAATTATGAGGTAACGTTTTTGAAAACAAAGTGTGTTGTGAAAAAGGAAGATAAGATCTTATTTGAGGCTTTGCGTTTCAAAAATATTTACAAACTTAGCATCAATGATTTGGTTTCTCAAAATGTATCTTGTCTAGTTGCTAAGAATGATTTGACGCAACTATGGCATAGACGTCTCAGACATGTATGTTTCAAAACATTTAAATTTATTTGCGAAAATGATAAGGTCCGAGGCCTTCCAAAAATGAATTTCGAAAACCATGACTTATGTGACACTTGTCAAAAGGCGAAGCTTGTGAAAACAAGCTTCAAACCCAAGACAAATATTTCCACCTCTAAGCCCCTACAATTGCTTCATATGGATTTGTATGGGGATGTTGGAACAAAAAGCTTGGGTGGTAAATATTATACCTTTGTGGTAGTAGATGACTATACTCGTTATGTGTGGGTGATGTTTCTAGCTAAGAAGAGTGATGCATGTAGTGAGTTTATGAGTCTAAGTAAACGATTGAAAAATCATGTGGGCGACACCATTAAAACCATCCGTAGTGATCGTGGTGGTGAGTTCGATGGTGATTTCGAAAGTTTTTGTGTATCCAAAGGATACTCTCATGACCTTTCGGCACCTAGAACTCCTCAACAAAATGGTGTAGCCGAACGAAAGAATAGAACTCTACAAGAAATGTGTAGAGCAATGTTGAATGAGTTCGGTTTGCCTAAGTATTTTTGGGCCGAAGTGGTAAATGCCGCTTGCCATGTGATCAATCGTGTCTATTTGAGACCATACCTAAATGTGACACCATATGAGCTTTGGAATGGAAAAGTTCCCAACATTGGGTATTTCAAAGTCTTTGGTTGCAAGTGTTTTATACTTAATACCAAAGATTCTTTGGACAAACTTGACCTCAAAGCGGATGAAGGTATCTTTTTAGGTTATGCCTCAAATAGTAAAGCATTTCGTGTTTTCAACAAAAGGAGTCAAAAGGTGGAAGAATCAATTCACGTTAAGTTTAATGAGTCACTTAGTGACGAACCTAAACTTAATGAGGATTGTGAAGAGGATGAAGATGTGACTCCTCAAGAAGAAATTCTTGAGGATATTCCTATGGTTGTCCCTCAACAAGAGATTGTTGATGATCCTCCAAATGGAAACCTCTTCATTGACTTGAGAATTGAACCTATTGAAGGTACACCTCCACCTTGTGTGCATGAACTTAGTGAGTCAAATAGAAATTTTTCTCATACTCATGTTGATACACAAAATGTAGAAAATGCATCACACATTCCGGAGCATGAGGTTCATGTGGATGATGAAGGTTCATCTCTTTCGGAACATGATCAAGAGGAAGTTGGAGATGTCTCCAATCTTCCTAGATCATTTAAGCACAAAAGTTCTCACCCTCAAGAGTTGGTCATAGGTGATCTAAATAGGGGTATCACCACACGAAGGCAATATAGAGAGAATGCATTTGTCTCTCTTATAGAGCCTAAAAATATTAAAGATGCACTTCTTGATGAAAATTGGATCTTGTCTATGCAAGAAGAATTAAACCAATTTGAAAGAAGTGATGTTTGGGAGTTAGTTCCTAAACCACACGATCATCCTATTATTGGTACGAAATGGGTTTTTCGTAACAAGATGGATGATCAAGGTAATGTCACTAGAAACAAGGCTAGGTTAGTTGCTCAAGGATACCGTCAAGAAGAAGGTATTGATTTTGATGAGACATTTGCACCCGTAGCACGGCTTGAAGCTATTAGGATGTTATTAGCATATGCTTGTTATAGGGATTTTAAACTTTACCAAATGGATGTTAAATCCGCTTTCTCGAATGGTGTTATTCAAGAGGAAGTGTATTTTGCACAACCTTCCGGGTTTGAATGTCATGATTCACCACATCATGTCTTCAAACTTAAAAAAGCTCTTTACGGCCTCAAACAAGCTCCAAGAGCTTGGTACGAGAGGTTAAGTATTTTTCTTCTTAATAATGGTTTTTTAAGAGGTAAAGTTGACACTACCTTGTTTATAAAAGAACAAGGTAGAAATCATTTAATTGTTCAAGTATATGTTGATGATATTATTTTTGATGCTACTAACAATTGTCTTTGTGAGCAATTTGCTAGTCTTATGCAAGGTGAGTTCGAGATGAGCATGATGGACGAACTTAACTATTTCATTGGATTACAAATCAAGCAAACCAAAGATGGCGTGTACATTTTCCAAACCAAATACACAAGAGATTTGCTCAAAAAGTACAACTTTGGTGAAGGAAGAGAGGTAAACACTCCTATGAGCACAAGTGCAAAGCTTGACAAGGATGAAAAAGGAAAGCATGTCGAGGTAACCTTGTATCGTAGCATTATAGGTAGTCTACTTTATTTGACGGCTAGTAGACCCGATATTTTACATGCAGTATGTTTATGTGCTAGATTTCAAAGTGATCCTAGGGAGATGCATTTTATTGCGGTAAAACGCATCCTTAGATACCTTAGAAGTACTTTGAAATTTGGTTTATTTTATCCTAAGAATGCATGTTTTGATTTAAGAGGATATTGTGACTCCGATTATGTGGGGAGTCTAGTTGATAGGAAGAGCACCTCCGGAACTTGTCATTTTATCGGAGATTGTCTCGTTTATTGGTTTTCCATGAAACAAAATAGTGTGTCTCTTTCTACGGCAGAATCCGAATGTGTGTCGGCTGCCTCGTGTTGTGCACAGTTATTATGGATGACAAACACTCTAAATGATTATAACATTCACTTCTCAAAGGTGCCAATTTTGTGTGATAACACGTCCGCGATTAATATTGCACAAAATCCCGTCCAACATAGTCGGACCAAGCACATTGAAGTGAGGTATCATTTCATCCGCGATTGTGTACAAAAGAACTTGGTAAGTGTGGAATTCGTTCCTACACGAGACCAATTAGCGGACATTTTCACGAAACCCTTACCTAGTGATGTCTTTGTATCTATAAGAAGTAGGTTGGGGTTGCTCAACATGGGTTGATAAAACCATCTTGAGTTTTGAGCACGAAAATTTCAAAATTTTCAAGATCAGTGCACATAAAGCGCTTCATCACACTTGCTTCAAGCGTTCGATGTCACATCAAGCGCTTGATGTTAAGGATGTCACTCGTTCGAAGTGACATCAGGCGCTTTATGTCCCTTTACAAAGGCGTTTGATGTAGGATTAAGCGCTCTATCTGACTATGTTCATTCGTTCGATGTAACATAAAGCGCTCAATCTGCATCTCCACAGCCGTTCAATGTGACTTTAAGCGCTTCATCCAATTTTGTGAAGTCGTTCGAAGTCATATTAGACGCTTCAACCCTAAATCTTCACTGTCCTGTCCGCCGCCTCTTCAGTTTTCGCACCATTCAATCATCATTAACTCCTGCCGCCATTACTTTTTCCCTCTTTTCCACGTTTTCACAATCTCCCACCTCTTCATCTTCCCCAAATTTATTTCCTCTTCCTCCACTACTCTTTTCCACTTCCCCACTCTCCCATCTCCATTATTTCCACTAACTCTTCATCATCCTCATCTCCTTTATAATCACTCTCTTTTTCTCTCAACTTCCATCTTCATCTACGCTTCCCATCTAATCTCTTCTATTTTTTTAAAATCCTCTCAATCTCCCTACTCCAATGGCCTCGGCTGGACCCTCAAAACGCCCTCGCAGTCACAAGAGAAAGCAAACCGCTGGAGTAGTTGAACCACAACAACTCATCTCCATTCGTGAAAATCTCTCCAAGGAAAATTTTCCTTGGTTAAAGAAATTCGATCCAGAGATAACCAAACCACCTCGTCACACGGGAAAAGGAGTACATGTTTCCTTGTACTCCAATATGCTCTTTGAAGAATGGCACACCAACAACCGTCCTATTGTTCCACTCAAGCTGCTGAGTCTCAGCGATCTGTCCGAGACTCGCAATATGGATCAAATTGTGTCTTTGCTAGAGTATCAAGGATGGACCTCTCTCTAGTTCAGACTGGATATGCAGGCATTTTCCTGGGAGCACACCAAATTGTTCTATGCAAATTTGTGGGTTACTCCACAGTCTGAATCTCATCCCTTCTCTCTGAATACTGTCATTGATGGTACGCCTCTCAGTTTTTTTTATTCTCGAAATCTGTGATGTCCTCGGGATAAGAAACGAAGGGCTAAGTGACTTTTCCGTATTTGACTGGAGCAGTAAATACGGAATTAATGAACAAGATGTAAAGTTTAATCTGGGATTCTTTCCGTCTCGAAAGACTCAGAACATGGCTCTTTTAGACCGCATCTTGTTGGTCATCGTCACTTACTGTGTTAATGGTAAGTCGACACGAAATCCAAGCAACATGGATTTCTACGTCACTTACCGCATCAAACATGAAACCCAACTCAATTTTGTCTAGATTATGATTGAAGTCATGTTTGCTGCTCTTCGGAAAACTTTCAAGGCTTTACCTTTTGCAAATATCATCACCATTCTTCTCAAATCAAAAGATATTGTCATTCCTGAAAATGAACTCATCCCGGTGGCAAATACGGATTACTATAGCAATTACAATATTGCCCAAGCCATCGACTCCCAAAAACGAAAAGCCACTACCATTCCCGGTCTTGATGATGAGGCAGATTCTGAGCCTCAAGAAGATGTTGAATCAAGTACCGTGGCCCAGCTGCGTGTCCAAATTCAATCATTGGAGAAATCTGTTCAGCAGCTTCAACTCAGAGATGCGCGTCATGAATATCGAACCAATGTTCTCAAGGCAGCCCTCCTCCGTGAATTCCCTTGGGCCTACTTTCCTCCTAATTTTGATTATTTAGGGGGAGAACATACTGGAGATGCTGCTGGAGATGCTGTTGGTGCTGGAGACGCCGCTGAAGTTGGTGCTGGTGGAAGTGGGCAGGCTGAAGGGAGTGGTCAGCAACCGGGTGGGTTTGCAGATTTTGCATCAAGTCATTTTTAGTTTTGGAGATTTGCAGCCTGGTGGAAGTGGTGGTGGACTGTAGTTATTTCCTTTTATTTCTGATGGTTTGACCTTGTCATTTGATTACTTGCAACTTTCTGTCTTCTATCTGTAAATCAATTTCCTTGTGTTATTGGTTTTGTGTTAATCTTTATGAACATCGTTTGCATCGTTTCTTGCGTTTTTTTTGTTGCTATCTCAGTAAACGTATATGTTGCACTTTGTGAGGGGGAGCACGTGTTAAGGGGGAGTCAATTTAAAATAATTCACTTTGTGAAATCATCAAAAAGAGGGAGAATATTAGAACATGTTTGAGTTTTGATGACTTGCACATGGTTGGCACTTGGATAGTCAGATTAGGCGCTTCATGCTGTGTGTTTGAAGTCAGTATACTTCAAACACTCACTTCAGGCGCCTAATGTACCTTGGTAAAGTCCAGTACACTTCGAACGCCTACATTAGGCGCCTAATGTGAAGTGTCTGGATCTGCGTACACTTCGAACGCCTACATTAGGCGCTTCATGTGAAGTGTATGAAAGTCAGGACACTTCGAACGCCTACATTAGGCGCTTCATGTGTTCTGATGAAAAGTGCGAACACTTCGAACGCCTACATTAGACGCTTCAAGTGTTTCATCTAGTCAAAAGTACTTTTCTCTGAATGGACACGTACTCCCAAGTACCTTTTCTGAGAAAATGTCAAGTTTCAGTTCGAACAAGCATGAAGAGCTACATTGGGTGCTTCATGTAACTTCGAACGCCTTCAGTTGCCAACATAAGGCGCTTAATGTGACTTCGAACGACTGTTCTTTTCCACATTAAGCGCTCAATGTCACATCGAACGCCTATGCTTTAGACACTTTAGGCTCTTCATGTGACCAACGGTTCAAAAGTCTTTGTGCTTCACTTTCTAACCAGTTGACTCTTTGTACCCCCTTCCTTTAGTATAATTTTTACAGGTTTTCTCTCACATCTGAAGTTGCCAGTTTTCCATTCTTGGCCATGGATTTGGACTTTGTCCAAAGAGTCTTGCTACATGCCAAGAGAAGATCTCCAAGGATGATAAGGTACCATCACAAGCTGCCAAAGCCCATTATTGGGTGTGCAGAGGCTTTCAAACGGGAAGAAATTTGAAGGTTGATAAAAGAAGGGTTTCCTCCATTTGCCTTCTCCAACTTTCTACTTTGCAAGCTCTCAAATTCTCTCAAGCTCAAGCTCTCAAAATACTTGTAAACATTGTACATTTTACTTTATTGTTGAGAGTGATTATTGTAAGAAGAAGAAGAGTCTTCTTCTTCGTGAGATTCTATTGTGAGAGATTGGGTAGATTGTTGGTCAAGGAGCAAGGGTGCTTCTTGTTTAAGATTTCTAGACTTTGAAGTGTTAGTTGATAGTGTGTGGTGCACTATTCTCCCTACAAGATTTCTTTGAGGGCAAAGAAGATCTTTGGAGGCTAAACTTCAAAGGGTTAGACTTCTTGGTTGTGGTCTAGGCAAAGTGCCTAGTTTTCTGTTTTCTGGATTTTGTTCTTTGATTGTTGTTTCCCCCAAAAGAAATAACAATCCCCATTTCAAAATCATTCTTGTGAAACATCAAGAAGGTAGAGGAGTAGAGTCATTTGACTTGAACCTCTATACATACTTGTGTCTTTACTTTCTTGCAAGTCTTTACTCTTTCTAAAGAACACACCCAAGTATCGGTTGCACCTCAAAACGAAAAATATCCATACTTGGTGAACACACTATTCAACACCCCCTTCTAGTGTGTTCTAAGGGACCTAACATGCTGACATGTGGAGAAAATTTTCGTGTGATACATGTCTTATCCTCGAGAAAGTTGATCGGAGTGGTTAAGGTGTGAGATTGTCTTTACTATTTCGAGTAGACTCCAGGCTACGCCATGCTTTCAACTCAAGTAAATATGCTAGGAGATGGCATCGCAGAATGGGACATCTACCTTTTCGCAAGCTAGGATTAGTCTATAATTCGTTTGCATCACCTGATTCTTTGTTTTGTGATGCATGTTGTTGAGCACGTCAAACACATTTATCTTTTCCAGTCAGCAAAATAAGTCGTTATGCATTTTGTATTTAATTCATTGTGATAGTTAGAGATCTTACAAAACGGCTAGTCTCACATGAGCACACTTTTTTCTTACGATTGTGGAGGACTATAATCGTGTGACTTGTGTCTATTTAATAAGATTAAAATTAGACACATTATATACTATATTTTTTTAAAATGGGTAAATGTTCAGTTTCATGTGCAAGTTAAGAAAGTTCATTTGGATAATGGATTAGAATTTACAAGTCATGGGATTCTCGATTATTATTTAAGACATGATATGAAACCACAAACCTGGTGCACTTACATGCCTCAACAGAACTGTATGGTAAGCACTGGCATATTCTAAAGGTTACACGCCTATAAAATTCTGGGAGAATGTGTGTTGATGGCGACATATTTGATCAATCGAATGTCATTATCTGTTTTGTATAATAAAACACCCTGTGAATTTATAATGGACAAAGCGTCAACTTATGATCATTTTAAGAGTTTTTGGTTGTTTATGTTATCAACATACATACCATAGACATAAAGACAAGTTTTCATAAAAGTACGTGCAGGGGATTTTTGTTGGATACTTGTATAGAACAAAAGGTTACAAAATTTATGATCTTAAGACACACAAAATATATGTTTCTCGTGATGTTCATTTTGAAGATGATGAATTTTCGTTTGCATCCAGTATTGGATTGCCTGTTATGGTAATTTACCACGACGAATTGAGAATGAGGTTGTGCAACCTTCCGGGCCAGTACAGCTAGTGGAGCCGCCCATTAACGCCACCGCTTCAAGCCAAGCTCACCCACACCTTGGTCAACTTTATAAGCATTTGGCCGATTATGACGTCGATTAAATTACTGCTGGTAGTAGATTAGGTTATGGTACCGATTGTTGATTAGTTAATTCTTTGATATAATTGGCTAAGAAGGGAGACTAAGTTCGAACCATTGATAAACTTATGATCTTTAAATATTCAGTTAAAGTCATCATCGTTTGATAAGTTCACTCGTGTTAATTGATGAGTTAGAGACATTAGTTCGTTTGTGTTCTATGGTATATAATCTAGATGCGAGCTAAATAATTTAGTTGGTCATGTTATTATACTTTATGTTTTATAATCAAAGATCCAGTCTAAACGAAAACATATTAGACCATTTGAAATGTCCAATTTGATTATATAAGCTTTTCATTTGATTGGTTAATGGTAACTGTTAAATCTTGAGATCAATGTTTGATGTTTTTCATTGATAAATTTGGTGTACAATCGGTCTCTATTTATACAAGTCTCAGCCATCTATACAAGGAAATACATTTATCACCTAATCAATCTTAATCAATCAAAATTGAATTTTCCAGCTAATCAAATCAATCAATCTAACTATGGTAAATATTGACTCTATTATACAAGGTAAGTGAATATCACATCATATCTCTTAACACTCCCCCTCAAGTTGAACAGTGGGATCCCCGATGTTCAACTTGTTTAAGACCCTTGTGAATATTCACCCATTCACTGTCTTGGTGAGTATATCTGCGAGCTGGTCTTCTGAACGGACAAATGGGAGAGTAACAATGCCGCCATCAAGTTTTTCTTTAACAAAGTGTCGGTCGATCTCGATGTGTTTCGTCCTGTCATGCTGAACTGGGTTTTCTGAGATACTAATCGATGCTTTGTTGTCACACTTTAGACACGTCGGACCCTTCATCAAGAGACCAAGTTCAGCCATAAGCTTCCGTAACCATAATACTTCGGTAATGCCTTTCACAATTCCCCGAAACTCTGCTTCGGCACTAGACAACGCAACCACTGATTGTTTCTTGCTTCGCCAGGTTACCAGATTTCCGCCAACCAACGTGAGATACCCTGATGTGGAGCGCCTATCCACCACATTTCCTGCCCAATCTGCATCAGTATATGCTTCAATATTGAGATGTCCATGATTTTGAAACAAAATTCCTCGTCCAGGTGTGCCCTTAAGATATCTCAGAATCCTGAAAACTGCGTCAAGATGCTGTTTTTGTGGGTTGTGCATGAACTGACTCACTACTCCAACAGCATATGCTATGTCTGGTCGAGTATGAGAGAGATAAATCAATTTTCCAACTAATCTCTGATACCGTTCTCTTTCAACCATTGGTGCCCCCTGAATTATCTCCAGCTTCTGGTTCGGAACCATTGGAACATCCACTGGTTTTCCATCCAATAGTCCCACTTCGGTCAACAAGTCCAGAACATACTTCCGCTGCGAAATGTATATTCCTGATGACGATCTTAGTACTTCAATTCCCAAAAAATACTTCAGGCCTCCCAGGTCTTTCATCTCGAACTGAGTGAATAAATGATCCCTGAGACGAGAAATTTCATTAATATCATTTCCAGTAATAATCATATCATCAACATAAATTATAAGACATGTAATATAACTTCCCTGTTTTTTAAAGAAGAGTGTATGGTCCGCATTGCTTTGTTTGTACCCGTCCTTTTTCATTACCGTGGTGAATCGACCAAACCAGGCCCTGGGTGACTGCTTGAGCCCATAAAGTGCTTTCTTCAATCTACACACTTGATTTTGTTCAAACTCATCAGCGAAGCCTGGTGGAGGCTCTATGTAGACTTCTTCCTTTAACTCTCCATGTAAGAACGCGTTTTTTACATCAAACTGGTGCAATGGCCAATCTTGATTAGCAGCGATAGAGAACAGTACCCGTATTGTATCAATCCTGGCTACCGGAGAGAAGGTCTCTGAATAGTCAATGCCATAAGTTTGTGTGTATCCTTTTGCAACAAGTCTCGCCTTATGTCGCTCAATACTTCCATCGGCTTTATACTTATTTGTGAACACCCACCTGCATCCAACTGCTTTCTTTCCGATAGGCAATTGACACTTTTCCCATGTTTGGTTTTTCTTAAGTGCTTCCATTTCTACGACCATTGCTTCTTTCCATTGTGCCATTTTGTATGCCTCGTCCACTGTAGTAGGGATTTTTTCTGTGCACAAAGTTACAAAGAAACTATGCGCGGGATTCATCTTGTTTTCCCACACTTTCTCGACAGGGTATCGGGAGGCTCGAGCCATTTTAGTAGGTGAATACCATTCAGGTGGTATTCCTCTGTTCTTTCTGGGTGGAAGCACGTGCCTCGGTGTTTCAGAAGGTAGTGGTTGTTCACATCCCTGGTTCTCTGAAAAGAGGTTAGTACACTCAAATGTATCTTGGGGATTGGGATCAACAAGAGTATCAGGATAATCTGGGTTACAAACAAGTGTACTAGTGGTATTATCAACAAGTGTTTCAGTGGTGTTATTTTCATGTATAACATCGTTTACCTGTTGCGGAATATTCATTTGGGGAACATCATTGGTTGGTACTGTAATGGGGTCATCTATATCGCAGGCTGCTGCTGTTCGATCGGTGTCATCTACTTGCAGTGTCGGTTCAGTTACCGGCCAATGTGGTACTGACAGCCAATCGAAAGTATCATCGCTAGTTATCTCCCCCTGAGACTGAGATTGGGTGGAAAAGAAAGGTTCGGTTTCAACAAAGGTGCAATTCATAGTGATATGAATGCGGCGTGTACGAGGATTATAACAGCGATACCCCTTTTGGGTAGAGGAATATCCGACAAAAGCACATTTCTCAGCACAGGGGTCAAATTTGTCACGTTGGGCTTTAGGTACATGAACGAACACAGTACAACCAAAGACTTTGGGTGGTAGTGTCATAATGGATGGAATTTGTGTCTGGGTAGCTAGTGCTTGGAGGGGGGTTTTATGGTCAAGTGTAGATGTAGGAAGTCGGTTACTCAGGTAATTTGCTGTAGCCACTGCCTCCGGCCAGAAACCTCGAGGAACATTAGTATCAAGCATCATGGCTCGGGTCATTTGAAGGAGTGTGCGGTTTTTTCGTTCAGCAACACCGTTTTGTTCAGGAGTACCGGGACAAGAGGTTTGATGGATTATGCCTTTATCAAGACAGAACTGTTTGAGTGCCCCGTCTAAGTATTCCCCACCATTATCTGAGCGAAGAATTTGTATGGAGGTATTAAATTGTGTATGAATCATTTTGTAAAACTCCATAAACTTTGTGGGAACTTCAGATTTGTGTTTGAGAATGTATAACCATGTCATGCGGGAAAAATCATCGATAAAAATAACAAAATATCGATACCCAAGTGGAGTTTGGTATGGGGCAGGACCCCAGACATCTGAGTGAACTAAAGAAAACATCGTAGTAACCCGAGTATTATTCAACTGATATGTAGCTCGAGGCTGCTTGGCCCGGAGGCAAGTGTTACAAGTCAAATCACGCAGTTTATTTAATTGGGAAGAAAATAAGTCTGGAAAAAGAAATTTGAGATAACTAAACGACGAATGTCCTAACCGGCGATGCCAGAGCCACAATTGACGAGTAACTGATCCGGTGGCAAGATTAGATCGTCCCTGTCGTTCTACAACATCTACGTAATAGAGTCCACCACGTTCAGTACCACGTCCAAGTATGTGCCCCGTATGAATGTCCTGCAAGATGCAAAACGAAGGATACATGAGAACAACACAATTTAATTCTTTGGTAATTTGACTAATTGATAATAATTTTGTGGAGAGTGTAGGGACAAAGAGACAATGTGAAACGGTAATATCAGGTGTGATGGCGATGGCACTGCCGCCTCGGACTGGGACACTTTCACCACTAGCAGTCTCAACGTGGGACTTTGTAGGTGGTGTTTGGCTAATAAAGTCATTGGGATCGAATGACATAGTGTCGGTAGCCCCACAGTCAAATATCCATTCGGACCTGGTTGGCAATTTGGGATTTCGTACATGATAGGCAGAATTAGTGTTATAATGGGGATAAGGGTCGTTTTGTTGGTGGTTGTGCAATTGAGGGGGTATTGTGGAATTAGTGGGCTTTATTGTACTGGATTTTGGATTAGATGGAATGTGAGGGACTAAACTGCTCTTGTCAGAACCTTCAGGGACTGTTCCCACTCCTCCAGAAAACTGAGGGACGGCTCCTGTCATTTCATAATTTCTGTGGACTACACTGGAATTATTAGAAAACACGGGGACTGGGGGTGTAATTTGTGAGTATAAAAACGATGGGGGGGCTAGGGTTTTCTTCTAGCCCCCATTTACCTCCAGCCGCTGCAAAACTTTGCGCCGCTGCTGCTTCCTTCTCCGTCTCTCCCTTCTGGGTTGCTGTGCTGGTTTGAGGTGTGGGGTGCTGCTCCTCTGGTGCAATGCTACCGTCCTCAATGGGGGAATTAAAGGCAGCTGCTCCAAATCCAGTTGTGGGTTTCTTCCCCTCCCACCAATCTGGGTAACCAACCAATTGAAAACATTTTTCTTTGGTATGTCCTTTTTTCTTACAATGACTGCAAGAAAGATGGCTTTTGTCTTTACCATCCCGCGATGATCCTGTTGAGCGGGGTGGGTTTGGTCCTCCTCTTCCTCGGCCTCGGCTTGCTGCGGTGGTCCTTGCGGTTAGTCCCTGTCCCAACCCCACTGATGAAGACACTGTTTCTTCTGAGGGGTGATGTCCCTTGAGGACACTGTTTCTGGCCTCTGCCCTTCTTATTTCAGCGAATGCTGCTTCTACAGTTGGTAGTGGGTCTCTTTTGACTATCTCCTTTTTTTCTTGTTCGAATTGATCACTGATGGCTAGGAGGAATTGATACAGCCTTGATTCCTGAATTTTTCGGCTGTAAATTCCGATATCTTCCGGGCAGTGCATAGGGTTTGGATCTTTGGTGTCAATCGACACCCACACGTCCTGCAATTTGTTCCAACATTCCTCAACTGTGCCAGTCCCTTGTCGGATTGTGCTGGCCCTTTTGTGTAAGTCAAAAATTTGTAGTCCATCCTCACCCATGCCGTAGGTGAGGGCTAGACCTTCCCATAAAGTTTTGGCCGTGGGGTACCGTGTGATGTTGCTTATCATAGTTGGCTCGACATTCTGTAAAATCCATGTGAATACTTTGTTATCGTCTTGCTCCCATCTGGGGTACTCCGGGTCAGTGGCCTGCGGTGCTGGTGGGTTGCCTGTTAAGTGCGCTATTTTCCCTTGACCAAGAATTGCTCTATAAATTACAGTGGACCACAGTGAATAATTTCCACTGTTTAATTTGACAGATATGTGTAATGTTTCAGGTGTAGGGGATGGTAATATCGGTTGTGTTGGTGATGGATGGAGGCTTTCTCTGAGAATTTGGGCGATTTGCAGTGCCCATTCTCCAGGATTACGATCGTTGGATGATGAACTTTCGGGTTTTTCTGTTTCTGACATTTTTGGTTGATTTGTTTCAGGAATCAATCAGCACAAGTGATCTGATAAAGCAACACAGCGCTATTGCTGTGAGGGTTTAATCAAGGTACTAGTCAGGCCGTTTGGCTGAGAAAGGGTCGTGAAAGCAGGTGAGTATAAGGCTATGATGAGATTATTCTGAGCCTAATTTTGCCCAGAAATCTCAGATTTGTTCAGAGAGGAACACTCCTGCTCTGATACCATGTTAAATCTTGAGATCAATGTTTGATGTTTTTCATTGATAAATTTGGTGTACAATCGGTCCCTATTTATACAAGTCTCAGCCATCTATACAAGGAAATACATTTATCACCTAATCAATCCTAATCAATCAAAATTGAATTTTCCAGCTAATCAAATCAATCAATCTAACTATGGTAAATATTGACTCTATTATACAAGGTAAGTGAATATCACATCATATCTCTTAACAGTAAATTTTATGCAGAATTGTAGAAATCGAGGGGATGGGGCATACGACAACATCAAGGGGGAGGGGGAAATGACTATTCGAACTGATTATATTAGGAAATTTTTTTTAATAATTTGGGGAATATTCCTAATTAAAAACTTTTGACAATCATAAACGATCAACATATACATGCTGGCGTTTGCTCAAAGTGGCCAAACTTTATTCTATTTCATTTGCGCTTCGGGAAATGACAAATATAACATATAAGGTCACACGTTAATGGTGAAAATTAAAAAATTACGTAGCGGTGGCTAGAGATGAATGTATCACTAAACATTTTCACTTAATCCTTCCATACTTTCAAGTGAAGGATAATCTGTGTATCCAATCACAGGATCAGTTGTGTAGAAAGTTTCTCTATTGTACTTATTAAGAGGAGCATTTAACTCGAATCTCTTAGGCAAATCCGGATTAGCCAAAAACAGCCGTCCATATGCGATCAGATCAGCATGTCCATCATCTATAGCTTTCATCCCATCCTCTCTCTTATAGCCACCAGCAACCACAAAAGTACCTTTGAAGGCCTTTCTAATTGGGACAAGACTCTCTCCACACTCAGATATCTCATGAGGAAGTTTCATCCTTGGCTCCACCACGTGGCAGTACAAAACTTCGAGCTTGCTCAATGCCTTGGCCATGTAAACACCAAGAGCTTCTGGGTTCGAATCTTTCAACTCAAAGTTATCAGAAAAAGGGGATAGTCGCATTCCAACTTTCTTTGATCCAATTGCATTAGTGACTGCTTCAACTATCTGGAGAGGGAATCTTGCACGGTTTTCGATGGATCCACCGTACTCATCAGTTCGATCATTGACTTGATCGTTCAAAAATTGGTCTAGTAGATACCCATAGGCTGCATGGATCTCAACTCCATCAAATCCTGCAATATTTTTACGTCAGTTGAGCACATGAGAATTGTTTCCTTTGTTGAGTTCTTCATATGTGCAATATGCAGAAGAAACGAAAGCTATATTCTTCTCCAATGTGGTTGTTCTAGACAACATTGAGAATTTTATAAACATTTGTAGATTTGGAAAATCGTTTTCGAATGGTTTAAATAACACATTCTTCCTTAACTTTATAATACGATGGAATAAAGCAAAATGACTCACTAAATTTGATGCAGCTCTTATATCATGAAATATCAGTTGATTGACACAGCTTGGCGTAATTTTTATGATAGGACTTCGGAAAACAACTTCTGTGTATTTTTAACACATGAGTATAGTTGCGTACATCCGATCTCTTGTACCTATTATAGGCGGGATGCTTTATGGTAATGAGTAATGTTGTTTTTGTTATATATTTGGAAAATCCTACCTTCTGTCCAAAAGTAAGCTTTATCTTTGTCTTGAAAATTACACCATTCTGATTGCGCCCCAACGATGACATTTGCACCAAACTTTTGGACGTAAAATAAGAAATTATTCTTTTTTTTACTTTAATATTTATATATTTAATTTACCATAACGGACCCTCTTATGCCTTGAGGAAAAATGCAAATAGTTAATGGAATAGTTTTGAATATTTGTGACCATATATTTGATAATCGCAACGTATCTTACCAGCTTCCATGGCATTAATAGCTGCAAGCCTGAATTGTTCGACAATCCCAGGAATTTCCTCTGTTCTTAATCGTCTTGGGGGCGAAAATTCTTCCACATCAACACCATTAGGTGGTGAGGATATTCTCTTGTCTGTAGAAGATATTGGAGCCTCTCCATTGGGCTGATATCCTACAATTTGCACTTTGATTAGATTTCATACATGCAGCTACTAACACTTTTCATTTGCATATGAAGACTTCTCATGGTCAATGGTGAAAAAACGAGACTTTGTAAAAGCAATAAACAAACAAGAGAACTGTTTAAACGACCAAATATGTTTATCTCATAAAAGTAACCCAGTGATTCAGATCTTTAACTTGGACCAAAAGTTGAAATCCCTTATTCTAGACGACTCCACTGTCCCAGCCCCAAAGAGCTATGTGGAAGATGTAAATCAGAAACTCAGCAGACTTCTAGATTGGGTGAAATCTTACGCAGTGACACACACAAGGTGTCCTTCCACAAACCAGGCATTCGGCCTCGCAGCAGAGGAACACTGACATTGTGAGTGTCCCTGGAATCGAACTCTTAATCTCTTGTAGCAAATCCAAATCCGAATACCAACTGGACTATGTCCTGGGGCGATTCAGATATGAAATGATGTGACAAGAGACAACAAAAAAGATTAAAAGAGAAAAAAAAAACTTACTGTTATTGGAAACTCTTCCAGCATGCCAAATCTGGCAAAAGAAGATCCCACCCTTGGCATGAACAGCATCTACAATGGGTTTCCATGCCTCTACTTGTTCTTTAGTCCAAATCCCAGGCAACTGATAAGAATGCCAACTACAAAATTTTGGAGAAGACAGGGGTATTTGGGGGCTAAATTAGTAATTTAGCTTCAGAAATAATGGCACTCACAGGATTTATATAAATAGGTGAACTCTATCTTCCATTAGTTATTCAACTTTTATTTTCTTTGTCAAACTTAGCCAACTGTAAAAGTCAAAGAAAAATGTGGTTCCTATGATTGCGGTATATTTCAGGTGATATACTTCACGTTATTTATGCCAACATTTAAACGTAAATCCTTAAGAATTTTGGTTGATGATAGAAAAAATTAAGAAAATCCAAAAGTTAGAGAAATTTACCCGAAGGATGTTTGAGAAACTCCAGTGGCTTCAGATATAAGTAAACCTCCAGGGGAAGCTCTCTGTGAATAGTACTTTATAGAATGTGGCTGTGGAACATTCCCATATGACCTCTGCCTTGACATAGGTGCCAAAACCACTCTGCAAATCAATCACAAAAAATCTCCACTCGTTAATGACTTTTATATATCTAATTACTTTGTGACTTTGAGATTACGAGTTTGAGTTTAAGGTTACGTGTTTGAGTTTGGAAAACAGCCTTTTGCACAAAACATAGGGTAAGACTGCGTACATCTAAATGTTACACTGAAGTACACTTTTACTAGCGTCTCAGCGATGTGCCATTCTCGGACATGTCTATGTCATTAGATTAGAAAATCAATAGTTTGATGATTACTAGTAGCTTGGAGCACAATAAAAAAAAATATACTAATTCCGTTTAATATAATGATATGAAGCCTGCCAACTATACAAAAGAGAAATTGAAAACAAAAAAAATTTGAACCTGTGTGAGAGTTGGAAGTTGCCCATTGTGTGAGGGGTGAGCAGAGGATTAGGCGTCGAATCTCCTACTCCATTAACTGCTTCCTTCACCATTTCCAAGTTTTTATTATGTTTTCAACTTTTTCTCTGGACTTGAAAAGATGTTGGAATTGGATAGCTTATTATGTAGAACTGAATGCTCTTTTATAGTGCTTGTTTCCGTAATCATATGATGAATTCAATGCTCATGTGTAGTATTCAAAGAAGAAAAAGAGAAATGTCAAAAGCAATGAATCTTCTTATTGTATAACAACTTTTTGAACGTCACTTTGACTTATAAATTGCAGAGCATAAACAATTGAAGTATACCTTTTTTTCTTATTCATGCCATACTTCATAGGTAGGTGTTCCAAGTAGAGATTACAATTTTTTTCTTGATCATGCCATATTTTGTAAAGTCTTGCTCCAAACGGAGATTACAACTTTTTCTTGAATTATGTCATTGCCTCATATAAGAAGATATATATTGCCTTAGAGAGCGAATGAACACATGACCTCTTAGTCATTGCCTCATATAAGAAGATATTGTCTTAGACAACTAGGGATTGAACATATGACCTCTTAGTCATGGGGTCTCGGCATTACCATTGAAGTAATGCTTCATTGGCCAATTGAAGTATACCTTAAGCACGTTAGCTTCAAAACCGTGAATCATTGGGACTTGAAATGGACCGTTTTTTTGTGTTTGCTTTAGGCTGATAATTATAATACGTTACTTTTCGCTTCAGTTCTATATCGATTATGTTCGTTTAAATTATGTTTTTACCGTAGAAATGGACAATAAGACAATAATATTGAGACTATAAGATATTCATTATGATATCAGTTTTAATTATAGCGATGTGTGTTTCTAAAACATAGGTATGGTTTCGTACATCCGACCTCCCATACTTTGCTATAGGCGAGAGACTCTAAGATAATGGGGTAATGTTGTTGTTGTATAGCGAAGAACTTTTCAATATAAGGGTTCTTTTTTCATACGTAACATTATCATTAAGCTGTGCGAATTTTTATTTCTTTTGGTATGGTAAAGAAGTATTAGAAAGACAACAAGTAAAAAGTTTCATGAAAAAGTATGTAAATGAAATTTATGACTATAATTTCTAAGTCAAAACATTTTTAGTCGTTAAACAAAACGCAAATATTTGTAGATGAAAATGTCCAAAACAGACGACTTGGAAGGCTGGCCCCCAAGTCAATTCAAACCATTGCTTCTAGTCGTAAAAATTTCCCAGCGGAAGTTTTAGGTTATTCGTTTTTATAATGGGCTAGTAATTAATGAGTAGGCCGAATGCATTTGGTCAGTGGAGACACTTGTTCCCAACTCTATTCAGACTTATTTGTCGTCATCACTTACGAAATCCTTAGTCTTTGTATTTTAGAATTTTCGTTTAAAAATTTTACAATCATTCTACTTTTCTGTTCATTATTTTTTGTCATTTGAGATTCTCTTACCGTCTCGTCTAATCGTATACCTTCTTACATATCATTCTTTTATCTGATTTTACAGTATTCTGTTATTGAATACGTATCGTTGAATCATCACTTATCGTTCCATCTTATGATGAAAAGGTCTTAACCCCTTTTTTCTCATGCAATCATTTGGCAGACTTATATGTTCAAAAGAGTACTCCTTGCACCCGACCAACCTTACCACATTTTCTCTACAATACCCATATAAATTTTCAGTCAAATCCATTTTAGATTTATTATGATGCCACAACCACAATGAGGAAAAAAATAAAACAGAAAAATATATTAAATAATTCAGGATTGTGATTCTGCAATTCATAATTGAAGATATCTACGTATTTCATCCTTTTTATTGCAGTTTCATATATTCATATCTCATTTATTGCAGTGTTAAATTGCACGCAAGGATTCGGCATAAGCTCATCTATTCTGTATTACTACAATCTTAATTTTTTTTTTTCTTTTCTATTTTTTCCCACTTTTTTCCTCAAATTTTCTCCATCTCTCTCCATTTTCAACTATCTCCAGTGACCTTCATTCAATTATGGCAACATTTATTACCTATTTAATATTGTTTTTCTCTCCTCTCTTTTTAAAAAGTCTTTTTTTAAATCTTTGTGATTCTTGTATTTATAGTTTTGATTTACAAGAAAGGAAATAATTTAACACTTCTCTATAGAATATAAGTTCTAAAGTTAGTTTATAAATTTTCATGATTGAAAGAAGGTGTTCCAAGTTGAAAAAGTTGCTATCATCTCACTAAAATTCTGTTGTCTACAACTGACTGAATGGTAGGTCATTTTTAATACTTATAAACGGCATATCCGCTTGAGATACAACATCGTGCGTGAGTTGATTAGTTCAAGGATAATTAACTTAGAGTTTGTAAGATCATAGTTTAACTTGGCAGACCCTTTAACTAAAATGACTGAATAAGAAGTTAGTTCAAGAAACATAGAGGGGGATGTGATTTATTTCATTCGATGAAGCTCTCTATGAGAGCGACCTAACATTTATTATTAGAGATCTAACAAACGAGGTTCAATGGAAAAAACAAATCGTGGAAGAGTTCTAATTAGCACTATTAAGCTAGTCTCTCCATAAGATATAAAGATAGTGTTTGCTGCAAGTTGATGAGGGTAAGATTTTAAGAATATCTCAGCGAAATTCATAGCCATATTTATGGTGGTGTGAGTAGTACAGACTTCATGAATTTCACATATATAAGAAAGAAAGTGGTGCCACTTCTTATGAGAGTTCGGAATAACTCATTAGAGCACTTGTGAAGACTTACGATTGCACAGCTGAATTCGCACCAAAACGTTAACTTGTATAGAGTAGACAAGGACATATCTTTTGATTGTTTATATAAAAAATATTAAAATATGAATCAAGATGTCTATGTCATCTTATTTTCGTTTATATACTTTTCTTCGTATTATTAGTGATTCAAGATGCAAGTTATCGTTCATTATGTGTCATTGTCTTTGTTTAATATCAGAGAGGCTAGTTTATAATTGTTTCATGAATGTTGTTATATAAGCTTGGATCATGTATAAGGCTATTGAAAAAAAACATGTAAAAGTGTTCCAAACTTATATAAAAACATGTAAGAAGGTAGACTGGAGAATTGAGTGAAACAACTGTTTTGCCCAAACATAAACTCACAAAATCTCAGTCCAACAATATTTTCTTAGTACGCTATCTCTAGATTTGTTGTAGTTCAAGAATAATATTACACGCCATACTAGTTACTCATTAAACAACAAAGTATAAGCGAATAAAAAGTTCATCACATTAGCATATATTTGCTTTTCATTTTTGTATAACTATTCATTAACCAAGAAAAACGGTCATTCTTACCAATATGACCATCGAAGTAGTGACTTTGCTACCTTCTACCAGTTGTACTGATGGTTTTAAATCTGGTCCCTTGTCAAAAAAATACACGGTTGAATTGCCAGAAATTGATTTGTGAAGAAAGTCTGTTTCTTTTCTGTTGTGACTGCCGATTTTACATACGATTGCGAAGAGAAGAGTATATTCAGAAAAAAGAGCAATCTTGTTCTAAAAATATATATAGCTGGACGCAATTTATCTAAAAGTTATATAGAAGATAAGTTAAAAACGAACTTGCGCAGAGTGCGACAGGCACAGGGCCAATATATACCCCCAAGTAGGGATGTAAACGAGCCAAACGAGTCGAACATTGTGTTGTTCAAGCTCGGTTCATTTAACTTAGAGAACGAGCCGAGCTTGTTCGTCTTTTAAACGAATATATTTAATTGTTCAAGCTTGGTTCGTTTAACTCACGAACAACATTAACGAACCGAACACCTTAAACGAACGGTGTCACTTACCGAGTTCGAACAGAAAAAATGTGTTCAAGCTCTGTTTATTAACCTTTTATCCGAGCCGAGCTCGAGTTCGAACTCGAGCTAAACGAGCCGAACAACCGAACGGCTTGGTACATTTACAGTCCTACCCCAAGTCCTGAATGGGCCAGGCCCTTTGGTTCATTCGACTCGGATCCGCCTGTTTTTGTTGTCTGGTTGGGAAATCAAGAGTTGTAATACTTAAAAAAAAACAATGGATTAAAAGTGTTGTTGGAAAATTTATTTGATCTAAAGGTGATTTAAATCACCAAATCAAACATAACTTAATTTTGTCGGAACATGTTTTTTTTAATTCAATGGTGATCTGAATCGCCAGAAAGAATAGGAAAAAGAATATTCACTCAAAATGATGATATTATTTACGAAAACTAATTACCTAAAGGGCGTGTTGTAAGACAATTGAATACCCTCCGATTCTTAGACGATTATGCTCATGATCTGGACTAACTTAAAACATGTATGGTTGTATTTGTTTAAACCCTCCTATTCTACAAAATAATACACAATAAATTAACAATGTAGATAATATAAAATCAATAACAAACTCTGAAAACCAATTGGTAAGAAATATTTGTTGTTTTACCTCGTACACAAAACTCTATAAACTAGACAATCGAGATCTCAGAGTTGGAATTTTCTTTTAATGGGAGGAAAGTCCTAGCCATAGGTTTCTACCTTGATAGGAGACCAACGGACTCCTGATTTACATCATCCAACATGCTTTTTGGGGTTAGAGTGGTGGGTCCCCGGAGTTAAAACTTTCACTTTTTGCTCCAAGGTTTCTACCTTGATGAAAAGGAAGAAGGCCCTGGGCTCTTTCCTTCATGAAAAGGACACCAAGGCAATATGAGTTACACCTACAAATGAGATCAGTTTTGCTAGAAAAGCTGAGAGGAAAAATAGAAAGGAGGACTTGTGGTCCATTTGTTAAATTAGGAAAAGGTAAAACGACCTCTATCTTAGTAGCTGGTAGAGAGATGCTATCAGATTTCACTTACACACTCTACAATAATTTATTTTATTTGTTTTATATATATGTTAAAATTTCCTTAGCGGCACTTATTGATGTCGTTGGGATATATGAGTATGCTTGTAGTTGTATGTTAAAATTTCTTAGACTCGGTTCAGTTATTTTCTGAAATATTTTTTCTGGTAACCATCCCTTTGGAAATTGGAATTTAGATACATCTATATATCTTTGCATTTCTATCAATATACGAGTCAAAAAATATTTTGTCCCCTGGAAAATATTCTTCGTAAAGAGACGTTCCAATCCTGTAAGTTTTATAAAAAGAATATGCTAAGTTTTTACCATTTTGTCGCTTGTCAAATATTTTACTTTTGTAACAGAAGACGTTGTACATAATTTTATAGATGTACATATATGTCTATGTGTATGTATAGACACACACATAAAAGGTGTAGCAGGCCAAACACTCCTATATGGCTTAGTTCTAAAGGTGGCTATGCGTCTATGTATACACGTGTATAACACATCCAAATCAGATCTAGTTTTCCAATATTTATAAGTTTTCTCCAATTTAATAGTAGAATTTATATCTTTACGTGAATATGTATACACTATTGTATGTGGGAGCATTTGCTTGGACAGCCTATATATAGAAGAGGGAAGCATATATGTATATAAAGGTTTAGAGCATGGGGCTCCCAGATTAACATGAAACCTCTGTCGATAAATCAATACGCAAAAAAGAAACTTTGTATGCACAAAATAGAGATCCATTAGGCAAAATTCAGTCAATAAGTAAAGATTATTTTAGTAATAACTTTTAATCAACGAGAGATATACAAATAAGATATCTCTTGGTGTAATCACAGACACCTTCACCACTATATAATTTTTCACTACTAGAAGTATTATTTTTTGTTAATTTTGGTGAAAATACAATCACCATTTTAGTTCAAAAACGCACAGGTCTAAAGATCAAAAAAAAAAAATCGAGGAGATCTCTAGGATGATTCATGAATAAACATATGGTCAAAATATAATTATCCCTACTATGTATCTAGTTGAAGGGGGGGGGGGGGGGGGGGCGGATTGAATTGGTAATATCATTACGTGCCTCGCATTAATTATGCATCAAATTCTGGGTACATAATGCATAGATACGTGAGGTCAGAATAAACCATTATTAATAAGTAGTGTATGGATAAAAACACTATATCAATATATTATAATATAATATATCTATAAAGTGGAAAAAGTTTTGCACTTACAAGAATTTAAACTCAATAAAATTTAGGAATGTAGTCTAACTTTTAACACGGTAGCTTTGCCTCATTGGCTATTTATGATGTCTAGGACGATTATATCCTTTTACTATATAAACCCCTAGTGATCATGTATACTTTACAGTAAGACAGTAAATACATGCATTTGCATCTACATTAACATAACGTAGGCTTGTCATCAAGTTCAGGTACATATACTACAAAAAAAAAGGCTAATTACCGACCGTCTAGAACAGTCGATAAACTCTAAAAAACGGTAGGTAAACTGAATAGCGACCGTTATATGGTTGGTAAACGTCGGTCGGTAAACAGTGGTTGGTAAATGACTTTTGCGACTGTTTGAAAAGCGGTTGGAAAATAGTGACGGATTTAGCAACTGTCAGAGAAACGGTCGCAAATTACCGACTGTTTACGCGGTCGCAAATTATCAACGGCTTTGGCGATCGCAAATTACTGACGGCTTTGACTGTCAGAAATTACTGACGGCTTGGACCATCGTAAATTACAGACGGCTTTGACGGAGTAAATTAGCGACGGCTTTGACCGTCGTAAATTAGCAACTGTTTTAGCTGTCGCGAATTAGCTACTGTTTTAACAGTCACAAATTACCGACTGCTGTATCGGTCGCAAATTACCGACTGTTTTAACGGTCACAAATCACCGAATGTCGTATCGGTTGCAAATTACCGACTGTTTTAACGGTTACACATTACCGACTGTTGTATAGGTCGCAAATTACCGACTGTTTTAACGGTCACATATTACCAATTGTTTTATCAGTCGCAAATACTGACCGATTGTTTTAGTGGTCGCAAATACCGACGGCTTCAGCTGTCGCAAATTACCATCAACGGACGCTAATTAGTGACGGTTTTGCTGTCGCTAATAGTTATTTGTGACCAACCGATCTTAATATTAGCGATGCTTCTAACGGTCGGTAAAGATGAAAACAGACACTAATTTTGACAAAAAACTGAAATATTTAAATATTAAATCATTTAATTACAAATTAAAATCCAATCAAAACCCATTACTACTGCAATTCTAATTGACCAGAATACTAAAGTAACGCACTAAGATACCTATTCAATATCCAAAAACACATTTTTACTTTGAAGATCAAATTCAAATATCCAACAATACAATTGCAAATACATAGTAGTATTCCACAAGACATTTAATAGATTATAGAAGGATCCATGATACTAATCAACAGAAGAACCGGCAATCACCATCACTTTCCATTCAACGACAAGTCAACATGCACTTGCAGGTCCAATGATCAAGACTAGAGCCCTATAATACAACAGACAGGTGGATTAGGCCAGCAAGTCAAGTATACATATCAGAAAAAAAGATCCATAAAAGAAAACATTGAAAACCGCACATACTCTACGCAAATATAAACTCAAAATAAACTGAAACCATACAGCTAAACGGCGCACGTATTCCCTCCAGCCCCAGATGATGGGTCCTCTGGTCTGTTATGTGATTGAGTTGGAGAGCATACGTCAGTGGGTCTGTCACGTATCAAGGCTTCAAGAGCTCTTACCTGAGAAAGCAGCGAGTCCAGTTCATCAACCTGAGAACGCAGTGAGTCCAGTTCATCTTGCTGTGTTGAGATGCGGTGTTGTAATTCGGCAACGGATGCTGAAGTATATGCACTAGATACGGAAGTGTTGGATGAGGTGGTATTCTCAAAGTAAAAGTTTGTAGATTGTCCCAACCCATACATTTTTCCTTTCTTCCGACCGCAACAGCTTCATACCAAATATCCGCTTCATTTTTTTACTACTCCTTGCTCCGTATACCTACCTAACAATTGTTCATATGCGTCCTGCATGGAGAAATTTATAATTAAAAGAATATAATGTATATACGATTTAATTAACTGAACAAAAGACATCATGTAATATATCTACAAAATTTTTAAAATACACTTACCATCATAGACTTCGCCTTTTTGCAAGAATAAACTCTCTCTCCATTATCTGCAATCCGTGAGTGCGTATCTACAAAAGCCTGTACTGGTGTCAGAAATCTTCCTCCATTCTTATGTGCCTGCACGAATTTGGAATTTAAAAGCACAAGATACGTCATAAAAAATAAACATTCAATCATCATAACTGCACCCCTCACCCTAATAAAAGGTATAACAATAAAACACATAATCATAAAAAAAGCGCATAAACAAGAATAAGATCATCAAAAGTATTACCATACGCTGAATCATCTCAATAGTTGAAACAGACCCGTTTCGATGACCGGGAACTACTTTACCATCCTCCGAACCCCTCTTCCTATTATTCAAAGCCCGTTGCGATCTCTGATGGAAGACCGGATCTGATCGCTTTTCTATTAATTTGTTAAAAACATCTGCAGACATCCATATTGGATGCTTACTTTTTGTGCCAGCAGAACTTGCTAGTCCTCTCAACACCCTTGCTCCGGTTCTATTGAATTCTTTCCGAACAACATTCTCTAGTTCAGAACGTCACTTGAAAGTTTGCTGAAATAACAAAATTAAGAACATTAATCAAGTCATTTGCAGTATAATATGAAATGATGAAATTCGATCAGATTCCACAATCGCATTATTTCTTGGTAAAAAAATGATGAAATTCAACATAATAAGCAAGTACCTTAAAAATATTCCACCATTGATCTTTTTCACATGCAGGAGTCTCCCTCCAATTCAACCATGGCTCGGTGTAATGTTTTCTAATAGAGGAAGAAATGCCTCGTGTGACCACTCCTTGACCAAACCTGTTAGAAACAATCAATAAGATATATATATAAACATATTTGATCAACGAAGAAATTTGAGAGAACTGTAACAAGATATATATAAACACATATAAATATGTAAACAAAAAATCTACTTACCATTTTTTTGTCGGCTCTAGAAAATGAATCTTTTCCCCCGCATCAGGTGCATAAAAATCATCGTCCATATCGTTCTCTTCATTGGGATCTGAAAGATGTGTGTTATTACCATCATCCAACTGTGGCTGAGCAATGCGTGTCGATGGCTGAGTAATGCGGGTAGGTGGTTGAGTAATGTGTGTCCGAGACTGAGTAGGAAAAGAATCACAGCTGCTGAGACCTCTCATTTGGATCATGCAATCTGTGTCCCTTGCGGTGTCTCCTCTATTGTGAGTCCCACTATTTCTCCTGGTAGAATATGATTCATCTGCCATGCTAGTTGAACATCGTATAGAACCTGATCCATGTGACCTATCCCTGATATCTATGATAGCACCTGTTTTGCCACTTCTACACCTAACCATTTTTTTCCTACATCATCCATCAATAGGCCATATTAGTTCCATCAAATTTAACAAAATTAGAATAGAAATTAAAAATAAAACTTTACCAAAATCGATATGCACCATACAAGTACTTTTTCCCTTTCATTTTCGCAGGTCACTATTCTAATGCAAAACTCGAAACGTAAACACCAAATGCAACTTATAGTTACAAAATATTTGCCATTTAACGTCATTACAAAATAATGTGTTAAATATTAAAGAAGAAACAATTAAGAGGGATCTCTCACCAAAGGCCCTTCTGAATATTTTTTGAAAACACCTAACTGACAAACTTACGCACGTGATCACAAACGGCAAAACATTCACAGAAAAATATATGTTATAAAGAGTGATAGTTGGATATTGCTAATGTAGTTCAAAAGCAATTTGGCACTAGTAAAGTAAATTGTCAAGCACTCTGCAACAACCATGCTATCTATGCTACTATAAATGCAACAAACAACGTAAGGAAAAAAGGAAACAAAGATCTATAAATGTAATTCTCCATGCCTTACAAAAAATCATCGACGAAACAAAAGTATGAATGACTATTGTGTTGATAAATTATGTGATCATGACTGTGATCTCAGAGACTCCAAACATATGCCATGAAGCCCCAAAAAACCGTGCAACTCACACACCTTAAAGAAGATATTGATCCTTCATTTTTGAATTCACACATCAGAATATGGCAAGTTCGGTGACTCGCATATATACGGTTCAAAAAGTGGGGATCTAAGAACCAAAGTTTTCCCAAAGTATTCCCAGTTATGTGTTTCTATAATCATGCAAGGAAAATATTCTAACACTAAAAAAAGAAAAGGTGCAAAGTTGGAGGAGTCAAAAAGGTAAAGATAAGGAGGTGGAGCAAATATAGACATTTGGAAGCATAAAGAATTCAGTGCAATTTGAGTTGCTGGCTCACAGGCACTTTTGATTATTTTTCATCCCGTAGCAATCAGCAGCTTTTAGCATGTTGTGACATTTGGTTTTGGTGATTTAGAAGGAAAATGTAGCAACCAAATTGTATCGTATAATAAACATAGGAACCTAACTTCAGATCTCAAATGCACGCCAAACGAAACGCTAGTAAGTGGGCTTAGTTCTGCATGTTTCTAGTTCCATTTATCATGACTAGAATCTAACTTCTTCCTTCACTGGAATAAGCTCTTGCAAGAAATATCTAATTTCCTTACTTCAAAGGTCTACTTAGAAGGTGAACAAAAGTTGTTTATACTGGTTGTTCTGTAGAAAGGATGGACCGTATTGGAGAAAAGAGCCCTTGTAACCTCATACCTACCCAAAAGACTTTAAATATGCAGGAACAAGATTAATAAGTTAAAAATGAGAGTTGGAAGTTGGAAAACCGACATCGCAAACTTTTAGGGTGCTTGTATCATATTTTGCATACTGAGAATAGGCGGAAACCTTGTTTATCTACCATGTAGAAAAGAACAAAGTTGTAATTGAAGTGTAATGATTTATCTATGAAGAAAACGACAAAGTTGAGAAAGATATCTTGTATTAAATACTTCCCACAAAACTGTAGCTCCCAGTTAGGTGATGGAAAGTTGACGCAACCACAATAATATGCAAGGAAATTTGTCATTCTATACTTTTCTTAATGAAAGATGCCGTGTTATAAATTGGTAAATTTCCTAGTCGTACGAGAGAATGCTATGG
Organism: Eustoma russellianum; assembly: GCA_036186865.1. Taxonomy (NCBI): domain Eukaryota; kingdom Viridiplantae; phylum Streptophyta; class Magnoliopsida; order Gentianales; family Gentianaceae; genus Eustoma; species Eustoma russellianum. The sequence goes on along the minus strand of AP025063.1, from coordinate 33,444,699 downwards.
AAGAAGGAGGAGAGAATGATATGAAGAAAGATGATAAGGAAGACGTATCAGTAGACAGTGATACGAAGTTCTTTTCAGGATTAAAGATGAAATTTCACCCTTGGTATGCTTCAGACCTTAACTACAACAATTAACAATTTGGTAACTACTATTAACTACTTGCAATAGACAAGTAGACAATCTAGACAACAAAGACCTTAACTACAACCACTAACATTTATCTTACAATTTGGTAAGTAAACTTTTGAATGATGGATTACTAACTTAATCCTCTTACCAAGCCAATGACCAAGATGGGTTTTAAAAACCATCCCTGCAATTGATTCAAACTAGTTAAATATGATAAAACCAATTATTCGTTGTATTCTGATTTTTTTGTGAAATAAATCCTTGTATTTTTGATCTTACAATTTTTTTTAAAAAACAATTTTACCTACGGATAAGAAGTCAAAAAGGGTTGGGTGTTGTTCATTAACCATTGAAACATGTTCGTCGTTTTGAATATGCCTAAACACCACAACAGTGGTCAAAGCAATAAGGAAAAACTAGGAGACAACATATTCGTCCTCAAAGAGGATCTTGATAGCAATAATCTTCCAAAAACTATGATTACTAGACAAAGATCCTGTCTTTCTAAATGATGCACAAGGGAACTGCCAAAATTTCTCAACCTAAGATTGGCATCGCTCTTCGAGTCGCTGTTTGTGTCTTAATGCTCAACAAAATCTCTTGTTTTCAACAAATTAATGAGTATGAAGGAGAGTTTCATAATGGACTAGGAACACAGTACGGACCGCAGCGAGTAATAGTAGCGACGAAGTATGGAAAAAGAGAAAAAGAAGACGAACCTGGACTTGGAACGCTGCTTTCGGAATGATTGGTATATTAGCGGCAGATTGCAGCAGAGATAAAGGTGATGGCACCGAAAGGAGTATATTAGTGGCAGATTTGCCCGCGAGCGATGATGGAGTACTGATTGCGCCGATCAAGGGAGAGGAATTCGCGCGCGATCGATGATGGAGTATATCAGCGCAGAGAGGATTTGAGCGTTGGGCGGGAGAGATTTGATGTTTATATTTTGGTATATTAAGATATATATCCATTATGTCTAAAATAATCAAACAAACAAGTTAAATAAAACAAAAGAGATTATAAACATGATTTGTTTTGAGTTATATCTGCACAAATATAATATGATCTATTATATTTGTATAGTTATATATGTACATGTACTTGTTACTTATACATTAGAGGTAATATATATGAGTGTATATGTTTTATATAGTTTATATATATATATATATATATATATATATATATATATTTCATTGGGAGAGATAATGTATATACTTATACATTTATAGGATTATATATACTTGCTCCCATTTTGTAATGGTACTATATATTAATTACACTTATACTGTACAAGTGTACACACTTGTTCCGAATTTGTCATTTGTTATATATACTCATATAATTTTTGTATAACAATGGACTTATATGACTAAACAAGTGTATGCGTATATGTTTCTTATAGATTATAAGTATATATAACTATATAAATATATGGCTACATAAGTATACAAGTATGTGCATGTGTAAATATTTAAAGATAGACTACCTATTTGTTATAAGCACATATATACTTATGTACTTAGAGGATTATATAAAATTGTGTACTTAATTATGTAACTGTGCTTATATGTAATATACAATGAAATATACCTATATTTATAAGGTAAGATATGTACTATGCACTTATAGGAGTATATATACTTGTATAGTTTTATAGTTGTGCTTATATGTAATAGACAGATATATATACTTATATTCATATAATGTAACATATATACTTATGTATAGAAGATTATATAAACTTATATCTTGTGTACTTATATACTATCTATTTGTTATGAGGTAACATATATACTTGTGTACTTAGAGGATTATATAAAATTGTATACGTAATTATACACTTGTGCTTGTATGTAATATACAAGTATGTATACCTATGTTTTTTATAGGGTAAGATATGTACTATGTACTTATAAGATTATATATATATATATATATATATATATATATATATGTATAGTTATATACTTGTGTTTATATGTAATACACAAGTACATATGCTTATACTCATATATAAACGTATATACTTATCATAAGGACTATATAAACTTGTAACTTATATACTTGTGCACTTAGAGGATTATATACTCGATTATAATCATGATACTTGTTTTTAAATAATATCACCAAGATTGATAGAATAATATTTAATGAATATATTTAAAAATATTCTATACTTGTACATTTTGTTATTTGTTATGTACACTCGTACGAATTTTGTATAGCAATGGACTTGTATAAACCAAACAAGTGTGTGTATATATATTTCTTATTGATACATAAGTATATATACAACTATATATGCATATATGGCCACATAAGTATACAATTATAGGCCTATATATGTGAGTATATAAAGATATACTACCTATTTGTTATAAGGTAAAATATATACTTAGATTATATAAAATGGTATATTTATGCAATTATGCTTATTTGTAATATACAAGTATATATACTTATGTTTGTGTATATGTTAAGAAATGTAATTATGCACTTATAGGGTAAGATATAGTATATTATCTTGTACAGTTATATACTTGTGTTTATATCCTTTTATTTAATAACATCAACTAATGAGATTGACAGAATAATCTTTAATGAATACATTTAAAAATTTGCGACTGTTTTTTGGACAGTGGTAAATTTGTGTGCGATTTTGAGACGGACTCAAAAACGATCACAAAGTTACGGCCGTTTTTGAGACGGTCACAAATTTGCGACTGGGTTTGAGGTAGACACAAAAATGATTGTTAAGCTGCGACTATTTTTACAACAATCACAAATGTGTGACCGTTTGTAGATGAACGCAAATTTGCAAATTTTTTTAGACGAACACAAAAACGGGCGTTAAGTTGCGACCGTTTTTTATAACGGTCGCAAATTTGCAACTTTTTTAAGTCGGCCACAAATTTGTGGCCGTTTATCAGACGGCCACACACACACAGTCATTAAGCCGCAACCGTTTTTAATAAGACGCAAATTTACTACCGTTTTTGAGACTATCGCAAATTAGCGACCGGTTTTGAGACAAACGCAAAAACGGTCGCTAAGTTGCGACCGTTTTTTACGACGGTCGCAAGTTTGCAACTGTTTATGAGTCGGTCAAAAATTTGTGACCGTTTATGAGACGGTCGCAAACACAGTCACTAATTTGTGACTGTTTTTGATAACGGTCGCAAATTTACGACCGTTTTTGAGACAGTCGCAAATTTGCGATTGGTTTTGAGACAAATGCAAAAACGGTCGCTAAGTTGCGACCGTTTTTTATGACGGTCGCAAGTTTGCAACTGTTTATGAGTCGGTCACAAATTAGCGACCGTTTATGAGATGGTCGCAAACATAGTCACTAAGTTGCGACTGTTTTTCATAACGGTCACAAATTTACGACCGTTTTTTAGACCAACACAAATCTGAGACCGGTTTTGAGGCAGACAAAAACACGGTCGCTATGTTGCGACCGTGTTTGTTAACAGTCGCAAATTTGCAACCGTTGTTTAAACGGTCGCAAATTTGCATTTGTTTCTAAGACGGATGCAAAAACGGTCGCTAAGTTGCGACCGTTTTTGATAACGGACGTAAATTTGCGACCGTTTTTGAGTCGGTCGCAATTTTCCGACTCTTTTCAGGACAGTCGTAAAAACGGTCGCAAAGTTGGAAAAAGTGCAACTATCTTTCCAAACGGTCGCAAACTAGCGACCACATATAAAACGGTCGCTAAATGCGGTCGGTAAATACATGATTTCTTGTAGTGATACATAGTACATTATGCATATATTAACATACATACATGCACATGACATACATAGTACATTATGCATATATTACGATAACATGATGAAGTTTGGAGGCATGTTACTCCAGCTTGAAGAGCCTTTCTCTTTGCTATTTTCGGTAAGAACTCCCCATTCAAATGGCTAAATTCAGCTATCCTGCAGATTCACGCATAACACAAAACTGGAAAAAAGGAGGGAAAAAAAACCACAGTTTTGAAAGTCATTTTCTTGGCAATGGTTCTCATTTCTCTCTCATCTTGGACCAAAAGATCATACCCTGACCAAGAGAGCCTCCACCGCCCCAGCCTCAAAGAGCATCGGATGATGTAAATCAGGAGCTCAGCAGCCTTTTAGGTTGGGGAGGTCATACACAAGGAGCCCACATAAGATGTCCACTGTAAACTGGGCCTGGCCCAGACATCACTGAAACACGCACACTGCGCATGTTTTGGAATTGAACCGTGTATCTATTAGGCAACTCCCAATCTAAATACCAACTAAGCTATGTCATGTGGCTCATTTCTCCCTCATCTTGATCATCATTTATCTCACTTCCATTACACACAACACAAGACCTAAGCTCCACATAGGCTTAGTCAAAGAAAGAAAGAGAGATATACATGTATGAAAATAGGGTTTATTTGAAGAAGAATTCTTGTTAGAAGGGACTCTTTGGAAGTCGTGTATAGGCTTCCGGAAAAGCTTTAAAGGTCGCCGGAAAATAGCAATAATTTCCGCAGAGTAAGTTTTATTACTTGTAAGATCTTCTATTTGTTCAAAGAGCCAATCAAAAAAGAAAGAGAAAAGTATAGGGAAAATGTTCATTAATTCTATATATTTTTGTGTTTTTTTCCCTACATGCATGATATTAATCCCTCTCTTTAGAAAGAAGATCATTAGTGGAATTTTGTGCCTTTTTTTTGGTTGTAGCAATTTATATAAGAAAATATTTTGAAACATTATTTTGGGAGTACAAAAGTGTTAAAGGAGAATATTTCCATCTTTCACTCTACACACAAGAATTTTTGGCTGCCTCTTGCCCTCTCACTGATCCTTTTGGTGACTGTTTTTTACATAACAAGATGAAGGTAATTTCTCCATAAATTGAATCTTTAGTTTTTCCATATATATATTTTATCCATTCTTTTTCATAGCCCATTTTGTTAGGGTACTTGGTGCAGATCTTTCTACTATTTTTCAAGATCTAATCTTTGCCATCCCTTGATTATTGGAGAGAATTGTAAAACCCAAAGCTGAAGTTTTAAGACAGAAGAACAAGAGCTGATTTAGTAGCACATGCACTTGTGATAATTTTTCTATTGTTTTTAGCCCATTCTTATAGGGTTGTTAGTGCAAATGTTTCTAGTATTTTCCAAGATCTGATCTTTGTCTTCCTCAAGAAAATATGAAGAACCCTCATCTTTGAAGTTGATCTACTACCAACTTTTTCAAGTCTTGTTGCAAGTTGATCTGGATTCTTTCATCAACAAGCAGAAATTAACCTATTTCTGCAGCATGGCAACTTTTAGGTTTTCAATATCTTCTAGATATGTTTGGTCCTTAACATGTTCTTCTTACCCTTTTGTCTAAATATCCACTTCTTATAAACCAGAAGTTAATTAGACCAGTCAAAATGAAACAACTTCATATTTTTGACACTTTCTAGGTGGTATATTAAGTTTATTTTTGTGAGGAAAAAAACGGAGAAACAAAAAGTAAAGAACTTTGAGAGCATGAAATGAGAAATTTATTTATGTAAATTTTATTTTTGAATGGAGTAAGCAGGTGGAGAAAATGGGGAGAGGAAAGATAGACATAAAGAGGATAGAGAACAACACAAATAGGCAGGTGACATTCTGCAAGAGAAGGAATGGACTTCTGAAAAAGGCTTATGAACTATCAGTGCTGTGTGATGCTGAAGTTGCTCTCATCATCTTCTCTAGCCGTGGCCGTGTTTACGAATATGCCAACAACAAGTAATCTATTTTACTCTCTTTTCCCTTTTTCATGTCTTATAAAGTTGGGATCATACTGTGATGTGCACTGGGAGAGTCATTTATAAGTTCATGTAATTTCATACAATTATTTTTGAGCATCAACTAACTGGAGTTGTTGATTTGAAAGCAAGTCCCCTAAAACATAGTTCCAGAGGTCCAACAGTAGGTTTTGAAATTTGAACAGTCTTCTCCCTTTGTTCTGCATAAGAACAATAATTCTATGGATCAGAATTATTGGGTAAACTCAAATTAGAAAGATATATTCGCAATGATAATTTAACATAATATTAATTTCTCTAACTTATTTTAAATTTTAATGTCATATTTACTCAAATCAATTGCTCGTTCTTATGAAGACACACGACTTATACAAATATATATGATCACGTGAACTAAGTTAAGCAATAAATTATCAAGTCAAATAGAATATCTGTAGCAGAAAGACATCATGCCCTTGTACTTTGTTTTTTTCCATTGAATCTACTTGGCTGGAGTTCTTCAGTTTATAAGATTGGAAATATTATTCAAATCTGGAGTTTGATAATGAAAGAAGATGTTGTATCAAGTGCAGTAGCATGATCAAATATTTTAACACCGAAAGAGAATATCCGACTGCACTTATGATGATATATAAGAGGCGTGTTTTGGAATAAATAGTAAGGTTGCGGCTTGTGACTTTGAGGTTGTGGGTTCGAGCCGCAAAAACAGCCTGTTGCATAAAGTGTAGGGTAAGACTGCCCATATCCAATCGTGAAGCAATCCGATCTTCCGCAATCCATGCGTAAACGAGGGAGCCTAATATATCGTAAACACATTGTACCTATGATGGAAGCATATCTGTTGACCTAACACATGTCATTCTACATTGACCGTCAATCAAAAGACGCCACGTACGCATTTCACTAAAAAAAATTCTCTGAAATACTAACATGACGACTTTAAATTGACGGGAGAGTAACTTAGGTCATCAGATCCGACTCCATATATGATGCCATTTTAGATTCTTGCATCAAATATCATTCAATTGATCAATTCATTTTGGCTTTGTAATTTGATACCCATTTCTTCTTAAGTTCAGTTCCTGCACGATGACCAAATGCTTTGCTGTTCTTCTCCTGTTACAAAAAGTACTTTTTCATGAATGCTTTATAGTTCCAATATTTGTGTTCAGAGCCCTTTCCTCTTCCATGCAAACGTGACAAGTTTGTACATTCAGAATGTCTCCTGCGTGTCGTAGGAAAGGATATGCATGCTTCTGAATGTTAAAGAAACTTGCAAAGAATCGAATAAAAACTTTATACTTATAGGTTATAACTCATCAGTCAGCTACTTAACTGCAGACTTATGGCGTCATAGAAGTAAGTACTAGTTTTGTAATGAGAATGACAATCAGATATAAACAGGTAAAAGAAAAAGTCATCATTTTTTTAAAGTTAAAATGAGAATATATTAACTGGAGAAATCAAAGCATAAGGGGATGCAACACATACAATACCCCTACTTATATGCTAACAGGCTGACCTACATGTATATTTCAGTAATGTAGAGCAATTTTAAACAATAGGAGAAGTGGCGTCTATGTCTAAACTGTGTGGGTAAAGCTTATACATAACTCTATACGCGTGTGTGCATATTTTACGAGTCACATACTAGATACGAATGATGCTTATTCAAAAATGCTTCTATTGAACTTGTCATATATAGTATATTGTGGCAGCCAAGGCATTAAAATTTTAGGTACATTAGCTAAGTAGCCTGTTCTTCATGTCGAGTATTCGCGTTCGAGTTTCTTTCTGTTGTATCAAAAGAAAATGTTATGTCAGTAGAGTCGTTGATTTTAACTTTAAGTTCATGACAATATGTATTATTAGATAAGAAATGCTAGTAAAGGGCCGGTATTCCTGGCGCATTAGCCTCCTGAATTTATGCAGGATCTAAGGATGGACCGGATCGCGTATGCAGTCTTACTCTAATCTTTGTGCAAGATGCCGTTTTTACGGCTCGAACCTGTGACCTCAAGCTAGACTACAAAGAAACATTACCAGTTGTTCTAAGGCGAGATAATAAATGCTAGTAAGATATATAATAAACGCTTCTAAAGTATTATAACATTTTCAGTAAGTAAAACTGTAAAATACTTGAATGTCTGAGTGATTCACACAGAAGATGACTGAGAAGTTGAGTTGTTTCTTTTGTTCTCTTTCTCTGTCTTTCCATTTACATGCTTCTTTTTAGCAATGGAAATTTATCGGCAAATGAGCCTTTAGAGCTTGATCCAACATAAAAATCTTTCATGATCTGCTCCATGTTACATTTTCATGTTATCCCTTTTCTTTTTTTTATGCATGCTTCTAGCTTTGCTTGATCATTTCATCTTTCCACTTCAAGCTTTCAGGGTTTCTCTTTCTTCTTTGTGTCTTTGTGCTTATGTTTTGTTGTTTTGTTTAAGAACATTGAATGCTTCGAGAAGAGCATCTTATTATCTTCATATTCTAAGATGAGGTAATACCGCATTCGTTAGTTAGAAATATTCATATTACTGGCACGCATAGGCTCGATTGATAGCTTATGTAATAGGGCTATTGATAGCTTATGTAATATTTGCCTGGGGACCGAGAAGACTAAAAAGAAAAGCACTGAAAGCCAAAGCATCGAAAATTGTTTTGGCTACGACGGTGTGTTTTATCTGGTAAGGACGCAACAGATACATTTTTGAAATAAAATCATTTGTATCTAGGGATGTAGCGCATAGAATATGCACTCATGTATATAGAGTGATGTATAAGCTTTACCTACATATCTTAGACATAGGAGTTGCTCATATGTTTTAAGATTGCTATACATTACTAAATAGAACATGTAAATCGGCATGTCGACCTGCAATTAGGGCTATTGTATGGGTTGCACCTCCTTGATGCCTTGATTAATATATTATTATTTTAACAAAAAAAAAGGATTATTTTTTGGTCGTTGAAAATAAAGTGTTGGTGCATGAAAATCAAGTTTTGGTACGTGATTACCATATGAAGTGGTTTGTAATTGTCATAAAGTTTCATTACTTTCCCACTTTTTTTATTTTTTGCTGGAAAGAATTAAACCATGTGGTGTTGTCTGATAAAAATTCTTCAATGGATGGAAATTGAATATATTTTTGTTGGTTAATGGCAGCATAAAGTCAACAATTGACCGTTACAGGAAAGCAACTTCAGATGCATCCACTGTCTTCACCACGCAAGAGATCAATGCTCAAGTAAGCCTATGACTTTGTATGTATTTATGTACGTAACCCTCCGTACATATATGTGTACAAAACAATTTTCGATGCCTACTGTATGGCTTTGAGTATATATTTCTTTTTAAAAAAATAAATTTAAAAACTGAAGAAATACAATTAGAAATTATTAACAGTAGGGTTTGATGACCAAAACTTGACTCCAGCTCAATGAAAAATAACACAATGAGGGGGGGAGGGGAGGGGTGGTTGGGATGAACACATAATGTGTAATAGAAGATATCGATAGAATTGCCCTCAGGGCATAGTCCAGTTAGTATTTGGGTTGGGATTTGCTCCGAGAGATCAATAGTTTGATTCCAGGGACACTCACAGTGTGGGTGTTCCTCTGCTGCTAGACCGAATGCCTGATTTGTGGGAGGAACACTTTGTATGGGCCACTACATAAGATCTCACTTAATCTAGGAGGCCGCTGGACTCCTGATTTGTATCCTCCACAGATGCTTTCTTGAGGATGGGACTGTAGGAGCCCCGGGGTAAGAGATTTCATATTTTGCTCCAAGACATCGATAAAATTCCACATTATTGCAGTGGCACACAAGACAAAATGGAAGAATTGTTAAAATTCACCTAAAAACATGGCAGGCATGGAACCTAATAACATGTGAGGAAAATATCCATCTAATTAAAACTAAAATCATATGTACTTATTGTTATATAATTTTCAAATATGATGGGAAGCATATATTTGCACGTACAATATGTTGGCTATTGACTTGTATTAACATTTTCACTGATGAATCCAGTTTTACCAGCAAGAGTCCAAGAAGCTGCGCCAGCAAATTCAAGTCCTCCAAAACTCCAACAGGTTATTATATTAGTTGCTTCTTTTTTATTATCTTATTGCAATTAAACGAGAAACGCGATATCTGTAACATGATTTATCAGTCTATTTCTTATTGGCATTGCCAATGATACAAGTATCTATGCATTAAATTCTAAAAATTTTACCTCATTTTAGATCATAATAGTCATCATTCTAATAGCAAGTAACCACCAACTAGAAGAATAACAAATAGTTATTCAGAGTTAGTAGAAACATGCAGTTGGGCATACTACAATATGGGAAGGAGGCGTGTATGCATATACAACAACATTACTACATTGCCTTTGAGGCTTCCGCCTATGGCGGAGTATGAAGGAGTCAGATGTACGCAACTATACCTATGTGTTATATTCATGACTAAGTGTCTACTTTCTCGTTTTTAAGCCTTATAAAGTAGAGAGGTTTATGGAAGTGCAGGCATCTGATGGGAGAGGGTTTAAGCTCCCTAAATGTGAAAGAGCTCAAGCAGCTGGAGAGCCGTCTGGAACGTGGGATCTCAAGAATCAGATCAAAGAAGGTCTTTCTCTTTTCTCTCTCTTCATTTATGCAACAAAATCACCGTTACTCAAACATCTTTACCTTTGGCCATGAACCCATTCCGAATCGATCCCCGTTGATCTATTCGGTCTTAGTGATCCGACGGTGCCCGAATGAAAGGGTGATGTGGGCTAAGAAACGTGTTCTTTTGCGTATTTTTAAAATCTATTATGCGTCGTTCTTGCTGACGGGACAGAAAAGAGACTCTGATTGCTTTTTTTTTATTTATTCTGTTCTTTTTTTTCCTGGTGGAATTTAACAGCATGAAATGATACTTGCTGAAGTTGAATACCTTCAGAAGAGAGTATGTAAAATCTCAAGCCTTTATTACATAATCCTTCTGGAATTTTCAATTCTTCCTTTTACTTTTAGATGTACCCAAATATAACCATGGATTCCTATGCCTTTTGGATATATAGGAAATTCAGCTGGAACAGGAAAATGCATGCATCAGAGCTAAGGTAAACAAGCTTATCTCATAAGTAAATAAGTCAAACTGTATATTTAGTTTTTGTCATTTCCATTTCTAATTAAGTATGACAAACTCTTCTTTAACTTCGGATATGATATAATAAAGCAAAATGACTCGGTAAATTGATTGTGCTTCTTATATTGTGAAGTAGCAGTTAATCAACACTGCTTGATTCAATTTTCATTATGAGTTATCAGAAAACAACTTCTGCGTGTTTCTAATACATGAGTATGGTTGCGTACATCCAACCCCTCCCTCCTCCCATACCCCACCATAGGCGGGAGCTTCTAAGGCAAATGGGGTAATGTTGTTGTCGTTGTATATTTAGTTTTTGTCATTTTGATCATAATTGATGAATTCATAATGTTGAGGCTGTGAAGTATAAAAACGTACAAATTGCTATTCCTTTCTCTGTAACAATTCAAGTCTTTATTATGGTAAATCTAAAAGCAAGCCAGTATTGTTTTTGTTTCAGATAGCAGAACAGGAAAGGCTTCAGGAACTAAGCATGATGCCGCCAGGGCAAGATTACAATGCTATGCAGGCCTATCTAGCTCAGAACTTTATGCAGGTTAATGGTCTCATGGAAGGGCCGCCTGTTTACTCTATGCTTCACAAGTAAACTTTCCACTTTGGGTAAACTTCTCTCCAATCTTATTTTTTAAAAGGTTAACCCAACCAGTAAGGCCCCTGTCACCATCCAGTCCCATAAAGTATGTAGAGATGTAAACCAGGTTCTCAACGTCCATTAATAGAAGTTTGTCATAGCACAAGGACAACACAAGGAGCTCATTGGCACCGAAGGTACAACCGACGGACTGGTCTGTCAGCCTATCAGGTCATTCAACGGGCCAATAGTGCTCCCACACTATGCAGCTAGTTTAGAGGGGGTTCAAACATTCTTGCCTTGGGCAAGATTCGAACCCCTGACGTTCCTTTCGAAACCCCTTCCCTAAAACCATTGGGATATGTCGTAGGGATTCGCTCAAGCAATTTAGGACATAAGTGAATTTTGCCAATATACATAGAGACAATTCTTGAATGCGCAACATAATGTTGTGACACAGATAATTTCATTACCCTCATCATCAAGATCACGTCCTTCATTACGAACTTGTACATATGCTTCTAGAGCTACTAGATTCGCGACATTGCAGAATTGTGAACCAGTCAATCATCAGTGCATAAATTAAGAGTTATTTATTGACGAATCAATTCAATAATTTGATGCAGATAAGGCTGGGGAAGAAGATATTGGACACGTGATGGAACACTCTTTGCATTCAAGAAGCTCTTGGTCTTTTGTTTTTAGCACTGATTGTTGAAGCTATAATGACTCTTTGCTTATACTTCTATTTCCTAGTGCTTTTCTTGTCTTCTTGTCCCCGCCCCCATTTCGATTCAAACCAAGGATCCAACTGAATCAGAACTTCAATTGGTAATCTGTGTTTACCATGCATAAAACATCAAGAATGAGTTGCTTCTGGTTCACCAGACAATTTTGCACGACATCTGCAGAAGCCCTTTACCAAATGTAAGGAAATTCATGGTCAAATGAAAGTTCTTAGGTGAACCAAAAATAGACTGTAATATATGCTCATAAACACGCATGTTCTGACATCCATATCATGTTTCACAGAGAATAAGAAGAAAATAGCAAAGGGATCTCTCTTGTACTAATAACAATAGTACATATGCCAATGACCACAGGTTATAATTCTTTATAGGATTGCACATTTCTTCTGGTCAAGGCGGCCATGCAACTCCTCATTCTACCTCTTGGCCCTTTCAAAGTTCTCCCAAATCTTGCGCATGTTCTCATCTGATTTATTATGAACTTCTCTGGCACTTGCTTCTGCTCTCATCCGAGCTGCTTGTTCTTCTGCTAACTGTTCTTCAAGTCTACCGATTGCCTCTGTCTTTGTCTCAAACTGTCCAGAAAAATTATCAGCACAAAGGCAATAATACTAGTGAAATAGGAACTACAAATTTCCTTCCCAGGGGACAAATTTTGGTCGTTCTTTCCACTTTATCGATCGTCTCAAGAACCTTGAAAGAAAATGCTCCATGCTCTGTGTGAAAGTGAACTTGAAACTTTTGAGCTCTGTTTATGCTAAAAAAAAAAAAACACACAGGAGCTTAGCATACACCACTTGGTTACCATTGGTGGAACCTATCTTTACCCTCGATATTTAAGCCAAAACTTAATCTTATGAAATTGCCAATAACTGGTTCATATATCAACAATATAGAAAGAGATTATCGATTCACAAAAAGAATAATAATAATAATGGATGAATAAATAATAATTAGAGAGAGAAAACAAGAATCCTTTATAAGGTGACAATTACCATCTTGGCTATTTGGTTCATATATGCTCACCGTGTGACTTGTGAATTCTGTCTTGCAGCAAGAGTATCTCCTGTTTGGAACAACCTTCCAAGGAGTTCAACTTTGCTGCTTGATCATGGAGTCCCACTGCTTCTTTCTGATAAACTGCTACAGTTAGGACTTTTACTTTCCAAATTTTGCCACCCTCTTACAAATTCAACAGTTATGCATCGGAAATTACTGGGGAAAACGCACCTTCAACTTTGTAAAGACGTCGTTAGTATAAGGTTTCCCACCGTTGTTTGCATAACTTGATTGACAAGCAAAATAAAGCTGTTCAACTTGTGCTGCTTTTTTGCTTTCATAGCATGTTTTATTGTCAAAAGTACCTTTCTGTCTCCACAAATTTCCAGAATTGCATGTATAAATACATAAATAACACATCTTCAGGCAATAAAACAACATCACACCAGGAAATGTAGCAAGAACTGAAGATGGCTAAACATGCTTCTATAAGTCAAATATACCTTCTGTTCTACAATTTCAAGGTCATGTTACTAAGATAAACACACAATATTAGTTGATTAAATATTCAAGAAGACTTCAGACAATATATACCTTTAATTCCTCAGGGCAAAGCTTCAAAAGTGATTAAATGTTGCAATAATAGATTCAATATTGTTTTAAATGATTTTTTAATATAACAAGTCAACTGAAATCATTCTACTATATCAAAACCGAGTGACTACATATTCGAGTAGCAGACGGAGTACTTTGTTAAATACATATATATTTACAATCTTGTCAAACAAGTCAAACTCGCCTAAGGTTAAAGACTGATAAAACCATCAACTCAGGAAAACAACTCAAACTTGACTTTGTCATTTGGTTCATCTAGACTTCGTTAAGAAAACAACACTAAGTTTTGTTTTGTTTGCTTTTTTTTTTGATTATGTAAAAACAGATATATAGATCAACCATCTTTCTTCTTGCACATTATTTTTATTTTCAAAAAAAAAAAAGAACTTTAAATCTATAACCTAAATTGAAGTTCACAAAAACTGATTATGAGATTGAACTTATCTTTAATAAACTCAACTCATTTTCCACAACAAACAAGCAAAAACAAAACAAGTCAAAACCATTTTCCTCTTCTTTTCCTCCCCCCACCCCCATTCCCCAACCCTACCAAAACCAACCCATACCAAGAAGTCAACCACGCAGACAAACAAACACACACACACACACACACACAACCAATAACCACAAAACAGGCAAACAAAAGTTCCCTTCTGGCTTGTTTGATACATTTCTGTCATTATAGGGTGCCGGGTGGCCTTCCTCTTTTTCCTTTCGTTGCTGCCTGGGTTGCACAATGAAAAAGAAGGCAAATAGTAACAGACTTACTAAACTCGAGCAATCTGGAGAGCATATAACAGCTACACCTATCTTACACAATATGGTACGGTATGCTGATGCCATCTTCTATAGGTACATAATTACAGCAGTACAAACACAATGGTGCCAATAATTGTTCCAGTCAACTGAATGGCGCCTACGATCCTCCTCTTCCTCGTCAGAATATGTTACGGTTCGCCTCATCCCATCTTCCATAGGTATCGTTATTACACCAGTACTAACAGAATGGTGTCACTAGTTGCTCCAGTTATGCTTAAGATATTATAATCAACCGAATAGCGATGATCCTGTCAGAATCACCGCTTTAGCCTACGATCCTCCTCTTCTTCCTCGTCAGAATCACCACTTTCACGGAAACGCGGGTTTTTCTCCTGCACCACCACAAGCAAAGTTACTCTAAGGGTGAAGGCAATACAAGTTGATAGGACATAAACTCAGCCACCATTCTGAAAGATCAAACCCTGCTTTTCTTCTTAGCGTTCACTGCCCTTTTGGAAAATATAAGTCTCAATTATTCGCCATAATAAAAGACCCACACAAGGAGGTTATGTGATAAGACTATCGGAAGCTTTATTGAGTTCCATGAGTAACTTCTAGTTATCATAGTAGTTACTCCTTAATTGATGGTGTGTTAATGGATGGCCTAAAACACAGGGAAATGCCACGTAAACGAAATTACCTTCAATTCGTCTCTTATTGGTTAAGGACAAACTATTAAAATGCCTAAAGTTACCTGTAGACCATTTTAAAATTTGCCAAGAATATTACAGGAGTGGTAATACTACAGGATATATTGAGCATCAAATGCAAGTACTATGTCACCCCACAGTCTATCATTCATGGCAGCTTCTACGACCACGATATCTTAAAAGAAACGAAGCACCAGGCAACAACACAGCAAGACTCATGAAAATGGATCATGATGAGAGAAGTAGACAACAAAGCAAGCAGAATAGCCAAGCTAAAAACAGAAAACATACCGGTCTTGAGTCATGGTCAGAGCTTCGCCTGGAACCATAGCCAGAATTTCTTTTTGAGATGTCTGATCCATGGTGGTCATCATCACGATACCTCTTGCGGTGATGGTAATCTGATCAACAGCAAGCAAGAAGAATACCATGAAAGCTTTGAAGCCAAATATCTGATAATATCCAGAAGATGAAGATATTACCTCTACCATGTCGATAAGAGCCTCCATAACCATGGTTTCCTCCTTGCCTACCATCTGATAGAAGAAACGCGGAACTTATATACAAAAACGGAATTGGGATTCTTTACAAACACAGTACTTATGTACAAAAACGGAATTTGAATTCTTTACATCTCTTTCTTATATTTTTATTCCCCCCCCCCCCCCCCCCCCCCTCTTCTTCTTCTTCTTCCAAACCACCACCACACAAAAATTTAGAGCCTACATGAAACCACACTGTTCTGCTCACAAGTCACAAACGCATTTAATGAGCCGTATTTTCCTATCTGAATCCAGAGTAATTGATAAAACAACGAAGGGCTAATTACAGGGGGGGGAGGGGGGAGGGGGGAAGGACGATCATAGATATAAATAGTTGTAAAGGGATAACATATAGATAGTTGTAAAGGTAAAAAAGGGAAAGAGATCAAACAGATCTTTTCCTAAAGCGAGTTTCTCTCCACTTAGTAGCCTACTTCCTCACAACTAATATTCTATTCATTCCTCACAAATCTATCATTTGTGTTGTATTATTTCAATCATTTCCGCGTTCTCTCTTTCCTCCTCCTTCTCCAACTACTCCCAACGTCTCTTTCCCTTTCCTCCTCCGCCACTAATGGTCACATCTTCTCCCCCATTTCACTCCCAAAGTCGTTTTCTCTCTCCTTGACACACATCCAAATTCCTTCATAAATCCTTTCCAATATGACTAGATCCACATGATCTAGATCCGGTCTATAACATACAGGCCATTATCCGTATAAAATCGGCTTGGGCAAGTATGCTCAAGCCAGATTTCAAACTTGAGGAGTCATCATATTTTCTTTCTCTTTTTTATATATTATTTTAATGTTGTTGTTCTATAGTGTATCATATTTTCTTTCTTACAGGTACAAGGTCGACAAACGCGAGAAATTTGTAGACATCCTCCCAAAAAACAATGGCTAGTTAAAGTGGAACGCTATTATTATCGGACAGGTTCTAGAAAACAACACTTCTTTCTACAGTCGGAACGCATATGAGAAATGAAGCAACAAAGACCTTCTTGAAACACAGAAAGTGGATAAAGAATTTTTTATTTTTAGATTCTAATTCGAAATTAGCAAACAAGAGATCTTAGACCTTTCTACTTTGCCCTTCCATAACAGAGTTCTTTTTCTCTAGTCTTAGACTCCAGATAAAAGAATCGATAAGTTAAAATTGGATGACATTTCAGTTTGGGTTCGTATCTCCTGCTTGAGGTTACAATATTTCAACCTCACTATCCTTGGTAAAATTGGTAATTTGATTCGAAAGCCTATGTTTATGGATAGACCCACTACAGCTCAAATTAGAGTTGCACATGCTAGAATCTGTGCTAAAACCAAAACAGATGATGATCTTTCAAATAAGCTGAAGCTAATGGATGAAAAGGGCAAAGAAATTTGGCAGGACGTGACGTACAAGCGCATGTCTATTCAATGTGCCAAATGCAAAACTGACCACAACTGTAATGCAGAGGCTAAACTATAGAGAGGAAACAAACCTCCAACAAAAGACAGGGAAACAACTGAAAAATCCAATAAAAACCCGAGAGCAGAAGACAATGCAACAAAAGAAACAAAAAAAAAAAAGAAGAAAGATGGCCTTTACTAAATATGATGGTTCAATAATAGGATACCATTCATTTTCAACAACAAAACTCATAGAAGAAGAGACTGGAAAAGGCCTTGGACAAGCTTCTTCTCCTCATTTCTCCATCAAAGAGAAACTCCAGTCAGAAAGAAAAGAGACAACAAAAAGGATAAGTACTTTTTTTTAAGTTAAAATTTCATATACAAGCCATGAGAGGCGAATTTACGAAAGGTTATTACTTAGAAAGGCAACTGCAAGTGTAACTTGCTCAAAATATATAGGTGGCTTACATAAATCTATCCAAATTACTGCCAAACTGTACAAAATAAGTGTCAAATCTATCGAAACCCTTGACACCTTTGTTGTCCTATCTAGCCTAATCCCAAACCTAACAAAGTGTGAAATTTTTTTGACTAAAACCATAAACACAAAGAAGCACACTATTGCTGGTATTCTTAGCATGCCATTAGGCTCTTTACCAATCAAATACTTGGGGCTCTCACTTATAAACAAGAAACTTGCATGCTCTATTGTTCACCTTTACTAGAAAAACTAAGGGCTAAAGTCACTAGTTGGACTGCCTCTAAACTATCATATGGAGGAAGGATTCAACTGATAACTCATTATTGTTGGCCATGGTTAGATATTGGACAGCCGCCTACTTCCTTCCTAGGAAGGTTCTGAGGGAAATTTAAAGTCGTCTCAGAACCTTCATCTGGGGTAGTCCAAGAAAGGCAAAAATCAATCGGTCAGAGCTATGTAAACCAAAAGAGAAAGGGAGCTAGGCTTACCAAATCTTTCACAGATGAACAATGGATACCTTTTGAAGCAAGTATGGTTTATCTATGAAAGTAAAAGAACCTTGTGGGTTAAGTGGGTACACTCAGTCATACTCAAAGGCAATGGGAGGCTCAGCCTAAGCAACAAGACTCCTGGCTATGGAAAAGACTACTTTGGTTAGAGATCAATATGAACAGTTTACTAAGCGCATCATTGGTAAAGGAACTTACCACCACTTTTTGGTTTGACCCTTGGTATCCATGGGATATTTTGATTAAATACTTCTCAGAACTGAAGCAAAAGCTAAATATCAATCTGGGAACCAAGGTGTCTGAAGTGATACAAAGAAACCAATGGAAATTGTCTTTTGGCAGGGTTGGAACAGCCAAGTAATAAGTTTCTACAATGCCTGCAAAACTATCCCAATCACTTCCAATGAAGACTATTGGAAGTAGATTCCTGCTCAACAATTCCCAATCCAAAGTGTCGTAGATGCTACATCCCCCCTACCAGCTCCCTGGGCAAAAATTGTATGGAGTAGGCATCGTCTTCCTAGATATGCAATTATCTATGGATAGCATTTTGGAAGAGGTTGCCTATTCTGCATAAGCTTGCTCAATAGGGTATTCTGGACACTGACCTGTGCCAGCTCTGTGAATGTCAATCTGAAACTGAGGAACACCTGTTTTTCAATTGCCCCTTCTCTACAGTGGTCTGGAAAGCAGTCCTACAAAAGCTAAATTTGCTTACTGCATATGAAGAGAGAGGAACAAACATCTCTATTAACAAATTGACAAAGACTCTGACGCAATCATGAAGGAAATTCTAAAAAACATTTGCTTCTCTGCTGCCTCATGAAGATTACAAGAGTAGTAAGTTCAATGGGAGAGAACCTTTGAATTGCGATGAAAGTCTTCTCAGACCATCTATCTTGGTCTTGTGCACAATGCCTTCTTTAGTTCTGTTCTGGAAACCTGGCTGGCTAGTATATGTACATTTTAATCCTATTATTTGTCCGAGTTGAATCCAGGCCTATGCCTCATATAGCCTTCACTGAATAGTTTTCTGAATTACTCCTTAAAATTAGGCACTGTCTAATGATTAGCATAATATAAAGTGAGCAATTGATTACGGTGTTGCCTATTATAATAGCTACACATTTTGTACATTATGAATATTTATAAAATCTGAATTAAAAAAATGCATAAATTAAAATAGAAGACAAAAAGAGCCAAGGATACTTGTTTTAGTTTATTTTATTCAACGATTGGCTAAACAAAGTTACTAAAATGAGAATAATATACTAAATAACAAGGGACCGTGTGCCCCATTAGAGCAGCAAGAATGAGTACGCAAGTTAGCTTAGCAAGGGTTGGCAAACTTACTCATGTAATTCTTAAGTTTGGTAAACTAAATTCACTTATCTTGATAAGCATGACTACAGTTAAACTCGTGAGACAACCTCACACAGAAACAAAACATTAGGTTGTGTATAGTAGACCTAATGGCCAGGATCCATCCCTGATCCCAGATAGAGCAGGATGCTACCACCACCAGGCTGCCCGTTAATATTATCCATCTTCGTATTATCACACAGAACCACATTTTCCTCAATAATAGACGACTACAAGATTCTCGGTCCGTATATAGGTCTTCAATTTTCTGTTAGGCCAATGATGAAAAGTTCCAAAACTAATAGGAGGGAGAATGGACTCCTTAGGCCTTTCTTTCGTGAAGGTAATAATAGTTGTTTGACGAAACTAAAAGGAATCAACTATCATACAGCCGCCTAATGAAAGGTAAACGTAAGCCCTGAATGTAAAGTACTTCTAAAACAATAAAAGGAGCAATTTATTCACCAACTACTCACAAACTATCAACTATTACAGCTTACATTGCTGTTGCGGCATAAAATGTTGAAATGACCCCAGTGACTCGGTGTTGTAGTCCACCAGCTGTCGTGCTTCCAACTCTCTTTGCACCAATTTTCCGTAACCACCTCTTCGTGCCACATAGTCAAGGAAAATGAACAGGAAATCTAATCTCAAGTCAGAATTAACTATAGGAAACAGAACAGAAACTTATTCAAATTTCAACATTTCAGTACAGATAAAACAGATGCAGGGTATGAGAACTATTTAAAAGCTCGGAGTAGCAGAGCGTAATAAGTAGTAAATTTAAAGAAGTTAGTTCAGGCCTTACGATCCCAAAATACATCCGCACAAATTGAGTATTATAAATGAAATATTCAGGCCACATGTATATGATGTATATAAATGAGTGCACCTAGGCCTGCAAGAAGGTCAATCATGCAATACACAAAAGAAAAGCAGGTCTGAAGCATTTAAGTAAAATCTCCAGGCAACAATTCACACTCCACAGGTTCTTCCTTACAGCACCGGGTCTGGAAGAGGGTTATTCAGGGAAATACAATCGGAAGAGAAGGATGAGCAGGCAAACTGAACCAGTCTCCAAATAATCAAGCCTAATGGGTTAATCATCACAACAAAGTTCCAACTCAACCACAGGGATTGTACAATGATTAAATTTCTCAAGTACATTGCACACGGGGAACACTACTCTGCCTCACAAGTTAAAAAGCGCTTTACCTCAGAACTATTGATATATCAGTCGATTTTAATCCAACGACATACAGTAATGTTGTCAAAGAACATAAACCAACCACAGAATGTGAAAAGAACACCAGAAAATACTCTGCCTTTTTAATAACAAAAATATTTGAAAACCATCACTCATACTTGTAGTTATAATATTGCCCGACTAGAGGATAAATTTGTAATTAAGCAATTACACAGTGTATGGAGCGACCATGGGAAAGTAATTATCAGGGCCACTGAAAAAATTGTGCCAAAAGGTAACAGGTCACAGTTTCATTCACCAGAATATGGCAAAAAGGTGTAACATTAGACATAATCCCACTAATGCATGTGATAGAAAAGACAAAATGGCATTCATCAACATTTTGATCATCATCATTAATAAATATTTGATGTACCAGGTACCACTCAAAAGCATGAAGCACGAAACACCACGAGAATGAACCTACTCAGGGAGAAGTCTACTACAAAAACAAGGAAAGCAAATGTCAAAAGGATATCTGGATCATAATCAGTACGGTATTCGTCTCGCACCTGAAAGTCAGCCAGGATATACGCAATTATAAGAAAAATTATACAAAACATAAGTGAAATAGAAGCACAAGAAATGGAATGGTAGAATGTCACCTGCCCCCCACTTCGGCCACGACCCCACTGTCTACCTTCTTGAAAACCCCAGTCAAAATCTACACGAATTGGACGATCATCCAGAATTGTTCCGCTAATATACTTCACGGCATTTTCAGTATCTTCTCTAGAGTAGTACCTAAAGCATACAAAATTGGGAGGTATCAAAGTTGCAGAAAATCATCTCCTTTTTCTTCTTTTCTCATCATTCACATCATTACGCAAAAGGTAACACACTTACAACACAAAGCAGAAGCCACAGGGTGTTTTGGAATTCTTGTCCAAACCCATGATTATCCTCTTAATCTCACCAGCGCGAGAGAATAACTCATATACCTGCTCCTCTGTTGTATAAAATGACATATTCCCATTATAAACAGTCGTAGAATTCAAGAGTGCTTGATCAAAGTCCTCTTGCGATCCCGGAAACCTTCTGTCCCTGTACTGTGAGATCTTGCTTGGGTCCTATCATGATCAAACACCCAAATCACATTCATGAACAAAAGTATCCAATCATTTAACTCCCACCTTCACCAAAATGCTACAAAGCAAAATAAACGGAACCTCATGAAATGGGTACACACATATACACAATGTGACATATAAGTCGTACACTTTAAAAGGTTCCTTTGATTTTGTACTGATCAACCACCTAGAACACCTCATACAATTATACTACACTTCAAACCCAAATTTAATCTAGTTCCTCAAAGCCAACCGTCATCCCCTATCACTTTCCTTTTTCTGGATTCACTGTACATAATACCAGCCAACAAAAACTATCAACGTTAATAGTATGGGCTTCATTTAATTTTTTTTATTTAGAACGTCTTAGCATTTAAAAAAACGACGTAATATCAACTTGGTCAGTATTTGCGTACTTGGTCCAAGATCCATTATACCTGGCCAAAAACACAGTCCAAGTCAATACTACGAAACTTCAATTAATTTTCCATTACAATGATACATCAGTCAAATAAATACAACCACCTAGTATTAACTTGGAGACTATTTGTAAACCATAAAGAGTTACTTTTCCTTTTACAATGATATAGTAGTAAAATACGACCTATTATTAAGCTGGACACTACTTGTAAACCATGAACAGTGAATGCGGGTGTACCACCCACTCACAGGCAATAAGATTACGGTTGCAGCGCCTCTATCCCATTACTCTCCTAGCTTTTCCAAAGCCTACCCCAAATCGGAAACCCAAAATTTTCACCAATAACCATAATTTAATTATTCAAACCAGTTTATTCAAAGTTGTTAATCCCAGAAACGGCGCGAAAGAGGAGCAGAAACTTTTGTAACACTTAAGACAAAAATTACTTGTACGAATAGAAAAATTACACTTCAGGAGAACAGAGTCAAAGCAGGCAAACCTTCAAAACAAAAAGCTAAATTAACAAAATTGAAGTAAGGCATCAGGAATTACCTTGAAAAGCGACGCCATTTTGCTGTGTCGAACTGAATTCCAACAAGCCCTTGATTTAATACTGAAAGAATATTATCAAACGAATCCATTCAGACTTTCAATACATTTTCCCTTTTCATTTTTTTCCTTTTTTTGGGAGAGAAAGGAGACGAGGGTTGAAGAAATTGATGCATCTTTGGAGAAAAATAATAATGAAAAAACAGAGAAAGAGAGGGAAGGAAGCGTACTTGGCTCCAGGGAACTAAATTTCTGAGCTGTGTAGCTCTAAAATACGGGATGAGATCTCCTCACGGCGCGGTGAGTTACCGCACGGCCCAGGACGCGACATGTGGCAGCATTAGAGGGTCGTGAGGCTAGATGAGGGTTACCCTCACCCAGCCTCACCACTCCTTCTTTTTGCCACGTGTCGCACGGTCACGTACGCGGTGAGGGGAGAGCGGTGAGGGGATCATATCCCCTAAAATACAGAGAGCTTAGCTCACTTCAGTCGGCCAGACATTTCTGGGTACTTTATCTGGTTGAACCAAAATCGAGTTGAACATCGAGTATCTCATGTAACAGTTTAAAAGCCTACAAACATTTTTTTTCTTTTGAATCGCATCTTTTCCGTGCGCTAATATGATATGATATTGATCTTGAATGATATAGTAACAGTTTCAAAGTTGATTTGACTGTAAAATTTTTTGTTTTCCTTTTTTGACATCATATCATACGAATCAATCAATCATACCCAGAACGTCCCAACGGCAGCAAAAGCTACCGTTAAGGTCTGGAGAGAGTGGGCGGCAGGGAAACAATACCTCTATCCAAGAGATAGAGAGTTTGCTTCTAGTGAGACCTCCGGCTCTATAGATACCGGCTTTATAGATACCTGTGTTAGTGAGAGACTTCAGTAGATACGAATAGAAAATTTCTGATATTAAAATAGTCATAAACATGTATATGCACATATAATGCAAGACAAAGACAAAAACAAGAACAATAAAGTGCAACGTCCGCTTATACCATAGATAGTCTTAAGTCTTTAAATATACCCTAAGGTGCCTCTAAATATGTCTGACATGATATAATGAGACTAAAAGATGATTGAACCGTTAAACATTTTATTTTTCCTATTTTGACATCATGAAGACCGAAATTAGAGTTCTGGTAATAAAAAAAAATTTGTACACCCTTAATATTATGGAATAAAGTAGGACTTTGACAAATATGAACTGTGAGTTGACATGAAGGATTTCCGCATCACCAGATTAGCCATATAGAGGCGGGTCTAGGTGGGAGAGAAGTATTTATCTTTAAGATGGAGGTATTATTTGTCTGTTGATGAGCCAAAAAATACCCCTCGTTAGTCAATAACGGTCAACGCTGGAGTAAGGTGTAAAAAATGGCCAAGTATGGTGGGTCGGCCCGGAGGTTGACCAGGTCATCTGCGGACAAACAGCCCATCTCGGCCATAGGGCCCCACCGCCATCTCGCCCACCTGACCTCTCGGCTATCTCGGCCATACGGTCTCAGTATCCCCAGGGGGTTAAGGACTTCACCTCGGTTAAAAGGCCTCATTTAGGCCCAAGGATTCCATCTCGGCCTCAAGGCCTCATCTCGGCCCGCAGCTCCATCTCGGCCAAAGAGCTGAACTCGGCCTCAGATCTGATCTACTCACTGATCTCATACCACCTTTAGTGGCGTCAGCTACGAGCATCATGAAAGGCCCCCCCAATGCTCTTTGAAGTCGGCCACTTTCATCTCGGCAGGCTGACCCCACACCATCAGCCATCTCGGACACTTCTGAGTGCTTCTAGAAGACTTCATCTCGGTTCTAGGAGTTTACCCCAGGTAATTCTATCGGGTGAAACTCCCAGCCAGGTGTCCCAAGCTAGCTTATTCAGCTCAGCACCGAGCCACGTGGCGAGCATGCAAGAGCAAGAGTCATCCGACTGACCTCCTTGCCTGTCACGATATCCGAGCTCTGCCCATGCATTGGCCCAAGCCGCCACATAAAAAGGCCGAGCAGCAGGAGAGAGAGGAGGAGGTAAGAACAAACTCTGAAAAACTACAGGCCAGTAACTCATCTTCTCCACAGTGAAAACACAGGTTTTACAAAAACACCTCAGTTTACTTAAACCTTGACCATATATAAACCTCTCCAGAAAAATGGCCCAAACTGACTTGAGCGTCGGAGGGTATTACCCGGGGCCATAAACCCCGGGTCCTCTGACCCTTTCTCCTTGTGCAGGTCAGCAGCTCACTCGCTACGGACAGTTGACGGAGTTCTAACGGCACCACATCAAACAACTACTTGGTGATAAATTCAGGCATCATCATATTGGCGCTAGAGGAAGGGCCTGAACCTCCGTCATTTAATTTTGTTTAACTGCACCGTTTTATTTAAACAAGTCAGTGCAAATGGGTAAAGACGCCCGTGAGGGACTAGGAGAGTCCTCCAATCAACAACGACGTAAAGAGACCCGCTCTGCTCATCCTGGACAGGATTCCAGGAGGACAGAGCCAGAAAGGAAGAAGGTCCCGGGTATAACCGCGGATGAGAGAAACAAGGCCATGAAGTATGTGGCTGAAAACTTAGAAGTATTTGAAGCCGTGGTGGAACGGCTCAAAGGGAAGAGACCAGAGATGGAATACATGGAGGAAGATTCTACATCTTTCCATCCAAAGCAGAAGACTCAATTGCAATCTTCTCATCATCCTCAGGGGTTTATGGCGGATGCTAGGCGCAGTGGTGACAGAGCCCCAACGGTAGAGTCGGTGCCTATACCTAGGCAGCGTCTGGGTATAAGGCCCCGATCATTTAAAAGTGTTCGACAGGAGGCAGATCCTCGCAGGCCGAGGAGCCGACCTGAAGAACCTAACCCTGAATACTTGAGGGTGATCCAGGAAAGTCCATTCTCCTGGGGTATTGCAGAATACTTGGCACTGGACAGTTTTAAGATGCCAAAGATGGACACATATAATGGCACATCTGATCCGACGGACCATCTCTTTCAGTTCCAGACGGCAATGAGTTTAAAGAATGCACCAGATCCGCTCTGTTGTAAGACCTTCCCTATGTACTTGCGGGGGAAGGCAAGAAGGTGGTTTCAGGAGCTCCCACCCCAGTCGGTGGACTCCTTCAGACAGCTGGCGCAAAAATTTAAGTCCCAATTTGTGTCGAGTGCGCCATTCATAAAGAATTCTTCGCACCTTATGACCCTGAAGCAAGGTACGGAGGAGTCTATATTGAAGTATATGCAGCGCTTTTCTGACGAGTCATTGCAGGTCAGTGACCGAAATGAAGGAGTGAAAGCCGCTGCGTTTATTAACGGTCTCAGAGCAGGTCGCCTCTTTTCACAGCTTGCCGAAGAGGGACCTACTACACTGAGAGAGTGCCTGGAAAAGGCGCACCAGTTTGCCCGAGGAGAGGAGGCAAACCGATTGAAGAAAGAAGCCGAGCAGAGTACCCGGCGAGAAGCTCGGCCCAGTTCCCGAGCAAGTCGACCTGAAGACCAACGCGAACGGCGTAGTGCGTTCGATCGCCTTGGTGTCCGAGGCAAGCGAGGCCAAGAAGGATTGCCCCTTTTGGCTTCAAAAGATAGGATTTTGGCCGTCATGGAAAGAGATGGCCTAAGAACGGACCCCAAGCCCTTGGCAGGTCCCAGGGACAAGAGGGATCCAAAATTGTATTGCCGATATCACCGTGATGTCGGCCATGACACTGAAGATTGTCGGCAGTTAGCTCAAGAAATTCGGAAGTTGATTGAGCTGAGACATTTGAAACAGTTTTATGATCCTCGCTCCCGGCTCCACAACCGTTTAAGCTTCCAAAAGAATGTGCAAAAGGACAAGTGCCGACCCGAGACTCCCCCAACGCGTCCCAGGTCGGACGATGATGGGGACAGAGATCCGCAAGAGGCCGCAGGTCAGCCTCAGATCAATTCCATAATTTACACCATCTCGGGAGGTCCGTCACAGCCAAACCCAGGTGGTCCCAGTTCGTCAGGTACGTCAACTGGGCCTTCCCCGAAAAAACGGAGATTAGCTCGAGAGTTGGTTTACGAACCAGAGGATTTAATCCCGCTTGATTCTAATAATACGGGGTTAGTCATTGGATTATGCATTAATATAGCGCCGGATAGAATCGTAGAAGTACGGAGAGTGTACGTGGATACTGGGAGTGCTGCAAATATAATGTACTATCATGTATACAGACAATTGGGTTTGGCGGACTCCCAAATGACTCCAGTAGCTTCCCCTCTGTATGGATTCACTGGTATGCCTATTCGGCCAGCTGGCCTGATCACACTTAGTGTCAGCTTTGGTAAACCTCCGGCTTACCGTTGCTTATGGATGGATTTCGTGGTGGTTAAAGAGAGGTCGGCTTACAACATTCTCTTAGGCCGACCCGCGTTGGTAGCTTTGGAGGCTGTAATATCTCCCTTGCATGTTAGCATGAAGTTTCCTACCCCAGGCGGAGTAGTTACTTTACAGGGGGATATTCCTATAGCCCAAAATTGTTATACAGTGGCTACCCAAGGGAGTGGGGCCATTCAGCAAGTTGTACTGGATGATCTCATTCCCCCAACAGATGAACGTTTACAAACAGATGACGCAGTTCAGGAATTCGTCTTAGATCCAGGTCGGCCAGAGAATACAATCAAAATTGGGACCTGGATGCCAGCTGAGACTTTGGCTCAGCTCCAGAATCTGCTAAGGGAGTTCGCAGAAATTTTTGCTTGGACGGCAGAAGACATGCCTGGAATCCCGACTACCTTAGCAGAACATCGGCTTAATGTGGATCCTCAGGTCAGGCCCATTAAGCAGAAGAAAAGAAACTTTGCACCAGAGAGGCACAAAGTGATAGCAGGGGAGGTCGAGAAACTCCTGGTGGCAAAGTTCATCGAAGAAGTCTTGTATCCAATTTGGTTGGCTAACCCGGTTGTAGTCCCTAAGCCGGACAAAAGCTGGAGAATGTGCGTTGATTATACCGACTTGAACAAAGCCTACCCAAAAGATTGTTACCCCCTACCGAAGATTGACAGATTGGTAGATTCTACGTTGGGGTACGAGGTCTTTGACTTCTTGGATGCCTTTAAAGGTTACCATCAGATCATGATGGCGAAAGAGGACCGAGAAAAGACCTCCTTCATAACTGAGATGGGCACTTACTGTTATATTAGCATGCCCTTCGGCTTAAAGAACGCTGGGGCAACTTATCAACGTCTGGTTAACTCATTGTTCAGAAACCAAATTGGCCGAATTATGGAAGTGTACATCGACGATATGCTGATCAAAAGCAAGGTCCTTAGTCAGTATATCACAAACTTGCGCGAAGTATTTGTCATTCTAAGAGAGTCTTGCATGAGGCTGAACCCAAAGAAGTGTACCTTTGGGGTGCGAACAGGAAAGTTTCTTGGGTACATGGTCTCTAAAGAAGGAGTGCATGCCAATCCAGCTAAAATTGAAGCTTTGGAAAGCATGCATCCACCTCGAAACGTTAAAGAAGTTCAGAGGTTAACGGGACGAATCGCAGCCTTAAGCAGGTTCCTTTCCAAGTCAGCTGAGAGATCGTTGCCTTTCTTCCAAATTTTGAAGAAAAGAACAGCTTTTCTCTGGGATGAACAGTGCCAGGAGGCATTTAATGACTTAAAGGCACATCTGCCCGAGGTGCCCATGTTAACCTCTCCCGTTCCAGGAGAAACATTGTACATATATTTATCCACTTGTGATGAGGCAGTGAGTGCAGTTCTGCTCAGGGAGCAGGATGCAGTTCAGAAGCCTATTTACTTTGCAAGTAAAGTCTTGCATGTAGCCGAGGTACGATACCCGAATGCTGAGAAAGTCATTCTGGCATTAGTGGTGGCGGCTAGGAAGTTTCGTCCCTACCTTCAAGCTCATCCTATAGTTGTGGTGACTGATCAGCCCTTAAAGCAGATTTTATCTCGGCCGGATACATCAGGCCGAGCTGCCAAGTGGGAGATGGAACTGGCCGAGTATGACATCAGTTATAAGTCACGTACCTCGATTAAAGCTCAAGCCTTGGCCGATTTTTTGGCCGAAGGAATATCTGTTGGAGAAGATCCTCCCCCATCACAGGGTTGGACCTTATATGTAGATGGATCTTCATCAAGGGAAGGAAGTGGAGCAGGTCTCCTAATAGTTAATCCCAACGAGGAAGAGACCGAGTATGCCTTACGCTTTGACTTTGAGGCTACTAACAATGAGGCTGAGTATGAAGCCCTGATAGCCGGATTGAGCTTAGCCCGGAAACTGGGGGCACAGCAGGTAAGCGCACGAAGTGATTCGCAGCTCATAGTGTCTCAGATTAATGGGGACTATGAGGCAAAGGAAGACAATATGAAGCGGTATTTGGCTAAAGTTCAGCATCTGAAAGGAATGTTTGAATATTTTAATGTTGAGCATATCCCTAGGTCGGCAAATAAGCGTGCCGACGCACTATCACGGCTAGCTTCATCTACCTCAGCCACCATTGGTAAAAGGATTGTTGTAGAATTGGTGAAACATCGCGCTTTTGATGGGAATGAAGTCTTACAGCAAGACTATCATAACACCTGGATGGACGAGATAGTCACCTATCTACAACATCAGACTCAACCTGAGGATAAGTCACGAGCCCGGCAACTCCGCATGAAGGCTTCCAGGTACGCACTCTTTAACGACCACTTATACAGGAAATCTTTCTCCCAACCGTGGTTGCGGTGCGTACCTGAGGACGAAGGAGATTACATTCTCCGTGAAATGCACTTGGGCATATGTGGAAGTCATTCTGGAGCACGTTCATTGGCCCGCAAGTGTTATTTGGCTGGGTATTACTGGCCCACAATTCGCAAAGATGCGGAAGAGCTGGTCAAAAAATGCTCATCATGTCAAGCTCATGCTCCATCTTCTCATTTGCCGAGTCATGAAATGACCAGTATTTCCAGTCCTTGGCCGTTTGTGCAGTGGGGTATGGACTTAGTGGGGCCTCTACCCCGAGCTCCTGGCTCGGTCAGATTCCTGTTGGTAGCGATTGACTACTTTACTAAATGGATAGAGGCTGAGCCATTGGCCACCATAACTGGGGCCCAAGTCAAAAAGTTTTTATGGAAAAACATTATTTGTCGATTTGTCCTACCCCAGATCTTGATCTCAGACAATGGCAGACAGTTTGCTGAGGATCCGGTAAAGAGCTGGTGTCTTGACTTACATATCAAGCAATGTTTCACCTCAGTAGCTCATCCTCAGTCAAATGGCCAGGTAGAGCTTGCCAACAGAATCATCAAGGATGGTTTGAAAAAGCGGCTGGATAAAGCTGGCACAAGTTGGGTCGAAGAGTTGTCCAGCGTATTATGGGCTCACCGAACAACTCCCTCAACTTCAACAAAGGAAACTCCTTTCTCACTGGTGTATGGCACCGAGGCCATTATTCCTGCAGAGATTGGTTCTACTTCAACTCGAGTGGATTATTTCTCAGCTACTGATAATAATCAAGAATTACGACTGAATTTAGACGATCTCGAGCAGAAAAGAGACCAAGCGCGCATCCGCATGACACAGTATAAAAACTTGATCTCCCAGCATTATAATTCCCGGGTACGACCGAGGTCTTTTCGAGTGGGAGATCTGGTGATGCGTGACAATGAAGTCAGTCATGCTATCTCGGCAGGAACTTTTAATTCCAAGTGGGAAGGTCCTTATCGCATCGTTGAAGTATTCCCAACGGGAGCCTACAAGTTACAAACTTTAGAAGGGCGAACTCTTCCGCAGACTTGGCATGTTTCTCATCTTAGACTACTGCATCAATGATGCAAGTTGCAACTACTCTGTATATAAATACAAGTTTTTCTGAGGCATCTACCCAGTGTTAAGTGTCCAAGCAAAGTCTGAGCATCGTGAAAGGGTACATTAAGACCTCGGAAGGTCCGAGGCAAAAGACCTCGCAGGTTCGAGGCAAATGCCCGCTAAAAGATACATTAAGACCTCGGCAGGTCCGAGGCAAAAGACCTCGCAGGTTCGAGGCAAATGCCCGCTAAAGGGTACATTAAGACCTCGGCAGTTCCGAGGCAAAAGACTTCGTAGGTTCGAGGCAAATGCCCGCTAAAGGGTACATTAAGACCTCGGCAGGTCCGAGGCAAAAGTCCTCGCAGGTTTGAGGCAAGTGTCCGCTAAAGGGTACAATAAGACCTCGGCAGGTCCGAGGAAAGAGACCTCGTAGGTTCGAGGCAAATGTCCGTTAAAAGGGAATATTAAAATCTCGGCAAGTCCGAGATGAAAGACCATTAAACGGCAGATCAAGACCTCGGCAAGACTGAGGCAGAAACTCGAAAAAAGCAAATGTAAAACCTAGGTAAGACCGAGGCAATTGATCAAACGAAAAACAAGACTTTGGCATGCCCGAGGCAAAGGTTGAAGAATCAATTCATAAAACTTTAGCAAATCTGAGGAAAGAGTTTGTTGAAGAAAAGACTTATGCAAGCAAACCTTAGCTTCTCTCTCATGAAAACCGAAGTGAAGTTAAGCAAAGCATAGCTTTAATCCAAGTCAGAATCTGATCTCAACAAGGTAAAGTTTATGTCAAACCTGCCAATGATCTGGTTCAGTCTGGATGACAGGTTTATTCTGATTTGAAGGCTTAGTTTGTCTTCTAATAAAGTTCATCAAGTTTGTCAAGTCTGACTTAAAAAGTTAGCATCAATGGCAGCGAAAAATAAACTTGGTAAAGACATTAAAGACAAAGAAGATAGCTGAGCCCGAGAGTTGAAGATTTTCATTGATATAAGCATTGAAGTACACATTCATGCCTGGCCTAAAAAAGTTAAACAAAGAAGAGCCCTAAAGCCTACTCGTCCTTATCTTCATCTCTCAAGTCAGCTCCATCAACAAACTTTTGGAACAACTCTTCAAAGTCTTGAGCTGCTTGAGGATTGTAGAGTTCAGCTATACGGCGATCTTCTCTGTTCAAATCTGGGTGAACTTGGGCACAGGCTTCAATGGCATTCCTCTGGCCGACCTCCATGGCCGAGCCTTGAATCAGAAGCAAATTTTCTTCAAAAAAGCTGGACTTTCTGAAGTCTTGAATCGCTTTGATCTCAGCATCGATCAAGTTCTGGCGCAGCAGGTTGTTCATCTTTTGCTCAGACTCAAGCCTCTGCGCCATCTCAGTCATATTTTTCTTCAAAAACTCAACCTCAGTGATTGATTGAGTGGAGGTCAGCTCCAGGTCTGCCACCTTATTCTCCAACTCATCAACCTTAGAGTTGGAGGTGGCCAACCTCGTCTCAGCATCCTCAGCCTTCTGTTGGAGTTTGGTGGTTCCCGCCTCTAGGTCAGTGACCTTTTGGGTTAGCTCGGCCCTCCTCTTCTCAGATTCTTCAAGTTGTCTCCGAGTGGTCTCAAGCTCCCCAAGAAAATTCCTACAGCGGGTCACCACTTCCATCCCCTGGCCTCGGATCTATACAAAAAGATAGCGGTAAAAGGAAGTCCACTAACAAAATAAGTAGAGTACTCAACAGAAGATTTACTTACCAGAGCAAGGTTGGACATATAAGCATTGGTCAGGGCCGCGAAGTCCGTTGCCCTGAACCTCTGAAGATCCCGAGGTAGGATTGCTGCTCTATTAAGCCTTTCGGCCACAACAGGGTTCTCAGCAGAATCTACCTCAGAAAACCCAATCAAGATTGGGTCTTGAACATTACCTGGTTGAGGCAAGATTTCCTCAACCGGGTCAGCAGTGATCATCTCCGGGGGCTGAGATGGTCCCGGATCACGACTGCTGGAGCCTTCACCCCGTTGTCTCTTTCGGGGGCGGAGGCTGGAGCCTTCACCAGCATCCTCTGGAATTCCAGAATCAGCTGGAGCCTGAGGTAGAGCGTTAACCTCAGGCTCATCATCAGCAATTATGATTGGCAGAGCTGCACAGAAAAGAAAACAAGTCAAAACCCAAACAAGTGTTAGAACACTTAAGAAAACCCTTGCATCTAAGGAAGGAGTTCTACCTGGTTCAGGCTCCGTTGTTTCAGGTTCGGCAATAGCAACACTTGTGGCTGGGGGCGTTGCCGAGGTAGAGGCCCCTCCAGAACCCAAAGTGGCTAACCTCCTTTCTCTCCGAAGCCTTTTTCTGGCCTGATTCTCGGACATTATCTCAGCACGGCTCAGGGATCCAGACATGGCACCTGCACTCAGAGTTAAAACAGTTAGATGTTAACAACAAATCGAGAACATTGAAAATTCAAAGACTATAATGGCCACCTCGAAGGATGGTTAGCTGATCTGGAGAAAGGGCTCGATAGTCAACACCAATTGCCGAGTGGGCTACATCGGCAGCCATCCATACATCATAATCAACTTTGTGCCAATCAATGACAATTGGAGCTGACCGAATTCTGTCTGCCTCATCGCAGTACTCTTGGTTTGGCCATGTATTATGGACTCTGCCTCGCTTCCAGGCAGTTTCGCTCGGCAGATCAGATCTTAAAATGTAAAAGAATTTTTCCTTCCATCTCTTATTAGAGGAAGGAATGTTGATGGCAAAAGGGAAGTCAATACTAGACCTACGCTTGCTGAAATAGTACCAACTATGCGAAGTCCGGCATGCGAAAAGGGCTCGAAAAATAGTGGTGTTAAAAGGAAATTCACTGAGACGGAGGAGAAGAATATAACAAAGAATGAGTTTGAGGCCATTTGGCTGAATTTGCGGAAGTCTGAGCCCGTAAGCTCGCATAATACGAATAACGGGCTCAGGAACAGGAAGACTAAAGCCAGACTTGAAATAGTCTTCATAGATTGCTTCATAGCCCCTAGGGGGATCACAAGCAGTTTGACCCGGCGAAGGAAGAAGGGGTTGAAAGCGATTTCTATCTATTTTGTAATATTTACAAATCCTATTTAGGTCGGCCTCGGTCAGACTGGAAGTGGTCTCTTGGACCATGGGAGTTGGCCGTCCTCTTACAGAAGAACGAGAAGGACCCCCCTCAGGGACTGAAAGATTTACAGTCACCGGAGCAGGAGCCATCCTCACTGGCTCCGGCGAAGAGCTGATTACAGTTAAGGCTCTGCTAGATTGAGCAGAGTCTCCGGTGGCAGGAAGCAAACTGCCGATGGGAAGATCATCGGCAGAAGAAAATCTGCCGGACGGTGACGGAGAAGCAACAATCTCTCCGCCCTCGGCGGCGTAAGAACCACCTTCAGAAAGGTTCTGGGAATCATAAGATGGAGAAGACATTTTGAAATCAAAAGGGGTACTTACAGAGAGTTCGAAGTAAAAAAACGCCGGAGGATGAAATGAAGGTTGATGGAGACTGGAGCTCGCCGGAATCAAGAAAGCTCGCCGGAGAAGAAAACAGAATGCCGGAGTGAAGGAATGAGAGCAAATAAAGAGTGAAAGTGGTCTGTAGAAGACCTATTTATAGGGCTTCATCTCGGCAACCCAAGCGTCGCCTGAAATAAATGGCCGTCGGTCCACGAAACGGTGGGATACAAAAAGCTGCTCAATTGACACTTCGTGCTCTGCGCAAACAGTAAATGCGCAGGCCGAGCCAATCAGAACCAGACACGTGCCAGAATAGACAGCGTGACAAGGAATCTAGTCAGAACTAGCTGATCGGTTCGGCCAAAAGTTATCATTAACGCATCGTACATTGTGCTTCAAATAAATACGTTAAGCGGCCTAGTTAAATCTTGACACGTCATCGGAGGAAAGACAACTCGAGAAAAATCTGAGCAGATTAGCCTGTCCTCTCAGTTCAGCTCGGCCAGACTAATCTGGGGGGCAAGTGATGAGCCAAAAAATACCCCTCGTTAGTCAATAACGGTCAACGCTGGAGTAAGGTGTAAAAAATGGCCAAGTATGGTGGGTCGGCCCGGAGGTTGACCAGGTCACCTGCGGACAAACAGCCCATCTCGGCCATAGGGCCCCACCGCCATCTCGCCCACCTGACCTCTCGGCTATCTCGGCCTACGGTCTCAGTACCCCCAGGGGGTTAAGGACTTCACCTCGGTTAAAAGGCCTCATTTAGGCCCAAGGATTCCATCTCGGCCTCAAGGCCTCATCTCGGCCCGCAGCTCCATCTCGGCCAAAGAGCTGAACTCGGCCTCAGATCTGATCTACTCACTGATCTCATACCACCTTTAGTGGCGTCAGCTACGAGCATCATGAAAGGCCCCCCAATGCTCTTTGAAGTCGGCCACTTTCATCTCGGCAGGCTGACCCCACACCATCAGCCATCTCGGGCACTTCTGAGTGCTTCTAGAAGACTTCATCTCGGTTCTAGGAGTTTACCCCAGGTAATTCTATCGGGTGAAACTCCCAGCCAGGTGTCCCAAGCTAGCTTATTCAGCTCAGCACCGAGCCACGTGGCGAGCATGCAAGAGCAAGAGTCATCCGACTGACCTCCTTGCCTGTCACGATATCCGAGCTCTGCCCATGCATTGGCCCAAGCCGCCACATAAAAAGGCCGAGCAGCAGGAGAGAGAGGAGGAGGTAAGAACAAACTCTGAAAAACTACAGGCCAGTAACTCATCTTCTCCACAGTGAAAACACAGGTTTTACAAAAACACCTCAGTTTACTTAAACCTTGACCATATATAAACCTCTCCAGAAAAATGGCTCAAACTGACTTGAGCGTCGGAGGGTATTACCCGGGGCCATAAACCCCGGGTCCTCTGACCCTTTCTCCTTGTGCAGGTCAGCAGCTCACTCGCTACGGACAGTTGACGGAGTTCTAACGGCACCACATCAAACAACTACTTGGTGATAAATTCAGGCATCATCATCTGTCTCTCATCATCTCCAGATATTAGCGATAGATTTTGATGTTATTGGAATATAGTAGGTATGTGTTCTTGGTGTCATTAGTAATCCCATAATCTACAATTGTATATGTCACTTGCCTTGCGGTTTTAAATCGAAGCATCAGTTATTGATATGACCTTTGAATTTTACCATCATATCCTGGTCGGCTATGACCTTGTATCGAGACAATAAAAAGACTCTGACCTTATTCGTGACAATAATACGACAACAACAAAAAAATTATTTATTATTTTTTAGGCTTCCGCCTATGATAGAGTATGATAGGATCAGATGTACGCAACTATATTCATGTGTTAAAAACACACGATATCAATAATGAGATTGTTAAATAAGGATTGCCAAGGCGTTAGCTGTTATTAGGGTTTAATTCTTCTATGGCAAGTGCTAAAAAAATCACGAAGAAGAAAAAAAAAACATAAAAATTCGTGTTACACAAACTAAAGAATGAACTTGGTGTTAAATAATTTAAAATTTATCAGTATAAATAAGGGTATACATGTTTACTTCCCCCACCCACCCCTCTAGCTTTCTTGTAATATTTTCGCCTTATTGTAAAGCGGCAAGTAGTAAAGTTCTTCCAAAGCTTTATTCATCGACTACTTGGGAAAACATTCTTCTGTTTTCCTTTAGAACTTGAAGTCTGAAAATTTGGCTGCACAGAGAAAGGAAAAATAAAAGTTAGTCACTTGTGTGCCTTGACAGAATACAAATAAATCACAAATGAGTCCAACAAATTAACATAAAGCATAAATTAAATTAAGAATACTAATAGATTTGTTTCATGAACTAGTCGGCTTTGTTTTCTTATTATTACTTCTAGAATAATTATTTGGTCATATATAAATTAGGCATATGTTGTATAGGTTTCATAAAACTATGTCTCGTTTGGACAAAGCTTTATAGTTACATAGAAAAGCAAAAGGCCATGTATATACCGAGCATGTTCCAGCATAAAGCATGATTAGAGGGCATGTCAAGAATCATAAATTGATCGTGCTGGTTTGTATTTGCAAGGATAATTTGGTGTTTATAACGATGGGTGTTTTTAAAACACGTAGGAGTGTTAAGCAAACCGAATAATTCGCGAACTGTTTGAGTTCGATTCGTATTAGCTTCGAGTTTGTTTGTTAATTTTACTTCAACGAGCCGAACTGTTCGTAAACCGTTCGGCTTATTTAAATAGTTATAGTGTTATCGAGTCGAACTCGAACTAATTTTAAAGCTTGTTTAGCTAAACGAACCGAACAGTTCGTTTAGCTAAACGAATCTGAATTCGAAAACCTAATATTCGGCTCGACTCGGTTCGCTAACACCCTAGTTGGGAGTGAAAAACTTTACATCATTTAATTGACAATATTTTGTGCTCGTTTTAATCCTCGTAACAAGTTCTTTTATACGATGTAGTCAATTATTACAAATAATATTGCTATTATGTAGAAGAAAAAATATTCTTTTATATGATGTGTAGGTATCTAAAAGGATATAACTGAAATTGGCAACTGTTTTAATGGTGTCATAAACAATGTATTGAATAATGAAGCAAAATAGTTTGATGACTAAGTTATATTTCGGAAGAAGTAAAAATATGTGTACCTTTGAGTTGATTGACGCCACAATCAATGCCACATTTGATCTCGCAATAGGTATTGGCTTCACCTTCCTTGCCATCTTCGTTGCACTTATCATGGCATGTGTCATAGCATCCTTTGAGTTCTGTGTCCACGTCCATGGCTTCAGCCTTGTGAATTTCCATTACTGATAAAATGAACATGCACATCAGAAACACTGCAACAACTTTCTTTCCTTCCATTTTTGATTTTTTTTTTCTGATGCCTGATTTATTCTTTTTCTTTTTTTAATTTTTTGGGTTGTTGTTATTTCAGTTTTTGGAGGGGTAATTTTGGTTGACGATGGAGGGGTGATATTTATAAACTACATATCCTCTCTATCTCATTCAGAAAAAGGAAAAAAAAAAAAAAACGACCCTCTAATTTGATGGATGTCCTTAAAGTTCTCAATTTTCGTGGTTTGGCTTTTCTTTTTCCAATATATTTATGTAAAGCTGCTCAAAACAAGCAGAGCCAATAATCATGCACTCCATTACATCTATGGTTGATGATGTCAGATTTATCACCAATGTAAAAGTTAAAATATCTGGGGTTAGGCCGTTATTCCTCCGTCGATAGTCCTTCAATGAAGCCTGAGAAGAGAAAGAAACGTTAGGGGTCCCAGGACGCTGCCCCGGGTAAACCCTCCGACGCTCAAGTCAGTTGTGGGCATTTAGGCGTATAGCTTAAACTGGAATAAAGGTTTGTATAGAACCTGTTTGAGGTCGGCCAAGGTGTAGGCCGAGCTGAGGTAAGATCAGTTGGTGTCCTATTCCAACGTTGGAGTTTCTTATTGTTTGAGGAAACTCTTTTATACTTGGCGAGGCTGGGAGCTGAGTGTCCCAAAGGGATGAGATGAGGACGCCTGGTTGGCTTGCATGGTAGCCGCGTGGCCGCTAAGGGTTGCTGTGCTGGCTACTTCCCTTTGTATGGCTGACAGCTGGAAAGAGAAGATTGCATGAAGGCTACGTAGCAAACAATATTGCGGCTGTTATAGCCTAGCCAGAATCAAGTCTCAGACCCAAGGCCGAAATGAACTGCTGAAGGCCATTGGCTGAGAACCAAGGGCCTGGGACCGAGATCCCCTTTATGGCCAAGATCCTCAAGATGGCCGAGATGCCAAATTGCTAACTTGGGCAAAAACGCTCAGATTGAGATGCTTGGGCCGAGGTGCTCTGGCCGAGCTACTCTTTGGCTGAGATAGGGCTTTGAAGCCGAGATAAGACCCTTAGGCCGAAGTGAGGCCGTTAGGCCGAGATGAGCTCTTTATCCCCAGAGGGGGCTGAGACCGGGTGGTCGAGATGGTGAAGGAGCCCGGTGACCGAGATGGATTATTTGTCCGCATAGGACTTGGTCAGTTTCCAGGCCGACCTGCAGTACTTGGCCATTTTTACGCCCCTACTCCAACGTTGACCGTTGTTGACTAACGGGGGGTACTTTTTGGCTCATCACTTGCCCCCCAGATTAGCTTGGCCGAGTTGACTTGAGAGGGCAGGCTAATCTGCTCAGATTCTTTGTCCTTTGACGACGTGTCATCCTTCGATCAAGTCATTCTACGTATTTTTAAGTGCAAAGTACGAAGCGTCCATGTCAATTTTTGGCTGACCTGATTGGACTGATCTGATCATACGCATTATCTTCTGGCACGTGTCCATCTGGGATTGGTTTGTCCTGCGCACTTACTATTTGCGCAGACCGAGGTAACGACGGTACAGCTTTTTTTGGTACGGCGGTTCATGATTCGGTGTCAGCCAATCTTAAATGCGGCGTGGGAAACGAGGTCGGCTCTCTCGAGGTGACTCTTGGGATGTCCGAGAACCTTGCCTATAAATAGGTCCTTACTCTTCATTTTTGGTTCTTTTACTTTCGGTTTGCTTCCGTTCATAGCTTTAGCTTTTTCTCGGTGTCAGCTTCTTCTCCGGCGTTGATCCTCCTTCCTCCGGCAGTCTTTTTCCTTCTTTACCGGCAGATCTTCTGTAAGTCTCCTTTCCTAGCTTCCATGTCTTCCGCCTCTGATTCACAAAACCCCTCTGAGGGAGCTTCTTACATCGGCAATAAAAGAACCCTCAGTTCCTCATCGGAGCGGACGGTTGTTTCTGACGACCGTCCTCTAGCTCGGCTATTGAGTGATGCTGATGTCGCCGGCCCCAGTGGTCGTGCTTTGCCGACCAGAGCCGTAACTGTGGTTGAAGTTTCGCCAGAGCAGGCAGAAACCATCCCTGCTCCGAGAGCTGCCGCGGTCCCTCTAAAATCTAGGGTTTTAACTCTGCCGGTAGGGGTAGTTTATAGGGGGTCTCCTTCGGCCGAGGTCCAAGAGGCCTTCTGTAATTTGTCCGAGGTGGATGTGTCCTTGATATGTGGTATGTATGACATCGATGTTGAACAATTCGACCCCATTCTTCCTTCAGCCAATCAAACAGCCTATGATCCTCCTGCTGGATATGAGGCTATTTATGAGGAATATTTCCATTCTGGGTTCCGTCTTCCTGTTCCAGTCTCCTTGTTTCGAATTCTTCATTCTTACAACCTTAGGCTTCCTCAGATCAAGCCTAATAGTTTGAAAATTATTCTATCTTTTCTCTTATTCCTTAGAGCGTCTGAGATCCCCTTTGATCAGAGAATCTTTAGGAGTCTGTTCTCCTGTAGGTCTTCTGAGAGCTGGTATTATTTTACCAAAAGAGTCTCTCCTGAGGATTTTAATTTCGTTGTTCATATATCCACTTTTAAGAAGAACTGGAAAGGAAGATTCTTCTATGTCAAGAAGTTAGGGCTACCTCGGCTAGACATATGGAAGTCGGGTAAGGCCGACAACATGAATCCGAGCTCAGAATATTGTGACGAGGCAGCCAAGTTATATTCTCTGCCCACAGTCATTGACTGGTATAGAGTAAATGATTCAGTACTAAAGGCAGCCGACCTGAGTTCCTTAGCTTCAGGTCCTCATTATAAGCCCTTTCTCCAGAAAATTTGGCAATAGTCCAGGGTATGCTCTGGTCCTTGTGCATTTTTTCCTTCTTTATCTGCTGTCATTTACAACCTTATGTACCTTATGCAGGTTCTATGGCTCCCGGAGGTAAAGAGTATGCAGCCAAGCTTGCTAAGGCTGCATCTCGCAAGAAAGCTCAAGCTGCGAAGGCAAGGGCTGAGGCCGCTCAAGGATTGCCCCCAGCTGAAGGCACTACTGAAGCTGAGGTGAATCAAGCAATTATAATTTCTTCTGAATCGGCCACTCCAGAGGCAAGGGTCGAGATCCCTCTGACGAATCCGGCCCCAATCGATCTCGGGCAGACTCAGCAGAGTGAAGGCTCTGTTTTGGGAAAAAGGCAGAGGGAAGATGCTCCAATCCCCGAAGCCGAGATTCCGCCTGCTCAAGAACAAACTGTGATGGTGGGCGAATTTGATGAGGCCGACACTGTGATGAATTCGGCTGTTGCCAAAAAGATGAACAGTTTAATTCTGCCTATGGATAAACAGCGTTTTTCAACCGCATCTTGGGGTAGTTTAGTCAATTCTGTTCATATCAATTCTGCCATGGTATAAACTAACTTTTCTTGTTATACCCATTTAGACATTTCACTAACATTGTTATGGTGAAACAGCTGAAGGTACAACTGTCAGAACTCATCAGCCGATGTGAAGAGCTGCAAAGTCAACTGGCAGCCAAAACCAAGGAGTCTGAAGCAGCCTCTCAAGACATCACGTCCTTGAAATCAGAAATCAATAAGCTTCAAGGGCAAAAGGAAGAGGCAGAAGTCAAATGGGCTACAGCTAACTCTTTAGCGGTCGGGCTGGAGAAGAGAAATGCCAACTTGGAGGCATGTTACAACCAGGTGATAGCAGAACTGGGAAAGAAGGATGTTGTGATCACATCTCTGCAAGAGAAACTGGAGCAGCAGGCATCCAATTTTGCGCTCCAACTTTCAACATCTAAAGCTGAGGCAGTGGCCGACTTCAGAGAATCTGAACTCTTCGAAGAGAACATGGTACTGCTACAAGGCCCCGTTCTGCAGATGGGCCAGACAAAGGCCATCAACACCTGCGCCGAGGTCTGCCCCCAGCTGAATAGAGAGGATCCTCGGCTGATTGAGCTTTATAATCCCCATGCCGAGGCCGAGTTCGAAGCTCAATTTCTGAAGTTCTCTGAAGGGGCAGCCTTGCGCGAGGATGAAGAGCAGATTTAGGCTTGTACTTAGATTGAAGCAAATGTACTCAGTTATCAATGAAAGTTGCAGTTCTCTTTTGTCTTCGAATCTCAGCTTTTCAGTGTTTTCATTAAGTTTATTCTTCAAACTTGTTATTTCCGAGCTCATATGTCGGCCTGGTTAATCTTGAACAAGTTCGTTTAGACGAAACTATGTCCCCAAGCTATAGCGTACCCCTGAGCTCTTCAATTTTATTGTCGCCGAGTTCCCTTATCGGCCTTATTAAACCTGCTCAATTTTAATAAGAAATTGACAAAATAAACGTTACCTTGCCACGCTGAGCTAGATAAGAGAATCTTGTACTGCCTTGGCCGAGATCTCATTTGGATGGTGATAATCCTCTGAGCATATCCGACGTACGCTAGCCGAGGTGAGATATAGAGGTATCTACCCCCAGGTTACTTTTTCCAATTTTGCCAAGGTCGTACAAGTTCCTTCTTTGGGTTGTTGCCTCGGGCAGGCCGAGGTCTTGATGTACCCTTTAGCGGGCTGTTGCCTCGGGCATGCCGAGGTCTTCATCCACCCTTTAGCGGGCTGTTGCCTCGGGCAGACCAAGGTCTTTATGTACCCTTTAGCGGGCTGTTGCCTCGGGCAGGCCGAGGTCTTTATGTACCCTTTAGCGGGCTGTTGCCTCGGGCAGACCGAGGTCTTTATGTACCCTTTAGCGGGCTGTTGCCTCGGGCATGCCGAGGTCTTTATGTACCCTTTAGCGGGCGAGGTCTTTATGTACCCTTTAGCGGGCTGTTGCCTCGGGCAGGCCGAGGTCTTTTTCCAGGAAACTCTTCAGCTTCGCAGAGTTGTCCATAATTTCATTGCGAGTTGTGAGTAGGCACAAACTTTTTTCTCCCGAGAAGTCTCGTGCACCGAATGGTGACTAACTTTATTGAGTGCTGAATAGACTTATTACAAGGCCGAACTGTGGGGCTCCAGGCATACGGAAGAGGAAAGTGGATCCCCATTTAGAGCTCGGACTTACTGTCAAAGCAGTCTAATTTGCCTAGACACTTGCAATCCTTGCTTATCTAAATCTGAACCTTCTTTTGAGATTCAGAGCTGCTGCTCAGATTAGCATCCACCTCGGGGAATGTCTAAGTTGGGCCTGCTGTGCAGCCTTGATCTCGGATTATAAAATTGCTGCAGATGACCGAGTTCAATCAGACGCACAATCTTCTGGCCGAGTTGCCTACAATCCTCTGTATCATGCCCAATATCATGGTGATATAGGCAGTAAAGTTGTGGGTTCCTCTTATGGAGTGGCCCTGCAAGGGGCTGAGGTTCTCTTGCCAGCCCTTTCTTCCTCATGTAAGAAAGGATATGGGCCTTTGAAGCCAACAAAGAACTTCTTTCTCTGCCCTGGCTCCCTAGCCGAACTTTGACAGAACCCCTTTCTCGCAGCGGGGCCTTACCCTTATTTCGCTCCCTATCATGTTTGAATGGCAGAGATGGGGTTGGAGTGCATTGTACGCTCTGGTAGTCAGACCTCTGCACTGAATACCCTGCTTCAGCCATAATCTCGGCCTGACACCCAGAGTGATATCCCGGCCGAGATGGGGAGTACATCTCCTGTGCGTCGGAGTTGCTGAGAGAGAGGCCACTGGTACCTTCTGCTAAGGCTTTCCCCTTCATCTCCTCCACCGCAGCTCGGAACGCCGCCGGATTTTGAGCCACATAATGTATAGCTCGCATCTGCTCTTCGTTCGTGAGGATGA
Source organism: Eustoma russellianum (assembly GCA_036186865.1). Lineage (NCBI taxonomy): Eukaryota > Viridiplantae > Streptophyta > Magnoliopsida > Gentianales > Gentianaceae > Eustoma > Eustoma russellianum. The sequence goes on along the minus strand of AP025063.1, from coordinate 33,401,331 downwards.
TGGGAGTTGAGAACTCTTTTGGATCCATGGAGCACTGAGCAAGTTGTTGTTGGGAAGATTTTTGATTCCCAGACGTCACGGGTTGCTCGGACCCTTGGCTGTCTTTTTTATTCATCTTTCTCTCAATAGCTTCCAAGGACAATTAGGAAGACTAAGTAATCACTGGAGGAGCCTTGAGGAGATATTTCGTAGGTAAAGGGGCCCGGAGGTTCAGGGCCCTCCTTCTAGCGCCAATTTGATGATGTCAGATTTATCACCAATGTAAAAGTTGAAATATCTGGGGTTAGGCCGTTATTCCTCCGTCGATAGTCCTTCAATGAAGCCTGAGAAGAGAAAGAAACGTTAGGGGTCCCAGGGCGCTGCCCCGGGTAAACCTTCCGACGCTCAAGTCAGTTGTGGGCATTTAGGCGTATAGCTTAAACTGGAATAAAGGTTTGTATAGAACCTGTTTGAGGTCGGCCAAGGTGTAGGCCAAGCTGAGGTAAGATCAGTTGGTGTCCTATTCCAGCGTTGGAGTTTCTTATTGTTTGAGGAAACTCTTTTATACTTGGCGAGGCTGGGAGCTGAGTGTCCCAAAGGGATGAGATGAAGACGCCTGGTTGGCTTGCATGGTAGCCGCGTGGCCGCTAAGGGTTGCTATGCTGACTACTTCCCTCTGTATGGCCGACAGCTGGAAAGAGAAGATTGCATGAAGGCCACGTAGCAAACAATATTGCGGCTGTTATAGCCTGGCCAGAATCAAGTCTCAGACCCAAGGCCGAAATGAACTCCTGAAGGCCATTGGCTGAGAACCAAGGGCCTGGGACCGAGATCCCCTTTATGACCGAGATCCTCAAGATGGCCGAGATGCCAAATTGCTAACTTGGGCAAAAACGCTCAGATTGAGATGCTTGGGCCGAGGTGCTCTGGCCGAGCTACTCTTTGGCTGAGATAGGGCTTTGAAGTCGAGATAAGACCCTTAGGCCGAAGTGAGGCCGTTAGGCCGAGATGAGCTCTTTATCCCCAGAGGGGGCTGAGACCGGGTGGCCGAGATGGTGAAGGGACCTGTGGCCGAGATGGATTATTTGTCCGCATAGGACTTGGTCAGTTTCCAGGCCGACCTACAGTACTTGGCCATTTTTACGCTCCTACTCCAACGTTGACCGTTGTTGACTAACGGAGGGTATTTTTTGGCTCATCAATGGTTTTTCATAGGGTTTATTTATAGCTTCGTGTTAGAAGATGTTTGTTGAAATCAAATTTGAAAATAAAGTAGATCGGAACCACTAAGAAACTAAATGTTCTTTCTATTTTTTCCTATTCTTACATCGGAACCACCATAGATGTTTTCCCGTTTATTCAAATATATTCAACCTCATTCTAGACATTGTTGGAGACAATCAATCTTGTACCAAAACTAGGATGGGTGACCCCCTGGGAAGTCCTCGTGTTGCACCCCTTTTTTCGTTTTCTGTTTCCGGACCGTTTTCCCTTGCTTCTTTTTGCCCGTCGGAACGGGCGCATCTGCCGCGGCTGCAGCTTCGGCGATGCGTACGCGCTTCCGTCTCGTCTGGTCGAGTCGGGACGTCCGGAAAGGCGTCACCGGCCACGGCCGCTTTGGAAAGCCGTAACTTCGCCGTCTCTTGGAGTTTGCAGGCTTGTTGTCACACAAACTAGTTTCTCACAGAAAAACAGTTTTTTATGTTATATATGTTGGAAAAAGCACGTAAAGTGATTCAGAAAACACTCCAAATCGATGCAGAAACATGTAAAAAGGTTGTATGAGGATAAAATAAAAGTTGTTTAGAATCAGTTTTCACCGTTCATTGAATTCAATGTTTGAGATATTGTTTTTGCAATCACTAACAACTTTTAGTTACTGTTCCCAGAAAACCAAAGGAATACGTTGCAGAAACATTTTGATTATTCTTTTCTGCTAACGACGTAAGTCAAATCAGGTATGAGGGTCCGAATCATTTGCTGACTATTGAATAAGAGTATTGGAATTGCAAATTCATATGGGTTTTAGCAGTGTTATGCATGTTATAATGTTACTGAAAAATAAGTAGGAACAAAGGTTTCTTACATAGTTCCAAGGCTAAGGGCCTTATTAAGATGAAGTTGTAAAGGCCGGCACAATTAGATTTAATATATTTAAAATGTATACTGAAATGACAATCATAACTCAAAGAGCAAATGACAACAACACTAGAAAGTAGTGTAGGAAAAGGTTGTAGGAACATATTTTCTCACGTTCACACTCTGTGTTCTAACCATGAAAAGGGAAGCAGATAGACCCAACACTTACTAAGAAACTTGGACAAAGCAAGAGATCATTCCACTTTTGTCTTACAGGCATTTTTCCAACAAATGCATACAGGATATCAAATGTTTCATCTGGAGTATCAAGTTCACAATATCCACCCTTGCATTGTGAATCGTAGTCACTTTGGAAGATTTTCCCGCGAATATGTGCTCCAGGAACGACCCCCTCCTCATCACCCAGTGCCACTGTTAATCATTATAAACATAAACATGTTCTCATAAGAACCATCACAATGTCAAAGGAGTAGAAATGCGTCTGACGGAGTCAAGTGGCATTTGATCGAATGAGCCAGTCTGCAATGCAAACACAGTTGCACAAGACGATTGGAGCAAATGTGAAGCTGTTGAATGAAGCATGGCAGTTAGACGTTTCTTGTGGAGTTGAAACTAGCGGGTTAAAGACTGGTTGACACGTGGGAATCGGTTACTTCCGCTACGGCGCGCCCAGGCAGCTTGGTGCGCTACGCAAGACAGAAGGAAGAAGACGCAACAGTTTTGCGGGCAATTTTAAAAGGAGTGAGATGACGATTATGCCCCTGTTTAATAAACAGAATATAGGCAGTAGTATGTACATTTTTGTAATTTCGTTTCCTTCTTCCTCAATGCTATAAGACTTCCTGTAACCACCTTAGCCGAGATGCAATGATCATTCTTCCAATTTTTCCTCTAACCTCATAATAGCAAGATTGCCTCTGTTCTTCATTTCTTTCTCTCTCTCTCTCTCAATCCTTTCGGGTGTTTCAAGTTTTATTGTTCGTTAGTTTGCACAATTGTGATGATTTTTTGTTTGTGAGAAAATTGACATGGTACCAGATCGTTCCTAATTTTCTTTTGATCTAATGAATCGTTGTGAAAATTTGATGGTTTCTACCTCCATCAATTTTGGTACCTTAGATCCCACAGAGGATCCTGTATACGTTCATTCTAGTGACAGTCTGTCACTGGTCCTGTACAATCACTATTGACGTCTCAGAACTATCATGGTTGGAGCAGGATTGTTCGAAGCGCCTTAGAGGCTAAGAACAAAGCAGACTTTATAGATGGTACAATACCTAAACCCCTTGAAGGTGAGCGGAAACATAATGCTTAGATCAAAGCCAACAATATGGTTGCTTCATGGATCAACAAATTCCGTTAGCCCGTCAATTGCTCAAAGTGTAATATGGATTGATAATGCTGCTGAAATCTGGAAAGATTTAAAACTCAGGTATGACAATGCAGATGCCTTTAGACTCTCAGATATGCAAGAGGATTTCTATTCAATTAAACAAAATACCTCGTGTGTTACTGATTATTACACCAGACTTAAGACTATTTGGGAAGAATTGAGTGTTTTGAAATCATTACCTTCTTGCACTTGTAATAGATACACCTGTAATGTCACTCGTCAGATTAGTAAGTTTGTGGAAGATGATTTTGTGATAAAATTCTTGAAAAGACTATCAGATGAATATGAGCCTGTCAAGTCACAAGTCTTGTTGATGAGTCCTTTACCAGATATTGATTCTACGTTTGCAATGGCGGTTAAGTTTGAAAGAAAAATCATGTATTCAACTGGACAAGCTATGTTTGTTAATAATCCGTCACCATTGTTGAATGTGGGGGACAATCAGTCAATGTTTGTTGGACAGACATCTGGTTTTATGAATTCCCAAGGATCTAGAAAAAGTGTTCTTGGAGGTAGACCATCAGGGAACTATAGAGGAGATGGTGTCCAGGGACAGAAATTTGTGAATGGAAAACGTCATGTATGTACTTATTGTGGTTTCACAGGACACACAGTGGATAAATGCTACAAAAAACATGGATATCCCCCAGGTTACAAACCAAAGGGAAGGATAAACTGTGAGGAGTCTCAATGTAATGATGCAGATCATAATGAGCTGGTTAGAGGAAATGAGCAGATAATGTCACAGCAGCCCATGGCATCACAAATGACACCAGCTTTTACACATGATCAATACATACAGTTGATGAATATGCTCAATGATCATCAACAAAGAGGCAATGATGAGAAAGGAATTCAGGGAAAGGGAGGACATGGCTTGCATACCATAATGTCAGCTCAGAAACTATCTGGTTCTGGTAAGTCAGCAGGTAATGTTGCAAATAGAAACTCGAACCTATGGATCTTAGACTCAGGTGCTAGTGACCATGTCTGCTGTTCTCTTAATCTCTTTGATTCCTTTCAGTCTGTTGATTCATTGCAAGTTAAGCTGCCTAATGAACTTCTTGTTGATGTACTTCATGTTGGAACAGTGACAGTCAATACATACCTTCAATTGAATAATGTCTTTCATTTCCTTCTTTCCACTTTAACTTGATCTCTCTCAGTAAACTTGCAAAACAAAACCAATGCAGTATCCTTTTTCATTCTGACCATTGTTTTATTCATGACCAGAACTCTATGAAGATGATTGGTTTAGCTAGAATCAATCAAGGATTGTATAAACTGCATGGCTCATCAAAGCAATCAGACAGCAGCGGTACCATAATTCAGCCACTTTCCTCCAATTCTATTCTTGCAGCTCGTACTATCTCAGAGTCAAAGTCCTCTATATGGCATTCAAGGCTTGGACACATATCAATCTCCAGGACGAAAGAAGTACATAAGAATAATCCAGTTGTAGATATTTCCTCAGTTTTTATTCCTTGCCACATCTGTCCCCTAGCTAGACAAAAGAAACAACCATTTCTTATCTCAGCTTCTAAGTCTGTATCTGTTTTCTCATTGATTCATGTTGACATATGGGGTCCTTATAAACACCCCACCATGTACCATCAACGTTACTTTCTTACCATTATGGATGATTTCAGTAAATATACTTGGGCATGCTTAATGAAAGCAAAGTCAGAGACTAGAGGGATTTTACAGAACTTCTCTACTGATGTTGTTGTTCACTTTGAAAAAAGCATTAAGACCATTAGAACAGATAATGGTCTTGAATTTAAAATGAATGACTTTTTTTCTGATAAAGGAATTGTGCACCAAACAAGTTGTGCCTATACCCCAGAACAAAATGGCCTTGTTGAGAAAAAACACCAACATATCCTGAATGTGGTCAGAGCTTTAAAATTTCAATCCAATGTACCTATACAATATTAGGGTTTTTGCATACAACATGCAATATATCTTATCAACCTTACTCCTTCACCTGTCCTAGCCAATAAAAAACCCTTTGAGCAACTGTTTTCCAAACCTCCTTCCTATCAAAACCTGAAAATCTTTGGATGTTTAGCATTTGCTCTTGATACCCAACAAAACAAAGGCAAATTTGACCCTAGGTCCAAGAAGTGTTTGTTTCTTGGACAGTCACATACATCAAAGGGGTATATATTACAGGATCTGATCACTAAAGATGTGATGGTTTCTATGTTGAATTTGATGAACAATGCTTTCCTTTTGTGACTACTCCCTCTGGACAACGATCAATGCATTTACATTATCCACCTAGACACAGCCATAATGAAATCACATCATCTGACATTCCTTCCACTTCTGATTAGCCTAATTTTTCCACAGCTTCTGCCAATTTGCAGAAACCTCAATATCACAGATCCATCCTCGCCATCCTCCTTGTCTCCAGCATCGTCTTCTGAAGTTATCCTCATGCCTGACACACAACCTTCCTCACCTTCTTCATCCTCTTTATCTTCATCTTCACCCTCCTCACATGCCTCCACATCATCTTAGCAACAAATTCTAATCACTTCCATAGACATTCCAATACCTATTCCTTCCAGCGACAAACACATCAGACGAAGAAAAATCACCCCTCAGAGATGGATTCTTCATTGGAAGTTAGACAGGGACTGGCTGGAAGAGCTCGAGCCACGAAAAATCAAAACAGACCATCACAGCAAGACATACAAGGGTCAACAACCAACTCTTCCCACTCAAACTCATCACTGCGGGAAGGAAAGGTTGACAAATGCCATCTCACGTGTAGCCACTACAAGAAGAAGGGCCACACAAAAGATCAGCGTTTTCAACTGCTAGGGTATCCAGACTGGTGGGAGGGGAAGAAGGTGACCATCACCGCCTTTAGAGGGACGGGGGCAACAACCATCACTTCCTCCCAAGAAGAAGATGATAGCAGGAATCCAGAAGGGCAGACTCACCCAGCAGGAAAACAGAAAGAGGGATCGTAGGAGGCAGCTCCAGGAGGAGCAATAGGACAAGCGGCGGTAGGTACAAGGCCTAGCCCAGGCAGCTTGGTGCGCTACGCAAGACAGAAGGAAGAAGACGCAACAGTTTTGCGGGCAATTTTAAAAGGAGTGAGATGACGATTATGCCCCTGTTTAATAAACAGAATATAGGCAGTAGTATGTACATTTTTGTAATTTCGTTTCCTTCTTCCTCAATGCTATAAGACTTCCTGTAACCACCTTAGCCGAGATGCAATGATCATTCTTCCAATTTTTCCTCTAACCTCATAATAGCAAGATTGCCTCTGTTCTTCATTTCTTTCTCTCTCTCTCTCAATCCTTTCGGGTGTTTCAAGTTTTATTGTTCGTTAGTTTGCACAATTGTGATGATTTTTTGTTTGTGAGAAAATTGACATGGTACCAGGTCGTTCCTAATTTTCTTTTGATCTAATGAATCGTTGTGAAAATTTGATGGTTTCTACCTCCATCAATTTTGGTACCTTAGATCCCACAGAGGATCCTGTATACGTTCATTCTAGTGACAGTCTGTCACTGGTCCTGTACAATCACTATTGACGTCTCAGAACTATCATGGTTGGAGCAGGATTGTTCGAAGCGCCTTAGAGGCTAAGAACAAAGCAGACTTTATAGATGGTACAATACCTAAACCCCTTGAAGGTGAGCAGAAACATAATGCTTAGATCAAAGCCAACAATATGGTTGCTTCATGGATCAACAAATTCCGTTAGCCCGTCAATTGCTCAAAGTGTAATATGGATTGATAATGCTGCTGAAATCTGGAAAGATTTAAAACTCAGGTATGACAATGCAGATGCCTTTAGACTCTCAGATATGCAAGAGGATTTCTATTCAATTAAACAAAATACCTCGTGTGTTACTGATTATTACACCAGACTTAAGACTATTTGGGAAGAATTGAGTGTTTTGAAATCATTACCTTCTTGCACTTGTAATAGATACACCTGTAATGTCACTCGTCAGATTAGTAAGTTTGTGGAAGATGATTTTGTGATAAAATTCTTGAAAAGACTATCAGATGAATATGAGCCTGTCAAGTCACAAGTCTTGTTGATGAGTCCTTTACCAGATATTGATTCTACGTTTGCAATGGCGGTTAAGTTTGAAAGAAAAATCATGTATTCAACTGGACAAGCTATGTTTGTTAATAATCCGTCACCATTGTTGAATGTGGGGGACAATCAGTCAATGTTTGTTGGACAGACATCTGGTTTTATGAATTCCCAAGGATCTAGAAAAAGTGTTCTTGGAGGTAGACCATCAGGGAACTATAGAGGAGATGGTGTCCAGGGACAGAAATTTGTGAATGGAAAACGTCATGTATGTACTTATTGTGGTTTCACAGGACACACAGTGGATAAATGCTACAAAAAACATGGATATCCCCCAGGTTACAAACCAAAGGGAAGGATAAACTGTGAGGAGTCTCAATGTAATGATGCAGATCATAATGAGCTGGTTAGAGGAAATGAGCAGATAATGTCACAGCAGCCCATGGCATCACAAATGACACCAGCTTTTACACATGATCAATACATACAGTTGATGAATATGCTCAATGATCATCAACAAAGAGGCAATGATGAGAAAGGAATTCAGGGAAAGGGAGGACATGGCTTGCATACCATAATGTCAGCTCAGAAACTATCTGGTTCTGGTAAGTCAGCAGGTAATGTTGCAAATAGAAACTCGAACCTATGGATCTTAGACTCAGGTGCTAGTGACCATGTCTGCTGTTCTCTTAATCTCTTTGATTCCTTTCAGTCTGTTGATTCATTGCAAGTTAAGCTGCCTAATGAACTTCTTGTTGATGTACTTCATGTTGGAACAGTGACAGTCAATACATACCTTCAATTGAATAATGTCTTTCATTTCCTTCTTTCCACTTTAACTTGATCTCTCTCAGTAAACTTGCAAAACAAAACCAATGCAGTATCCTTTTTCATTCTGACCATTGTTTTATTCATGACCAGAACTCTATGAAGATGATTGGTTTAGCTAGAATCAATCAAGGATTGTATAAACTGCATGGCTCATCAAAGCAATCAGACAGCAGCGGTACCATAATTCAGCCACTTTCCTCCAATTCTATTCTTGCAGCTCGTACTATCTCAGAGTCAAAGTCCTCTATATGGCATTCAAGGCTTGGACACATATCAATCTCCAGGACGAAAGAAGTACATAAGAATAATCCAGTTGTAGATATTTCCTCAGTTTTTATTCCTTGCCACATCTGTCCCCTAGCTAGACAAAAGAAACAACCATTTCTTATCTCAGCTTCTAAGTCTGTATCTGTTTTCTCATTGATTCATGTTGACATATGGGGTCCTTATAAACACCCCACCATGTACCATCAACGTTACTTTCTTACCATTATGGATGATTTCAGTAAATATACTTGGGCATGCTTAATGAAAGCAAAATCAGAGACTAGAGGGATTTTACAGAACTTCTCTACTGATGTTGTTGTTCACTTTGAAAAAAGCATTAAGACCATTAGAACAGATAATGGTCTTGAATTTAAAATGAATGACTTTTTTTCTGATAAAGGAATTGTGCACCAAACAAGTTGTGCCTATACCCCAGAACAAAATGGCCTTGTTGAGAAAAAACACCAACATATCCTGAATGTGGTCAGAGCTTTAAAATTTCAATCCAATGTACCTATACAATATTAGGGTTTTTGCATACAACATGCAGTATATCTTATCAACCTTACTCCTTCACCTGTCCTAGCCAATAAAAAACCCTTTGAGCAACTGTTTTCCAAACCTCCTTCCTATCAAAACCTGAAAATCTTTGGATGTTTAGCATTTGCCCTTGATACCCAACAAAACAAAGGCAAATTTGACCCTAGGTCCAAGAAGTGTTTGTTTCTTGGACAGTCACATACATCAAAGGGGTATATATTACAGGATCTGATCACTAAAGATGTGATGGTTTCTATGTTGAATTTGATGAACAATGCTTTCCTTTTGTGACTACTCCCTCTGGACAACGATCAATGCATTTACATTATCCACCTAGACACAGCCATAATGAAATCACATCATCTGACATTCCTTCCACTTCTGATTAGCCTAATTTTTCCACAGCTTCTGCCAATTTGCAGAAACCTCAATATCACAGATCCATCCTCGCCATCCTCCTTGTCTCCAGCATCGTCTTCTGAAGTTATCCTCATGCCTGACACACAACCTTCCTCACCTTCTTCATCCTCTTTATCTTCATCTTCACCCTCCTCACATGCCTCCACATCATCTTAGCAACAAATTCTAATCACTTCCATAGACATTCCAATACCTATTCCTTCCAGCGACAAACACATCAGACGAAGAAAAATCACCCCTCAGAGACGGATTCTTCATTGGAAGTTAGACAGGGACTGGCTGGAAGAGCTCGAGCCACGAAAAATCAAAACAGACCATCACAGCAAGACATACAAGGGTCAACAACCAACTCTTCCCACTCAAACTCATCACTGCGGGAAGGAAAGGTTGACAAATGCCATCTCACGTGTAGCCACTACAAGAAGAAGAGCCACACAAAAGATCAGCGTTTTCAACTGCTAGGGTATCCAGACTGGTGGGAGGGGAAGAAGGTGACCATCACCGCCTTTAGAGGGACGGGGGCAACAACCATCACTTCCTCCCAAGAAGAAGATGATAGCAGGAATCCAGAAGGGCAGACTCACCCAGCAGGAAAACAGAAAGAGGGATCGTAGGAGGCAGCTCCAGGAGGAGCAATAGGACAAGCGGCGGTAGGTACAAGGCCTAGCCCAGGCAGCTTGGTGCGCTACGCAAGACAGAAGGAAGAAGACGCAACAGTTTTGCGGGCAATTTTAAAAGGAGTGAGATGACGATTATGCCCCTGTTTAATAAACAGAATATAGGCAGTAGTATGTACATTTTTGTAATTTCGTTTCCTTCTTCCTCAATGCTATAAGACTTCCTGTAACCACCTTAGCCGAGATGCAATGATCATTCTTCCAATTTTTCCTCTAACCTCATAATAGCAAGATTGCCTCTGTTCTTCATTTCTTTCTCTCTCTCTCTCAATCCTTTCGGGTGTTTCAAGTTTTATTGTTCGTTAGTTTGCACAATTGTGATGATTTTTTGTTTGTGAGAAAATTGACATGGTACCAGATCGTTCCTAATTTTCTTTTGATCTAATGAATCGTTGTGAAAATTTGATGGTTTCTACCTCCATCAATTTTGGTACCTTAGATCCCACAGAGGATCCTGTATACGTTCATTCTAGTGACAGTCTGTCACTGGTCCTGTACAATCACTATTGACGTCTCAGAACTATCATGGTTGGAGCAGGATTGTTCGAAGCGCCTTAGAGGCTAAGAACAAAGCAGACTTTATAGATGGTACAATACCTAAACCCCTTGAAGGTGAGCGGAAACATAATGCTTAGATCAAAGCCAACAATATGGTTGCTTCATGGATCAACAAATTCCGTTAGCCCGTCAATTGCTCAAAGTGTAATATGGATTGATAATGCTGCTGAAATCTGGAAAGATTTAAAACTCAGGTATGACAATGCAGATGCCTTTAGACTCTCAGATATGCAAGAGGATTTCTATTCAATTAAACAAAATACCTCGTGTGTTACTGATTATTACACCAGACTTAAGACTATTTGGGAAGAATTGAGTGTTTTGAAATCATTACCTTCTTGCACTTGTAATAGATACACCTGTAATGTCACTCGTCAGATTAGTAAGTTTGTGGAAGATGATTTTGTGATAAAATTCTTGAAAAGACTATCAGATGAATATGAGCCTGTCAAGTCACAAGTCTTGTTGATGAGTCCTTTACCAGATATTGATTCTACGTTTGCAATGGCGGTTAAGTTTGAAAGAAAAATCATGTATTCAACTGGACAAGCTATGTTTGTTAATAATCCGTCACCATTGTTGAATGTGGGGGACAATCAGTCAATGTTTGTTGGACAGACATCTGGTTTTATGAATTCCCAAGGATCTAGAAAAAGTGTTCTTGGAGGTAGACCATCAGGGAACTATAGAGGAGATGGTGTCCAGGGACAGAAATTTGTGAATGGAAAACGTCATGTATGTACTTATTGTGGTTTCACAGGACACACAGTGGATAAATGCTACAAAAAACATGGATATCCCCCAGGTTACAAACCAAAGGGAAGGATAAACTGTGAGGAGTCTCAATGTAATGATGCAGATCATAATGAGCTGGTTAGAGGAAATGAGCAGATAATGTCACAGCAGCCCATGGCATCACAAATGACACCAGCTTTTACACATGATCAATACATACAGTTGATGAATATGCTCAATGATCATCAACAAAGAGGCAATGATGAGAAAGGAATTCAGGGAAAGGGAGGACATGGCTTGCATACCATAATGTCAGCTCAGAAACTATCTGGTTCTGGTAAGTCAGCAGGTAATGTTGCAAATAGAAACTCGAACCTATGGATCTTAGACTCAGGTGCTAGTGACCATGTCTGCTGTTCTCTTAATCTCTTTGATTCCTTTCAGTCTGTTGATTCATTGCAAGTTAAGCTGCCTAATGAACTTCTTGTTGATGTACTTCATGTTGGAACAGTGACAGTCAATACATACCTTCAATTGAATAATGTCTTTCATTTCCTTCTTTCCACTTTAACTTGATCTCTCTCAGTAAACTTGCAAAACAAAACCAATGCAGTATCCTTTTTCATTCTGACCATTGTTTTATTCATGACCAGAACTCTATGAAGATGATTGGTTTAGCTAGAATCAATCAAGGATTGTATAAACTGCATGGCTCATCAAAGCAATCAGACAGCAGCGGTACCATAATTCAGCCACTTTCCTCCAATTCTATTCTTGCAGCTCGTACTATCTCAGAGTCAAAGTCCTCTATATGGCATTCAAGGCTTGGACACATATCAATCTCCAGGACGAAAGAAGTATATAAGAATAATCCAGTTGTAGATATTTCCTCAGTTTTTATTCCTTGCCACATCTGTCCCCTAGCTAGACAAAAGAAACAACCATTTCTTATCTCAGCTTCTAAGTCTGTATCTGTTTTCTCATTGATTCATGTTGACATATGGGGTCCTTATAAACACCCCACCATGTACCATCAACGTTACTTTCTTACCATTATGGATGATTTCAGTAAATATACTTGGGCATGCTTAATGAAAGCAAAATCAGAGACTAGAGGGATTTTACAGAACTTCTCTACTGATGTTGTTGTTCACTTTGAAAAAAGCATTAAGACCATTAGAACAGATAATGGTCTTGAATTTAAAATGAATGACTTTTTTTCTGATAAAGGAATTGTGCACCAAACAAGTTGTGCCTATACCCCAGAACAAAATGGCCTTGTTGAGAAAAAACACCAACATATCCTGAATGTGGTCAGAGCTTTAAAATTTCAATCCAATGTACCTATACAATATTAGGGTTTTTGCATACAACATGCAGTATATCTTATCAACCTTACTCCTTCACCTGTCCTAGCCAATAAAAAACCCTTTGAGCAACTGTTTTCCAAACCTCCTTCCTATCAAAACCTGAAAATCTTTGGATGTTTAGCATTTGCCCTTGATACCCAACAAAACAAAGGCAAATTTGACCCTAGGTCCAAGAAGTGTTTGTTTCTTGGACAGTCACATACATCAAAGGGGTATATATTACAGGATCTGATCACTAAAGATGTGATGGTTTCTATGTTGAATTTGATGAACAATGCTTTCCTTTTGTGACTACTCCCTCTGGACAACGATCAATGCATTTACATTATCCACCTAGACACAGCCATAATGAAATCACATCATCTGACATTCCTTCCACTTCTGATTAGCCTAATTTTTCCACAGCTTCTGCCAATTTGCAGAAACCTCAATATCACAGATCCATCCTCGCCATCCTCCTTGTCTCCAGCATCGTCTTCTGAAGTTATCCTCATGCCTGACACACAACCTTCCTCACCTTCTTCATCCTCTTTATCTTCATCTTCACCCTCCTCACATGCCTCCACATCATCTTAGCAACAAATTCTAATCACTTCCATAGACATTCCAATACCTATTCCTTCCAGCGACAAACACATCAGACGAAGAAAAATCACCCCTCAGAGACGGATTCTTCATTGGAAGTTAGACAGGGACTGGCTGGAAGAGCTCGAGCCACGAAAAATCAAAACAGACCATCACAGCAAGACATACAAGGGTCAACAACCAACTCTTCCCACTCAAACTCATCACTGCGGGAAGGAAAGGTTGACAAATGCCATCTCACGTGTAGCCACTACAAGAAGAAGAGCCACACAAAAGATCAGCGTTTTCAACTGCTAGGGTATCCAGACTGGTGGGAGGGGAAGAAGGTGACCATCACCGCCTTTAGAGGGACGGGGGCAACAACCATCACTTCCTCCCAAGAAGAAGATGATAGCAGGAATCCAGAAGGGCAGACTCACCCAGCAGGAAAACAGAAAGAGGGATCGTAGGAGGCAGCTCCAGGAGGAGCAATAGGACAAGCGGCGGTAGGTACAAGGCCTAGCCCAGGCAGCTTGGTGCGCTACGCAAGACAGAAGGAAGAAGACGCAACAGTTTTGCGGGCAATTTTAAAAGGAGTGAGATGACGATTATGCCCCTGTTTAATAAACAGAATATAGGCAGTAGTATGTACATTTTTGTAATTTCGTTTCCTTCTTCCTCAATGCTATAAGACTTCCTGTAACCACCTTAGCCGAGATGCAATGATCATTCTTCCAATTTTTCCTCTAACCTCATAATAGCAAGATTGCCTCTGTTCTTCATTTCTTTCTCTCTCTCTCTCAATCCTTTCGGGTGTTTCAAGTTTTATTGTTCGTTAGTTTGCACAATTGTGATGATTTTTTGTTTGTGAGAAAATTGACATGGTACCAGATCGTTCCTAATTTTCTTTTGATCTAATGAATCGTTGTGAAAATTTGATGGTTTCTACCTCCATCAATTTTGGTACCTTAGATCCCACAGAGGATCCTGTATACGTTCATTCTAGTGACAGTCTGTCACTGGTCCTGTACAATCACTATTGACGTCTCAGAACTATCATGGTTGGAGCAGGATTGTTCGAAGCGCCTTAGAGGCTAAGAACAAAGCAGACTTTATAGATGGTACAATACCTAAACCCCCTGAAGGTGAGCGGAAACATAATGCTTAGATCAAAGCCAACAATATGGTTGCTTCATGGATCAACAAATTCCGTTAGCCCGTCAATTGCTCAAAGTGTAATATGGATTGATAATGCTGCTGAAATCTGGAAAGATTTAAAACTCAGGTATGACAATGCAGATGCCTTTAGACTCTCAGATATGCAAGAGGATTTCTATTCAATTAAACAAAATACCTCGTGTGTTACTGATTATTACACCAGACTTAAGACTATTTGGGAAGAATTGAGTGTTTTGAAATCATTACCTTCTTGCACTTGTAATAGATACACCTGTAATGTCACTCGTCAGATTAGTAAGTTTGTGGAAGATGATTTTGTGATAAAATTCTTGAAAAGACTATCAGATGAATATGAGCCTGTCAAGTCACAAGTCTTGTTGATGAGTCCTTTACCAGATATTGATTCTACGTTTGCAATGGCGGTTAAGTTTGAAAGAAAAATCATGTATTCAACTGGACAAGCTATGTTTGTTAATAATCCGTCACCATTGTTGAATGTGGGGGACAATCAGTCAATGTTTGTTGGACAGACATCTGGTTTTATGAATTCCCAAGGATCTAGAAAAAGTGTTCTTGGAGGTAGACCATCAGGGAACTATAGAGGAGATGGTGTCCAGGGACAGAAATTTGTGAATGGAAAACGTCATGTATGTACTTATTGTGGTTTCACAGGACACACAGTGGATAAATGCTACAAAAAACATGGATATCCCCCAGGTTACAAACCAAAGGGAAGGATAAACTGTGAGGAGTCTCAATGTAATGATGCAGATCATAATGAGCTGGTTAGAGGAAATGAGCAGATAATGTCACAGCAGCCCATGGCATCACAAATGACACCAGCTTTTACACATGATCA
This sequence comes from Eustoma russellianum, assembly GCA_036186865.1. Lineage (NCBI taxonomy): Eukaryota > Viridiplantae > Streptophyta > Magnoliopsida > Gentianales > Gentianaceae > Eustoma > Eustoma russellianum. Next base: position 33,385,787 of record AP025063.1, on the reverse strand, counting down.
ATACATACAGTTGATGAATATGCTCAATGATCATCAACAAAGAGGCAATGATGAGAAAGGAATTCAGGGAAAGGGAGGACATGGCTTGCATACCATAATGTCAGCTCAGAAACTATCTGGTTCTGGTAAGTCAGCAGGTAATGTTGCAAATAGAAACTCGAACCTATGGATCTTAGACTCAGGTGCTAGTGACCATGTCTGCTGTTCTCTTAATCTCTTTGATTCCTTTCAGTCTGTTGATTCATTGCAAGTTAAGCTGCCTAATGAACTTCTTGTTGATGTACTTCATGTTGGAACAGTGACAGTCAATACATACCTTCAATTGAATAATGTCTTTCATTTCCTTCTTTCCACTTTAACTTGATCTCTCTCAGTAAACTTGCAAAACAAAACCAATGCAGTATCCTTTTTCATTCTGACCATTGTTTTATTCATGACCAGAACTCTATGAAGATGATTGGTTTAGCTAGAATCAATCAAGGATTGTATAAACTGCATGGCTCATCAAAGCAATCAGACAGCAGCGGTACCATAATTCAGCCACTTTCCTCCAATTCTATTCTTGCAGCTCGTACTATCTCAGAGTCAAAGTCCTCTATATGGCATTCAAGGCTTGGACACATATCAATCTCCAGGACGAAAGAAGTACATAAGAATAATCCAGTTGTAGATATTTCCTCAGTTTTTATTCCTTGCCACATCTGTCCCCTAGCTAGACAAAAGAAACAACCATTTCTTATCTCAGCTTCTAAGTCTGTATCTGTTTTCTCATTGATTCATGTTGACATATGGGGTCCTTATAAACACCCCACCATGTACCATCAACGTTACTTTCTTACCATTATGGATGATTTCAGTAAATATACTTGGGCATGCTTAATGAAAGCAAAATCAGAGACTAGAGGGATTTTACAGAACTTCTCTACTGATGTTGTTGTTCACTTTGAAAAAAGCATTAAGACCATTAGAACAGATAATGGTCTTGAATTTAAAATGAATGACTTTTTTTCTGATAAAGGAATTGTGCACCAAACAAGTTGTGCCTATACCCCAGAACAAAATGGCCTTGTTGAGAAAAAACACCAACATATCCTGAATGTGGTCAGAGCTTTAAAATTTCAATCCAATGTACCTATACAATATTAGGGTTTTTGCATACAACATGCAGTATATCTTATCAACCTTACTCCTTCACCTGTCCTAGCCAATAAAAAACCCTTTGAGCAACTGTTTTCCAAACCTCCTTCCTATCAAAACCTGAAAATCTTTGGATGTTTAGCATTTGCCCTTGATACCCAACAAAACAAAGGCAAATTTGACCCTAGGTCCAAGAAGTGTTTGTTTCTTGGACAGTCACATACATCAAAGGGGTATATATTACAGGATCTGATCACTAAAGATGTGATGGTTTCTATGTTGAATTTGATGAACAATGCTTTCCTTTTGTGACTACTCCCTCTGGACAACGATCAATGCATTTACATTATCCACCTAGACACAGCCATAATGAAATCACATCATCTGACATTCCTTCCACTTCTGATTAGCCTAATTTTTCCACAGCTTCTGCCAATTTGCAGAAACCTCAATATCACAGATCCATCCTCGCCATCCTCCTTGTCTCCAGCATCGTCTTCTGAAGTTATCCTCATGCCTGACACACAACCTTCCTCACCTTCTTCATCCTCTTTATCTTCATCTTCACCCTCCTCACATGCCTCCACATCATCTTAGCAACAAATTCTAATCACTTCCATAGACATTCCAATACCTATTCCTTCCAGCGACAAACACATCAGACGAAGAAAAATCACCCCTCAGAGACGGATTCTTCATTGGAAGTTAGACAGGGACTGGCTGGAAGAGCTCGAGCCACGAAAAATCAAAACAGACCATCACAGCAAGACATACAAGGGTCAACAACCAACTCTTCCCACTCAAACTCATCACTGCGGGAAGGAAAGGTTGACAAATGCCATCTCACGTGTAGCCACTACAAGAAGAAGAGCCACACAAAAGATCAGCGTTTTCAACTGCTAGGGTATCCAGACTGGTGGGAGGGGAAGAAGGTGACCATCACCGCCTTTAGAGGGACGGGGGCAACAACCATCACTTCCTCCCAAGAAGAAGATGATAGCAGGAATCCAGAAGGGCAGACTCACCCAGCAGGAAAACAGAAAGAGGGATCGTAGGAGGCAGCTCCAGGAGGAGCAATAGGACAAGCGGCGGTAGGTACAAGGCCTAGCCCAGGCAGCTTGGTGCGCTACGCAAGACAGAAGGAAGAAGACGCAACAGTTTTGCGGGCAATTTTAAAAGGAGTGAGATGACGATTATGCCCCTGTTTAATAAACAGAATATAGGCAGTAGTATGTACATTTTTGTAATTTCGTTTCCTTCTTCCTCAATGCTATAAGACTTCCTGTAACCACCTTAGCCGAGATGCAATGATCATTCTTCCAATTTTTCCTCTAACCTCATAATAGCAAGATTGCCTCTGTTCTTCATTTCTTTCTCTCTCTCTCTCAATCCTTTCGGGTGTTTCAAGTTTTATTGTTCGTTAGTTTGCACAATTGTGATGATTTTTTGTTTGTGAGAAAATTGACATGGTACCAGATCGTTCCTAATTTTCTTTTGATCTAATGAATCGTTGTGAAAATTTGATGGTTTCTACCTCCATCAATTTTGGTACCTTAGATCCCACAGAGGATCCTGTATACGTTCATTCTAGTGACAGTCTGTCACTGGTCCTGTACAATCACTATTGACGTCTCAGAACTATCATGGTTGGAGCAGGATTGTTCGAAGCGCCTTAGAGGCTAAGAACAAAGCAGACTTTATAGATGGTACAATACCTAAACCCCCTGAAGGTGAGCGGAAACATAATGCTTAGATCAAAGCCAACAATATGGTTGCTTCATGGATCAACAAATTCCGTTAGCCCGTCAATTGCTCAAAGTGTAATATGGATTGATAATGCTGCTGAAATCTGGAAAGATTTAAAACTCAGGTATGACAATGCAGATGCCTTTAGACTCTCAGATATGCAAGAGGATTTCTATTCAATTAAACAAAATACCTCGTGTGTTACTGATTATTACACCAGACTTAAGACTATTTGGGAAGAATTGAGTGTTTTGAAATCATTACCTTCTTGCACTTGTAATAGATACACCTGTAATGTCACTCGTCAGATTAGTAAGTTTGTGGAAGATGATTTTGTGATAAAATTCTTGAAAAGACTATCAGATGAATATGAGCCTGTCAAGTCACAAGTCTTGTTGATGAGTCCTTTACCAGATATTGATTCTACGTTTGCAATGGCGGTTAAGTTTGAAAGAAAAATCATGTATTCAACTGGACAAGCTATGTTTGTTAATAATCCGTCACCATTGTTGAATGTGGGGGACAATCAGTCAATGTTTGTTGGACAGACATCTGGTTTTATGAATTCCCAAGGATCTAGAAAAAGTGTTCTTGGAGGTAGACCATCAGGGAACTATAGAGGAGATGGTGTCCAGGGACAGAAATTTGTGAATGGAAAACGTCATGTATGTACTTATTGTGGTTTCACAGGACACACAGTGGATAAATGCTACAAAAAACATGGATATCCCCCAGGTTACAAACCAAAGGGAAGGATAAACTGTGAGGAGTCTCAATGTAATGATGCAGATCATAATGAGCTGGTTAGAGGAAATGAGCAGATAATGTCACAGCAGCCCATGGCATCACAAATGACACCAGCTTTTACACATGATCAATACATACAGTTGATGAATATGCTCAATGATCATCAACAAAGAGGCAATGATGAGAAAGGAATTCAGGGAAAGGGAGGACATGGCTTGCATACCATAATGTCAGCTCAGAAACTATCTGGTTCTGGTAAGTCAGCAGGTAATGTTGCAAATAGAAACTCGAACCTATGGATCTTAGACTCAGGTGCTAGTGACCATGTCTGCTGTTCTCTTAATCTCTTTGATTCCTTTCAGTCTGTTGATTCATTGCAAGTTAAGCTGCCTAATGAACTTCTTGTTGATGTACTTCATGTTGGAACAGTGACAGTCAATACATACCTTCAATTGAATAATGTCTTTCATTTCCTTCTTTCCACTTTAACTTGATCTCTCTCAGTAAACTTGCAAAACAAAACCAATGCAGTATCCTTTTTCATTCTGACCATTGTTTTATTCATGACCAGAACTCTATGAAGATGATTGGTTTAGCTAGAATCAATCAAGGATTGTATAAACTGCATGGCTCATCAAAGCAATCAGACAGCAGCGGTACCATAATTCAGCCACTTTCCTCCAATTCTATTCTTGCAGCTCGTACTATCTCAGAGTCAAAGTCCTCTATATGGCATTCAAGGCTTGGACACATATCAATCTCCAGGACGAAAGAAGTACATAAGAATAATCCAGTTGTAGATATTTCCTCAGTTTTTATTCCTTGCCACATCTGTCCCCTAGCTAGACAAAAGAAACAACCATTTCTTATCTCAGCTTCTAAGTCTGTATCTGTTTTCTCATTGATTCATGTTGACATATGGGGTCCTTATAAACACCCCACCATGTACCATCAACGTTACTTTCTTACCATTATGGATGATTTCAGTAAATATACTTGGGCATGCTTAATGAAAGCAAAATCAGAGACTAGAGGGATTTTACAGAACTTCTCTACTGATGTTGTTGTTCACTTTGAAAAAAGCATTAAGACCATTAGAACAGATAATGGTCTTGAATTTAAAATGAATGACTTTTTTTCTGATAAAGGAATTGTGCACCAAACAAGTTGTGCCTATACCCCAGAACAAAATGGCCTTGTTGAGAAAAAACACCAACATATCCTGAATGTGGTCAGAGCTTTAAAATTTCAATCCAATGTACCTATACAATATTAGGGTTTTTGCATACAACATGCAGTATATCTTATCAACCTTACTCCTTCACCTGTCCTAGCCAATAAAAAACCCTTTGAGCAACTGTTTTCCAAACCTCCTTCCTATCAAAACCTGAAAATCTTTGGATGTTTAGCATTTGCCCTTGATACCCAACAAAACAAAGGCAAATTTGACCCTAGGTCCAAGAAGTGTTTGTTTCTTGGACAGTCACATACATCAAAGGGGTATATATTACAGGATCTGATCACTAAAGATGTGATGGTTTCTATGTTGAATTTGATGAACAATGCTTTCCTTTTGTGACTACTCCCTCTGGACAACGATCAATGCATTTACATTATCCACCTAGACACAGCCATAATGAAATCACATCATCTGACATTCCTTCCACTTCTGATTAGCCTAATTTTTCCACAGCTTCTGCCAATTTGCAGAAACCTCAATATCACAGATCCATCCTCGCCATCCTCCTTGTCTCCAGCATCGTCTTCTGAAGTTATCCTCATGCCTGACACACAACCTTCCTCACCTTCTTCATCCTCTTTATCTTCATCTTCACCCTCCTCACATGCCTCCACATCATCTTAGCAACAAATTCTAATCACTTCCATAGACATTCCAATACCTATTCCTTCCAGCGACAAACACATCAGACGAAGAAAAATCACCCCTCAGAGACGGATTCTTCATTGGAAGTTAGACAGGGACTGGCTGGAAGAGCTCGAGCCACGAAAAATCAAAACAGACCATCACAGCAAGACATACAAGGGTCAACAACCAACTCTTCCCACTCAAACTCATCACTGCGGGAAGGAAAGGTTGACAAATGCCATCTCACGTGTAGCCACTACAAGAAGAAGAGCCACACAAAAGATCAGCGTTTTCAACTGCTAGGGTATCCAGACTGGTGGGAGGGGAAGAAGGTGACCATCACCGCCTTTAGAGGGACGGGGGCAACAACCATCACTTCCTCCCAAGAAGAAGATGATAGCAGGAATCCAGAAGGGCAGACTCACCCAGCAGGAAAACAGAAAGAGGGATCGTAGGAGGCAGCTCCAGGAGGAGCAATAGGACAAGCGGCGGTAGGTACAAGGCCTAGCCCCTCTCCTTTTTATACCCCAAAATAACCCCCTCAGTCCCTGGTTTTTCTGAAAAAGTAAGTACAGTCCTTTCCAAATTTACACCCAAAGCCCCTGTGGATTCCAGCAATAACAGGTCACTCCCTCCATTACCCGCAAATAACACCTCTGACCCGCCAATTATAACTAAATCCGATATCAGCCCTTCAACTTTCCAAAACCATACAACAACCCATACTTTCTATAATTCTTTTCAACATCACCCAAAAAAAGACCAAAACAACCTTGCATACCACACTGGCCAGCCACCAACACACCACACTTCCCGGTGGATAATTGATTGCGGGGCCACTGACACTGTGTCGTTTGACCCCAAGGATTTAATCAGCCATTCACCCCCCATCAAATCCCATGTTGAAACCGCTAGTGGAGAAATAGTTCCTGTCCGTGGAGGTGGAACCATTACCATCACCCCTGAAATTATCATACCACACTGTTTATTTGTTCCTTCCCTCTCTACAAAACTGCTCTCTGTTAGTCAGATTACCAAGGAGTTGGATTGTGTCGTTCTTATATATCCTTCATTTTGACTATTGCAGGACATTCATACGGGGATCGTCATTGGACGTGGTACTGAGACTGGTGGACTTTATTACATGGATATCGTAGAGCAACAGAGCCTGTCTAATCTTGCCACCGAATCGGGTTCTCGTCAGCTGTGGCCCTGGCATCGCTGGTTAGGGCATTCGTCATTTAGTTATCTCAAATTTCTTTTTCCAGACTTATTTTCTTCCCAGTTGCATAATTTACAAAACTTATCCTGTACCACTTGCCTCTGGGCCAACCAGCCCCGAGGAAGTTATCAGGCTAGTGATTCAGATGTATGGGGCCCTACCCCACACCCCACTCCACTTGGTTATCGATATTTTGTTATTTTTGTTGATGATTTTTCTCGAATGACATGGTTATACATTCTTAAACAAAAATTTGATGTTGTTACAAAATTTTTGAAATTTCATAAAATTATTACGACCCAATTCCACACTCCCATACAAATTCTTCGCTCTGACAATGGTGGGGAATACTTCGAAGGGGCACTCGAGAATTATCTTTCTGACAATGGTATGATACATCAAACTTCCTATCATGGTACTCTTAAACAAAACGGAGTAGCTGAAAGAAAAAACCAAATGCTACTCGAAATGACACGAGCCGTGATGTTGGATACCAATGTTCCTCGGACTTTTTGGCTGGAGGCAGTGATTACAACAACCTATTTAAGTAATCGACTTCCCACTTTCATCCTACATCACCAAACCCCACTTCAAGTCTTAGCCACCGTCTTAACCCTACCTCCCAAAGTGTTTGACTGTACCGTATTTGTCCATGTTCCTAAAAACCACCGCAATAAATTTGACCTCTGTGCTGAGAAATGTGCCTTTGTTGATTACGCCTCTAGAAAGGATACCGATGTTATAACCCTCGTACTTGCCGTATTCATATCACTATGAATTGTGTCTTTCTTGAAACCGGACCATTTTTGCCACCCAATCTCAGTCTAGGGGGAGATAGCTAATGATGATACTCTTGATTGGCTGTCAGCACCACACTGGCTGACCACTGAGCCAACACGGCAAGTAGATGACGCCGACTGCTTAGTGGAACCCCATGATATAAAGACGCTGATCTTGGACCCACCACTGATGGGCCCTGGATAAATGACCTACAACAGGTAAACGATGGTATACATACTAATGACTCTGATCACTCGCTTGGTACTGATTTAATTGAGTTACATGAGTCCCCTACTGCTACTAATTTCCCTGAATCTCCTGCTAGAAGTTTTTCTCCCATAGACTGTACTAACTTTCCTCCAAGAAATCAGGGACGTGTGTTGCCACCAGGAGAAATAGAAGAGTGCCACCGGAAAGGTACTCACCTACCAAGATTGCTCAAGCCACCAAGTACCCTGTCAGTCTGTTTCTGGAGAATGTGTCAGAACCAGCACAAAGCTTCTTTACCACACAGTGCATTGAAAAGATTCCTCACACGGTAGATAAGGCCTATAAACAACCACAATGGAATAAAGCCATGGATACAGAAATGGAAGCACTTAAAATGAATCAGACATGGGAAAAGTGTGTGCTACCTCAGGGAAAGAAAATTGTTGGGTGCAGGTGGGTATTCACAATTAAATACAAAGCAGACGGGAATATTGAAAGACATAAAGTCAGGCTGGTAGCAAAAGGATATACACAAACATACGGCATCGACTATTTAGAGACCTTTTCACCTGTGGCGCGAATAGACACCATCAGAGTATTGTTCTCTGTTGGTGCTAATCAAAACTGGTCGTTGCAACAGTTTGATGTGAAAAATGCCTTTTTACATGGAGCATTAAAAGAAGAAGTGTACATGGAGCCACCGCCTGGATATATCGAGGATTTTGAGCCACAACAAGTGTGCCGATTAAAGAAAGCGTTATATGGACTTAAACAATCACCCCGAGCCTGGTTTGGTAGATTTACGACAGACATGAGAAAGGATGGATACAGACAAAGCAATGTCGATCATACTCTCTTCTTCAAAAAACAGGGAAGTTGTATTACGTGTCTTATTATTTATGTTGACGATATGATTATTACAGGAAATGATACTAATGAAATTTCTCGTCTCAGGGATCACTTGTTTACTCAGTTCGAGATGAAAGATCTTGGAGTCCTGAAATATTTCTTGGAAATTGAGGTGCTGGGGTCAAAAAGGGGAATCTACATATCTCCAGCGCAAATATATTCTGGATCTGTTGACTGAAGTGGGGCTACTGGATGGAAAACCAGTTGACACTCCGATGGTTCTGAATCAAAAGATGGAGGTGGTTCAAGGAGGGCCACTGGTAGAACGAGAACAATAACAAAGGCTGGTCAGAAAACTGATTTATTTATCTCACACTTGACCAGATATTGCGTTCGCTGTCGGAATAATGAGCCATTTTATGCACAGTCCCCAGAAACACCATCTAGAAGCAGTTTTCAGGATTCTGAGATATCTCAAAGGCACACCTGGGCGCGGTGTATTATTTCAAAACCATGTACACCTAAATATTGAAGCTTATACCGATGCAGATTGGGCTGGGAATATAATCGATAGATGCTCCACCTCTGGATATCTGACTTTAGTTGGTGGCAATCTGGTGACATGGCGAAGTAAAAAGCAGTCTGTAGTAGCCTTGTCAAGTACAGAAGCAGAGTTCCAAAGCATTGTTAAGGGTGTCACTAAAGTATTGTGGTTACGGAAACTCATGGGTGAACTCGGTTTCTCAGTGGAGAACCCAACGTGTTTAAATTGTGATAACAAAGCCTCGATTAGTATCTCAAAAAATCCAGTCCAGCACGACAGAACGAAACACATCGAAATTGATCGACATTTCATTAAAGAGAAGCTCGATACTGGGGTAATCTTTACCATTCGTTCGTTCAGAAGATCAACTTGCAGATATACTCACCAAAGCTGTTAATGACCGGATATTCACAAGGATTCTTCACAAGTTGAACATCAGAGATCCCACTGTTCAACTTGAGGGGGAGTGTTAAAGATTTGAAAATAACTGATTACGGATAGTTAGGGTATAATTGATTGATTCTTTCCTTGTGTAGTGTGAACAAAATAGTTACCTTATATAGCTAATTGATTGTATTTCTTTGTAGAGCAAATATACAATAGTATAAAGAATGGTGTAATGTGTAGAAGTGATAAATGAAAAATGATTTCAGCAATTTCAGTTGCTACTTTGTCTAAATCAAACAATTACTAATAATCTATTGACAGCAAAACTTGCTGCCGAGAAGGAGACAATTCAAGGATTACGTTATCAGACTAGCTTCATATAAGGTGAACGCAACCAGTTCGTAACTGGAGCAGGTTAAAAGTGAGACAAAATATGAAGCTTTTTCAATCACGGATAGCCACGTGTAAAAAAACAGTTTTTTTTTAAAAAAGAGCAGCACCCCCTTCTTCAAAAACCTGCCTTTTTATACGTGGCGACGCGTGATTGGAGGCCTCATATTTTACCTCACCTTTAGCCTCTCATATATAAACTCGAACTCAACGCCTTCACATCTAGGAAATTTTCGGACGATTCTCCAAGGTGAAATCAATATCATACTTCTTTACATACTCCTAACACTTTTTTTTTTTACAAAATATTGTTAGAGTTAGGGTTTAGAGTCGTTGAGCAGAAATCGTTTTTCAATGATTTGAAACACGTATTGCCCTAGTAAAACACATATCTCTATTTTAGAAATACAATCCGTCGAAATAAAGTACATAAATATACAAAATATTATGCCTTCTTAATTCGTGTGTGTCTTTCTGATCGGAGTGATATGATTCTTTGATATCTTCTTTGTCAACAAATATGGTGTGATCTGAATGAGAATTTTGTCATCATATACGATAAATTTTAAGCACCAGAAATTCAATTCGACTTGGTCTTATATAACCAGAGTAGACGAAGTTAAAGCATTTGTCTAGAGATAAAATGTGACAGATCGTTTTGAGATAGAGTTGAATCATTAAAAGAATTCTAAATTACTGTTTGAAAAACCCAAAAACGAATCCGTTGCAGAAACATTTTGATTATTCTTTTTGCTAACGACGTGAACAAATCAAATCAATTGCTGTCTATTAAGTAAGAGTACTGGAATTGCAAATTCATATGGGTTTAGAGTACTGGAATTGCAAATTCATATGGGTTTTAGCAGTGTTATGCATGTTATTGAAAAATAAGTAGGAACAAGGTTTCTTACATAGTTCCACGGCTAAGGGCCTTATTAAGATGAAGTTATAAAGACTGGCACAATTAGATTTAATATGTATAAAATGTATACTGAAATGACAATCATAACTCTTTTTTGTCGTAAAAGTAGATGTAACCCATATATGACAATTTTGGTAGAATATGATGTATGAGTTATTTGAATTTTTCACGTCATTAGCAAACAGATGGGTGAAGATGCTCCTGCATAGATTTGTTTGGCTTTCGGAACAGAAATGAAAATTTATTTAGTGATTCAAATATTTTAGGCAGAAATGATCTGTAAAGGATTAAAAAAAATGTGACAGTTGTTTTGACTTCGTCTACTCTACCTATGTTAGACAAGTGAAATGGAATTTCCAGTACCAAAATTGTCATATATGGGTTACATCTACTGTTGTGACAAAAACAGTTATGATTGTCATTTCAGTATACATTTTATATAGATTAAATCTAATTGTGCCGGTCTTTATAACTTCATCTTAATAAGGCCCTTAGCCTTGGAACTATGTAAGAAACCTATGTTCCTACTTATTTCACAACAACGTTATAACGTGCATAACGCTACTAAAACCCGCATGAATTAATTTGCAATTCCAGTACTCTTATTGAATAGCCAGCAAATGATTTGATTTGTTCACGTCGTTAGCAAAAAAGAATAATCAAAATGTTTCTGCAACGGATTCGTTTTTGGGCTTTTCAAACAGTAATTTAGAATTCTTTTAATGACTCAACTCTATCTCAAAATGATCTGTCACATTTTATCTCTAGACAGGTGTTTGACTTCGTCTACTCTGGTTATATAGGACCAAGTCGAATTGAATTTCTGGTGCTTAAAAATTATCGTATATGATGACAAAATTCTCATTCAGATCACATCATATTTATTGACAAAGAGATCATAGAATCATATCACTCCGATGAGGAAGAATCACACAAATTAAGAAGCCATAATATTTTGTATACTTAATGTACTTTATTTCGATTGATTGTATTTTCAAAATAGAGATAGGTATTGCACTAGGGCAATATACGTTTCAAATCATTAAAAAACGATTTCCGTTTAACGACTCTAAACCCTAACAATGTTTTTAAAAAATGTGTTAGGAGTATTAAAAGAAATATGGTATTGAGTTCACAGAATCGTCTGAAAGCTTCTTAGATTGTGAAGGTGTTGAGTTCACCTTGTATGAACCTTGAATGATAATGTAATCCTTGAATTGTCTCCTCGCCGGCAGCAAGTTTCGATGTCAATGGGTTATTAATAATATTCCTAAAACAACCATTAAAACTTGGAGGAAGAAGTGAATATCTTAATCTGTTATGGATAATGATAAATAATCAATTGCGCGTCCAAGTTAATCATCATTAACCATATTAGAATACTTACTCGAAACAACTAGCAAAGAGAACAAAAGCGTAACGTCTCATTCCGTAACTTATACATTTGAATTGTCAACATGTTAGAAACACAAATTGAATTGATACAACTCAGAAACAGATTACAAGCAGGAAATCTGCTGTGCAATAGCAGAAGAATTCGCGAAGAGAATGAGGAAGGAGAAGAGAAATTGCTGCAAAGAAAAAATGGTTATTGCGCAGGGCGGTTTCTTCCTCATACCCGCCAACGACTTGTCCGCGTTATTTATTATTCAAAATACACGTCAAAATTACAAGAAAGCCCATCATTTAACTTCCACTACAATACAACTAATAAGGACATATCAGTCATTTCAAAACAACCAATCTACTTCCTTCTTCTTCAGGTAAATCGCTCCCCTTCCGCATTTCATCGAACGCCAACTAACACTTCAGCTAATTCACATGATCTGCTCAACCAACAATCCCCAGCTTTCATCTACAACACACTTGAGTAATTAACTTCCTTAAGTGCAGATTGTTCCTTCAACTTGATACAGATTTCTGGTCTCTCTTTACGATTGCTCCATATGCAGCATTAGTCTTCACTGACATTCACCATGTCCCTGCAAATATCTTCAACACCTCCCTTCAAACTCTGCTTGGCATAGAGATTCTGCAATCCTAATGCCGCTGACAACTGATTAAACCTATGCGCATCAAGTGCCTTCTTGAGCAAATCCACTAACTGGAACTCAGACTTAACTGGCATTAGCTTCAGCACACCTTCCTTCACTTTATCTCTCACCACATGGCAATCAATCTCAATGTGTTTTGTTCTTTCATGAAACACAGAATTCTCAGCAATATATATCGCGCTTTTACAATCACAAAGTAGTTCAACAAGTTTCTGATCCGTAATTCCTAAATCCTTCAATAGGTACAACAACCATTGGACTTCACAAGCCACCAACGCCATTGCCCTATCAGATTCTGCTGAGGATATTGATACAGTGGACTGCTTTTTGGCTTTCCAAAAAACCAGGGCATCGCCTAAGAACACTACATAACTTGTAATGGATCTTCTAGTGTCAGCACAGCCACCCCAATCTGCATCCACATAACCTTTCAACCTGAATTTACCACCTCTAGGAAATATTTAGCCCTGTCCAATGGTCCCTTTTATATACCTCAGCACTCTGTGCGCTGCTCTCAAATGATTTTCTGTCGGACAGTCCAAGAATTGACTTAATTGTTATACAGCACAAGCTATATCTGGCCTGGTTATAGTCAGGTAGATAAGCTTCCCAATTAACCTTCTGAAGTGAGTAATGTCTAGCAAAAGAGCTGAGTCATCTTTGCTCAGCTTGGCATGACATTCTATAGGACTTTTTGCAGGCTTTGCATCCACGAATCCTGTTTCTTCCAATAATTCAACTGTATACTTCCTTTGATTAATATATATGCCCCGCTTGGACTGAGCCACTTCAATTCCTAGAAAAAACCTGAGACTGCCTAGGTCTTTTATCCTGAACTGCTTGTGTAATGCATCCTTGATGTTCCGAATCTCCCCCTCATTGTCACAAGTGATAATGATATCATCAACATACACAAGCAAACATATCAATGAAACTCCAGCTCTCTTCAAAAATAACGTTTAATCGCATTTAGACTGTACAAAACCTTGACTGATCAAGAAACTTGTAAGAGTAAAATTTCATTCCCTACTTGCTTGCTTGAGTCCATAAAGGGACTTCTGTAGCTTGCAAACTAGCTCTGGCTTAGGTAAAATTATCCCTGGAGGAGGTGTCATATATATATCTTCATGCAAATCACAATGAAGAAATGCATTATTCACATCCAATTGATGTATGAATCAGTTATTCCTTGCTGCCAATGCCAATATTACTCTCACTGTTGTCATCTCAGCCATGGGGGAAAAGTATCTTGGTAATCTATTCTATATTGCTGTGTATATCTTCTTGCCACTAACCTTGCTTTGTATCTCTCCACTTCACCATCTGGTTTAAGTTTCACTTTGTAAACCCATTTGCAACCAATGAGTGACTTACCAGCCGGCAGGGGTACAATGCTCCATGTATTATTTGCTTCCAGGGTTGCTAACTCGCTGCTCATTGCCTCCTGCTAGGCAGGAGAGCTGACTGCCTCTGCATAACTTCCAGGCTCTCTATGTGCAATTAAATTTAGCGCAAATGATTTGTACTGTGAAGCAAATGAATCATATGACATGAAGTGATGAAGAGCATGAGGTGAGGCGTGAACTTGATTACAGTATTAATCTTTAAGATAGGCAGGAGTATATTTATTTATTATAGGCTGGATGAGGGGGCTTGTTCATTCACTGCTGCTATTGATTGATCTGTATTGATGTTACTTTGAGGCAACGACTTAATAGGTAGATTAATGACAATGTTACTAGAAGGAAGATCAGACAGGCCTTGAGGAAATACCCTCGGGGATTGAATGTTTGTGTCTAACTGGATTGAAGATTTTGAAGAAGAGGAGTGATGAGAAGGAATTAAGGCATCTCGATGTGAAATATTGGGAAAAGACTCTATAATGCTGGATGTGTCATTGGTCATGAATGGGACAAATGTTGTATCAACTGGATCAGGATTAGTCCTGACTGTATCGGGAAACTGGGTAGATGAAGATTTTTCCACAGTATATGGAAAGATAGACTCATGAAAGACCACATCTCGGGACACAAATATTTCCTTTGTTTCAATATCCTACAAAACATACCCCTTGGTAGTGTGTGAAAGGCCCAAGAATAAACTTCTTTTTGCTCGGATGCGAACATTTCTTTGTTATGCTGAGTATTAGTGGGAAAAGCAAGACAACCAAAAATTTTGAGACTTGAGTATGAAGGTTTAGAATTGTATAAAAGCTGGTAAGGTGTGAGATTGTTCAGGATAGGAGTGGGTGTGATATTGATAAGGTACGCAGAAAGTTGTATACAAAAAACCCCAATAGGGAGATGGCAAGTTAGACTCAAATCTGAGGGCTCTTGCTACGGCAAGGAGATGCTGATGTTTTCTCTCAACAAGTCTGTTTTGCTGAGGAGTATTCACACAGCTCGTTTGATGGATAATTCCATAGGAAGCATAAAATTGGTTGTCATTAAGCTCGTGTCCATTGTCTATTCTTATGATTTTAATTTTGGTATTGAATTGAACAGATACAAACTGCCAGAAGCTATGCATAATAGGTCTAGCTTCTGATTTGGACTTCAATAGATAAAGCCAACAATATCTGCTATATTCATCAACAACAGTCAAGAAATATCTTTGATTATACATTGTGGGGGTATTTATATGGTCCCCAAATGTCCATGTGTACAAGAGAAAAAGGAGTATCATATACAGATAGGGAAACTGGGAATGGAAGACGCTTCTGCTAAGCTAATGGACATATTGTACACTTGTCTGATTCATCTGGGGCCTTCACCAAGGGATCACGCTTTTGAATTTCTTTAATTCTTGGTAAGGACATGTGACCGAGTCTTGAATGCCATAGGAGGGAATTGGATGTAGATGAAGTTTTATGGACAGCTGAAGTAGAAAAGATTTTGCAGGAACTGGTTTATTTCTTTACTGTTCCATGGAGATAATAGAGACCTTGGTTAGCCTCAGCTGAACCAATCATCATCTTGCTCTTTAGTTCCTGGATCAAACAGAATTTCGAATGAAATATGATTGCTAATTCTTTTGATTATGTGAGTTTACTCAAGGACAACAGGTTGAAGGCAAAGGAAGGTACGAATAGAACATTATACAGGACCAGCTGAGGGGTGACAGTGATTGTACCAATATGAGTAGCTACAGCATAACTTTGGTCAGGGAGTTTGATTTTTAAGGACTCAATCTGATGATATGAATCAAACAAATTAAGGAAGGAACACACATGATCACTTGCTCCAGAGTCCAAAATCCAAATGTTTAAATTTGATTCACACAGTTTACCTGGGAGCTTATGTTCAGCAGGAGCCTTCTGCGCAGACATTATAGCATACTGAGAAGTGTTTAGGACAGCTCCTCCAGCACCTAATATATTTCCTCCCTCACCCTTCTCTTGCAATATCTTTATCAACTGTGCAAATTGTTTTTGAGTTAGTCCCTGACTCAGTTGAGTGCCTGATATCATGGCCATCTCCTGTGAAATCACATCATCAACTTTACAGCCACATATCTCCCCACCATTCACAGTCTTAGAGACTTGCTGTGCATTAGTCTCACTGCTCACCAAATTCACTTGACTTCTTGGTTTAAAGCATGTAGGGTATCCATGCTTTTTGTAACATCTAACAACCATATGCCCAACCATGTTACAGTAGGTGCAGTAAGGAGCCTTGTTGCCTCCTGAACCAGATCTTCCACCTCCTTTTTTTAAATCCTCTTCCAGCTTGCTTCTGGAAGCCAGCATTTCCATAGCCTGCATTCTTTGATGTGTATGAATTGCCCTTGGATGACACATCAACACTCATTATAGCATTAGAATTATTTAAAAATTGTCCTGATGCATCAGAATAATTGAGTTTCCTCTCGAGCTTTATTGCCATAGCAAAAGCAACCTTCAACTCAGGTAATGGCGTTGATAACAAAATCTAAGACTTAACCGCCTCTAAATCATCATTAAGTCCTTTCAAAAATTTTATGGCACACTCATCCTACAAGAATTTGTTAAACTGACCGGTAAGATTGCAAGTGCACTTCCTACACACACAACTAGGAATTGATCTGAGGACTGACAACTCCTCCCATTTACCTTTCAACTTTGTGTAGTATTCTGTAACAGAATTTGTACCTTGTTTTACAACACAAAATTTCTCATGCAAATCTGAAATTTTGGAGGAGTCGGTGCTACCGTACCTGAATTTAAGGTCACTCCATATGTCCGCTGCTATGTCTATCCAAACTACACTGTGCGCAACGCTTCCAATTAACGAATTGACCAACCAAGACGCCACCATATTATTTGCCTTTATCCAGCCATTATATCTATGTCCACCATCTACCGGTTTTGCAATCATTCCATCTATGAATCCTATTCTGTTTTTCGCTTCAAACGCTCTTCTAACTGCTCTGCACCAACTGTGATAGTTGTTGACATCCAAAGGAGGCTGTACCAGCAACATCGCTGGATTATCACTCGGATGTATGTAATAAGGATCATCCGAAGGATCAATCATATGAGGAGAAGAATTTGAGTGCGAGGGGGAATTATTTTTGGCAGCCATAAATGAACCAAAATTCATTCATACAACAGGCTCTGATACCATGTTAAAAACACAAATTGAATTGATACAACTCAGAAACATATTACAAGCAGGAAATCTGCGTGTAATAGCAAAAGACTTCGCGAATAGAATGAGGAAGGAGAAGAGAAATTGCTGCAGAGAAAAAATGGTTACTGCGCAGGGCGGTTTCTTCCTCATACCCGCCAACTACTTGCCTGCGTTATTTATTATTCAAAATACACGCCAAAATTACAAGAAAGCCCATCATTTAACTTCTGCTAAAATACAACTAATAAGGACATATCAGTCAATTCAAAACAACTAATCTACTTCCTTCTTCTTTAGGTAAATCGCTCCCCTTCCGCATTTCCTCGAACGCCAACTAACACTTCAGCTAATTCACGTGATCTGCTCAACCAACAATACCCAGCTTTCATCTACAGCACACTTGAGTAATTAACTTCCTTATGCACAGATTGTTCATTCAACTTGATACTGACTTCTGGTATCTCTTCACGATTGCTCCATATGCAGCATTAGTCTTCACTGACATTCACCATGTCCCTGCAAATATCTTCAACAGACCAACTTGTCATACTTGTTCAAGGACCATCAGAAATTTGTTTTATCAAGTTATGATGGTTTGCATATAAAAAACCATTACGGCAGCATCTCCTCTACAAAACGAGCCATGTCGAATTTTTTTTGTCTAATCTATCAAAGAACAGTAATAGAATATTATTTTTGATGTGTTGCACTGCCGACTACGTTGCCGTCACAAATCATAGTAAGAACTTGAAACAAATTTCTACCCGAGACAAACACAGATTGTGTTTGGTCTGATGTCTTATGACTCATTAAATGGGCTGTTTTTTAATTGTAAAGTAGCGGTTGATCGATACATAGATTGTGTTTGGTTTGATGTCTTATGACTCATTAAATGGGCTGTTTTTTAATTGTAAAGTAGCGGTTGATCGATACAGTTTGACAAGATTTTCATTATGTGTTATCGGGAAACAACATCTGTGTGTTTCTAACACATGGATATAGTTGCGTACATCCGACCCTCTGTACGCCGCCATAGGCGGGAGCTTCTAATGGAATAGGGAAATATTGTTGTTGTTGTTGTAGAAATGTTTGTTAGAAGAGCTATCAACATGGGTAATACAAAATATTTAATATGGTACTTTTTAAATATCTGTAGCACATTTATTTTTAATCTATTGTGGTCTGAATGAGAATTTTGGCACCATTATGATGATTTTTGCACTAGAAAATCCATTAGCCTTGGTCTAATATAATTTGAGTATAAGAAGTCAAAACACCTATTATTATTCTTTAATTTATTACATATCATTTTGCTTCAACCAAAACAAATTTTAAAATGGTATTCGAGAAAGCCAAACAAATCCTCTGCAGAAAGATTTGTATGGTTCTTTTTGTTGATGATGTTAGGTCCCTTAGAACACACTAGAAGGGGGGATTGAATAGTGTGTTCACCAAGTATGGATATTTTCTGGATATTTTTCGTTTTAGAGTGCAACCAATACTTGGATGTGTTCTTTAGAAAGAATAAAGACTTGCAAGAAAGTAAAGAACACAAGGATGTATAGAGGTTCAAGTCAAATGACTCTACTCCTCTACCTTCTTGATTTTTTACAAGAAGGATTTTGAAAAAGGGGATTGTTATTTCTATGGGGAAACAACAATCAAAAATAAAATCCAACGAACTGGAAAACTAGGCAACACGCCTAGACCACAACCGAGAATTCTAACCCTTTGAAGTCTAGCCTCCAAAGATCTTCTTTGCCCTCAGAGAAATCTTGTAGGGAGAATAGTACACCACAACACTATCAACTAACCCTTCAAAATCTAGAAAACTCAAACAAGAAGCACCCGTGCTCCTTGACCAACAGTCTACACAGTCTCTCACAATCTTTACTCACCAAGAAGAAGACTCTTCTTCTTCTTACAATATTCACTCTCAACAATAAAGTAAAAATGTACAAAGTTTACAACTATCTTGAGAGCTTGAGCTTGAGAGAAAACTTGAGAGCATGAGATGTAGAAAGTTGGAGAAGAAAAGAAGAAAACCCTTGCTTTTATCATTCTTTAGATTTCTTCCCGTTTGAAACCCTCTGCAGAGACAATAATGGGTTTTGGCATCTTGTGTTGGTACAAATTCATCATTTGAAATCTTCCATTGGCATGTAGCAACATTTTTGGAGAGATTTCAAAAAGAAAGCCAAGAATGGAAACCTGGCATCTTCAGGTTTGAGGGAGAACCTGTGAAAGTAGCACTAAAAGAAGAGGGTACAAAGAGTCAACTGATGTTAGAAAGTGAACCAAAAGACCTTTGTAACGTTAGTCACATGAAGCGCCTAATGTATTAAATGAACATACGTTCGAAGTGACATGGAGCGCTTAATGTAAAAATGAACAGCCGTTTGAAGTCACATTAAGCGCCTTATGTGGACAGCTTAAGGCGTTCGAAGTCACATGAAGCGTCTAATGTCATCCTTCATGCTTGTTTGAACTAATTCTGACATTTCATAGAAAATACTTGGTGTACGTGCCCATTCTGGGGGGAAAAGTACTTTTGACTTGGTTGTACATTTGAAGCGCCTAGTGTAGGCGTTCAAAGTGTACTGCCTTTTTGCCAGAACACAAGAAGCGCTTAATGTAGGCGTTCAAAGTGTTCAGGCTTACATACACTTCACATGAAGCGTCTAATGTAGGCATTCGAAATGTACGCACGTCCAGGCACTTCACATGAAGTGCCTAATGTAGGCGTTCGAAGTGTACTGGATTCCACCAAGGCACATGAAGCGCCTAATGTAAGCGTTCGAAGTATACTGACTTCCAACACACTACATGAAGCGCCTAATCCAACGTTCAAAGTGTCAATTTGTGCAAATCATCAAAACTCTAACATATTCTAACATTCTCTCTCTTTTTGATGATTTCACAAAATGCGTAACTTTTAAAGTTAGCTCCCCCTTGACATATGTTCCCCCTCACAAAACGCGATATTTACTCTTCAAATAGAGAACCATATAGTTCAACAATAGTGATGCAAAAGACATTATCATAAACTTAATTTCAAAACAACCAAAAAAATTTAAATGAACATAGGAAGGAATGATAAGTTGTTAGCCATCAAAAAGATAATACTTTTGCAAACATCAAAACAATCTAAAAAATTCTACATTCCACCTCTAGAGCCAGCACCATATCCACCAGGAGGAAAATCCCCAAAACTGAAACCACTTGTTGCATACTCTGCAAAACCACCCATTTGCTGACCACTTCCGCCAGCTTGTCCGCTTCCACCAGCAACACCAGCCTCAGCATCTCCAGCAGCATCATTTCCAGCATGTTCTCCCCATAAATCATCAAAATCAGGGGGAATGTAGGCCCACATAAATTCACGGAGAAAGGCTGCTTTGAGAACTCCAAAACGATATTCATGACGCACATCTCTCAATTGAAGTTGCTGAACAGACTGTTCCAAGGACTGAATTTGTGCACGCAGCTGTGCTTCAGTACTTGAACTTCCACCTTCCTGAGGCCCTTCATCTACCTCATCAGCAATATCGGGCAGGGTAGTGGCTTTGCGTTTTTGAGAATCGATGGCTTGGGCAATGTTATAATTGTCATAGAAATCCGTCTTAGCCACCGTGGTTAGTTCATTATTAGAAATGACAATATCTTTTGATTTTATCAGAATGGTAATAATATTTGCGAAAGGTAAAGTCTTGGAAGCTTTCCGAAGAGCAGCAAAAATGACTTCTATCATAATCCAAGCAAAATTGAGCTGGGTTTCATGTTTGATTCGGTAAGTGACGTAGAAATTCATGTTGCTTGGATTTCTGGTCGACTTACCATTGACACAATAAGTGATAACGGCCAACAAGATGCGGTCCATCAGAGACATATTCTGAGTCTTTCGTGAAGGAAAGAATCACAGATCAAATTTAACATCTTGTTCACTAGTTCCGTATTTACAGCTCCAGCCAAATACAGAAAAGTCACTCAGCCCTTCGTTTCTAATTCTGAGGACGTCAGATTTCGAGAATAGAAAAACTAAGAGGTATACCATCAACGACAGTACTCAGAGAAAAAGATTGAGATGCAGACTGTGGAGTAACCCACAAATTTGCATAGAACATCCTGGTGTGCTCGCGGGAGAATTCCTGCATATCAATCCTGGACCACAGAGAGATCCATCCTTGATGCTCTAGCAAGGAGATAAGCTGGTCCGCATTGCGAGTCTCAGACAGATCACTGAGACTAAGCAGTTTGAGTGGAATGATAGGCCGGTTGTTTGTAAGCCATTCTTCATAAAGCATATTGGAGTACAAGGATACATGCACTCCTTTGTCCATATGACGGGGTGATTTCTTGATATCTGGGTCAAATTTCTTTAACCAAGGAAAATTTTCCTTGGTGAGCCCTTCACGAATGGATTTTATTTCTTGTGGTTCCACAATCCCAAGTCCAGCAGTTTGCTTGCGCTTATGGCTGCGTGGGCGTTTTGAAAGACCTGCTGAAGCCATGATAGAAGTGTTGTTTGATGGAATGGAAAAGAATATTTCTTGCGAAAAGGAGGTGGGCAGAGTGAGAAGAGAAGAGAGTAAGGATGAAATTTATAGTGACAAAATGGAAGATGGAAAGCCTTGATGTTGTTAATGGAGGATAATGGGAGAGAGAAAAAGTTTAAGAGATGGAGAAGTGGAGAAGATGAAGAGTTTGAGAGAAGTAGTGGAGAAGAAGATTAGGAAGATGGAGAGGTGGTCAGACGTGGGAAGGAGTGAAAGGCGGCAGGAATTGATTACTCTTGATTGTCATGAAAACTGAAGAGACGGCGGAAATGACAGTGAAGAAATAGGGTTTAGGTGCCTAATGCGACTTCGAACGACTTCACAAAATAGGATGAAGCACTTGAAGTCACTTTGAACGGTTGTGGAGATGCAGATTGAGCGCTTAATGTCACTTTGAACAAGTGAACTCATTTAGATGAAGCGCTTAATCCGACATCGAACACTAGTGTAAAGGAACATAAAGCGCCTGATGTCACTTCGAATGAGTGACATCCTTAACATCAGGTGCTTGATGTGACATCGAACGCCTGAAGTAACTGTGATGAAGCGCCTTATATATACTGGCCTTGAAAATTTGAAAATTTTCTTGCTCAAGATGGGTTATTATCAACCCACGTTGAGCAACCCCAACTTACTTCTTATAGATGCAAATACATCACTAGGTAAGGGTTTCGTGAATATGTCTGCTAATTGGTCTCGTGTAGGAACAAATTCCATGCTTACCATGTTCTTTTGTACACAATCACGGATGAAATGATACCTCACTTCAATGTGCTTAGTCTGACTATGTTGGACGGGATTTTGTGCAATATTGATAGCAGACGTGTTATCACACAAAATTGGCACCTTGGAAAAGTGAATGTTATAATAATTTAACGTGTTTGTCATCCATAACAGTTGTGCACAACAAGAGACGGCCGACACATATTCGGATTCCGCCGTAGAAAGAGACACACTGTTTTGTTTCTTAGAAAACCAAGAAACGAGACAATCTCCAAGAAACTGACAAGTTCCAGAGGTGCTCTTCCTATCAACAAGACTTCCCGCATAATCGGAGTCACAATATCCTCTCAAATCAAAACATGCATTCTTAGGATAAAATAGACCAAATTTCAAAGTACTTCTAAGTTATCTAAGGATACACTTTACCGCTATTAAATGCATCTCCCTAGGATCACTTTGAAATCTGGCACATAAGCATACTGCATGTAAAATATCGGGTCTACTAGCTGTCAAATAAAGTAGACTACCTATAATGCCACGATACAAGGTTACCTCGACATGCTTTTCTTTTTCATCCTTGTCAAGCTTGGCACTTGTGCTCATAGGTGTGTTTACCTCTCTTCCTTCACCAAAATTGTACTTCTTGAGCAAATCCTTTGTGTATTTGGTTTGGAAAATGTACACGCCCTCTTTGGTTTGCTTGATTTGTAATCCAAAGAAATAGTTGAGTTCGCCCATCATACTCATCTCGAACTCACCTTGCATAAGGCTAGCAAATTGCTCACAAAGACAATTGTTAGTAGCACCAAAATAATATCATCAACATATACTTGAACAATTAATTGATTTCTACCTTGTTGTTTTATGAATAAAGTAGTGTCAACTTTACCTCTTGAAAAACAATTATTAAGAAGAAAAGTACTTAACCTCTCATACCAAGCTCTTGGAGCTTGTTTGAGGCCATAAAGAGCCTTTTTAAGTTTGAAGACATGATGTGGTGAATCATGACATTCAAACCCGGGAGGTTGTGCAACATACACTTCTTCTTGAATAACACCATTCAAGAAGACATATTTAACATCCACTTGGTAAAGTTTAAAATCCCTATAACAAGCATATGCTAATAACATCCTAATAGCCTCAAGCCGTGCTACGGGTGCAAATGTCTCATCAAAATCAATACCTTCTTCTTGACGGTATCCTTGAGCAACTAACCTAGCCTTGTTTCTAGTGACATTACCTTGATCATCCATCTTGTTACGAAAAACCCATTTCATACCAATAATAGGATGATCATGTGGTTTGGGAACTAACTCTCAAACATCACTTTTTTCAAATTGGTTTAATTCTTCTTGCATAGCCAAGATCCAATTTTCATCAAGAAGTGCATCTTTAACATTTTTAGGCTCTATAAGAGAGACAAATGCATTCTCTCTATATTGTCTTCGTGTGGTGATACCTCTATTTAAATCACCTATAACCAACTCGTGCGGGTGAGAACTTTTGTGCTTAAATTATCTAGGAAGATTGGAGACATCTCCTCCAACTTCCTCATGATCATGTTCCGGAAGTTATGAACCTTCATCATTTACATGAATCTCATGTTCTGGAATGTGTGATGCATTATCTACATTTTGTGTATCAACATGAGTATGAGAAATATTTCTCTTTGACTCACTAAGTTCATGCACACAAGGTGGAGGAGTACCTTCAATAGGTTCAACTCTCAAGTCAATGAAGATGTTTCCATTTGGAGGATAATCAACAATCTCTTGTTGAGGAACAACCATAGGAAAATCCTCAAGAATTTCTTCTTGAGGAGTCACATCTTCATTTTCTTCACAATCCTCATTAAGTTTAGGTTCGTCACTAAGTGACTCATTAAACTTAACATGGATAGATTCTTCCACCTTTTGACTCTTTTTGTTGAAAACACGAAATGCCTTACTATTTGAGGCATAACCTAAAAAGATACCTTCATCCGCTTTGGGGTCAAGTTTGTCCAAAGTATCCTTGGTATTAAGTATGAAACACTTGCAACAAAAAACTTTGAAATACCCAATGTTGGGAACTTTTCCATTCCAAAGCTCATAGGGTGTCACATTTAGGTATGGTCTCAAATATACACGATTGATCACATGGCAAGCGGCATTTACCGCTTCGGCCCAAAAATATTTGGGCAAACCGAACTCATTCAACATTGCTCTACACATTTCTTGTAGAGTTCTATTCTTTCGTTCGGCCACACCATCAAACTCACCACCACGATCACTACGGATGGTCTTAATGGTGTCACCCACGTGATTTTCCAATCGCCTACTTAGACTCATAAACTCACTACATGCATCACTTTTCTTGGCTAGAAACATCACCCATGTATAACGAGTATAGTCATCTACTACCACGAAGGTATAATGTTTACCATCCAAACTTTTTGTTCCAACATCCCCATATAAATCCATATGAAGCAATTGTAGGAGTTTGGAGGTGGACATATTTGTCTGGGGTTTGAAGCTTGTTTTCACAAACTACGTCTTTTGACAAGTGTCACATAAGTCATGGTTTTCAAAACTCATTTTTGGAGGGCCTCGGACTTTATTATTTTCGCAAATAAATTTAAATGTTTTGAAACATACATGTCCGAGACGTCTATGCCATAGTTGCGTCAAATCATTCTTAGCAACTAAGCAAGATACATTTTGAGAAACCAAATCATTGATGCTACGTTTGTAAATATTTTTGAAACGCAAATCCTCAAATAAGATATCATTATCCTTTTTCATAATATACTTTGTTTTCAAAAAACGTTACCTCATAATTAGCATCGCACAGTTGACTGACAATTATCAAGTTAAACTTAAGACCTACAACATATAAGACATCACCAAGAGAGAAGGAATCGTTACTCACAATACCATGTCCTTTGATTTGGCCTTTGCTACCTCCAAAGTGGACAACTTCTCCATCTTGCATAGTGAGTCTATGAAAGAGACGTTTGTCTCCAGTCGTATCGTTGGAACACCCACTGTCCACGACCCACTTGACCTTCTTGTCTTCGCTTTCTCCATTGAGTGCTAGGGCCTACAAATGAACCATATGAAGTTGGTACTCTTTTTGTTTTGGGTCCTTGAAGGTTAGTTACCTTCATTTCGCCTTTCGGCACCCACACAAGACTCTTGTTATTTTTAGCCCTACATACTCTTTCTACATGACCTTTCCTATTACAATAAAAACATGTAGGAGTATGTTTCTGAGATTGTGCATGCTTGTGCGAATGATTGTGCGTAGGCACATTTCGTGATTCCTTTTTAGGAACAACCTTCTTTGGAATCGAAGAAGGTTTTTGTTTCACGACATTGACCAAAGGTTGTGATACATTTGGTGTATTTTCCTTTGCTTTAGGCATGTGTCTTTGTTTCTTCAGAGAGATTTTAGACTCCTTGACTACTTGTGCTTGTTCCTTTTTCTTTCCCTTCTTAGATGCATACATAGCACTAGGCTTGATTTTAGCTTTCATGATTGGCCTAGATGCATCCTTAAATTCTACCTTTGTAGCACTTACCCTTGAATCATTTTTCTTCTCATCAAGGGCTTGAGCGCATGATTTCATCAAATCATGTTTCTCTTCAAGTGCAATCACATACATGGTCAAAAATATGTCATGCTCAAGTTGTAATGCAATGTGATCTTCTAACGTGTCATTATATTCATTTAAGCATGCTCTAAATTTCTTCTTCACACATTTATATTTCAAGTCTAAGAGATCATTCTCTTACACTAAATCATCTCTTTCATCAATTAATCTATAGTGAGATGAAATATTGCATACCTCCATGTCATCGTCGATGGCCATGAGTGCAAAAAACTCCTTGTCTAGATTATCTTGAACCACACCTGTGAGTGCAAGATCATCATGGTCACCATTGTTGCTGTCGGACCCGGAAAGAATGCTCTCCCAATGGGCTACTTCTGCTTGCAAGGCCTTCTTCCTTTGGTAGATGGCCTTCTTGTCCTTGAGTTGCGTCTCCTTCACCCGACAATCCTTCATGAAGTGACCAAACTTCCAACACTTGTAGCATTTGTTGTCTTGGTCCTTCACCTTGTCCTTGGAGAATTTATCTTTGATGAATATTTTCGCTTCATCCTCATTCTTTCTCGCAAAGCGTCGGAATCTCCTAACTAGAAGTCCGACTTCATCGTCCGAGTCCTCCGACTCGTAAGCAAGGGCTTTTGTAGAGTGGTGAATGGGGTCGTTCTTTTCTTGCGCATCAAGATGAATCTCATAAGTGATGAGATTCTTGTAGAGTTCGTCCAAGGTGATGGTCTCCAAGTCCTTGGACTCCTCAATGGCCGTCACTTTTGCGTTCCATTCTCTTCCCAAACTATTTAGGAAGCAATGGTTGAGATCCTCTTGTTCTATCTTCTTGCCAACTGCAGTGAGAAGGTTGACAAGCTTGGTGAATCTTTGGATGGACTCTTCGATCTTTTCACCTTTGGGGACAGTAAAGTTGTAGAATTTTTTATCAACTATCTCCTTTTTGCCTTCCTCACTTGAGATGTTCCTTCGTGGATCATCTCAAGCTTTTTCCAAGCTCCTTGAATATAAGCTCTCTCATTTGGAGTAAGAGAACTATTCAAAATAGCAAGAGCTTTGCTATTTATGGCAAACTGTAACTCCTCTTCAGGAGTAGGATCATTAATATCAAAAGGAATAATGGAGCCTTTTGATACTTCTATCCATATTCTGTACCCACACGAACGTAAGTATGTTTCCATGTTGGACTTCCATAGTGGGTAGTTTAGAGGATCAAACATTGGAACTTTGACATGTACACTGGAAATGGAAGGGAGTAGTGTTTCATGCCTCCTTCTTGAGGTATCACCACTTGGGGAACTAGCATCATCAAAAACAAAGGGATCCATACTATGAAGATCAAATCTTGCTATTTGAACTCAAAATCACAAGATTTAGCTCTGATACCAATTGTTAGGTCCCTTAGAACACACTAGAAGGGGGGTTGAATAGTGTGTTCACCAAGTATGGATATTTTCTGGATATTTTTCGTTTTAGAGTGCAACCAGTACTTGGATGTGTTCTTTAGAAAGAATAAAGATTTGCAAGAAAGTAAAGAACACAAGGATGTATAGAGGTTCAAGTCAAATGACTCTACCCCTCTACCTTCTTGATTTTTCACAAGAAGGATTTTGAAAAAGGGGATTGTTATTTCTATGGGGAAACAACAATCAAAAATAAAATCCAACGAACTGGAAAACTAGGCAACACGCCTAGACCACAACCGAGAATTCTAACCCTTTGAAGTCTAGCCTCCAAAGATCTTCTTTGCCCTCAAAGAAATCTTGTAGGGAGAATAGTGCACCACAACACTATCAACTAACCCTTCAAAGTCTAGAAAACTCAAACAAGAAGCACCCTTGCTCCTTGACCAACAGTCTACACAGTCTCTCACAATCTTTACTCACCAAGAAGAAGACTCTTCTTCTTCTTACAATAATCACTCTCAACAATAAAGTAAAAATGTACAAAGTTTACAACTATCTTGAGAGCTTGAGCTTGAGAGAAAACTTGAGAGAATGAGATGTAGAAAGTTGGAGAAGAAAAGAAGAAAACCCTTGCTTTTATCAATCTTCAGATTTCTTCCCGTTTGAAACCCTCTACAGAGACAATAATGGGTTTTGGCATCTTGTGTTGGTACAACTTCATCATTTGAAATCTTCCCTTGGCATGTAGCAACACTTTTAGAGAGATTTCAAAAAGAAAGCCAAGAATGGAAACCTGGCATCTTCAGGTTTGAGAGAGAACCTGTGAAAATAGCACTAAAAGAAAAGGGTACAAAAAGTCAACTGATGTTAGAAAGTGAACCAAAAGACCTTTGTAACATTAGTCACATGAAGCGCCTAATGTATTAAATGAACATGCGTTCGAAGTGACATGGAGCGCCTAATGTGGAAATGAACAGCCGTTTGAAGTCACATTAAGCGCCTTATATGGACAGCTTAAGGCGTTCGAAGTCACATGAAGCGCCTAATGTCAGCCTTCATGCTTGTTCAAACTAATTCTGACATTTCTCAGAAAATACTTGGTGTACGTGCCCATTCTGGGGGGAAGTACTTTTGACTTGGTTGTACACTTGAAGCGCCTAATGTAGGCGTTCAAAGTGTACTGCCTTTTTGCCAGAACACATGAAGCGCCTAATGTAGGCGTTTGAAGTGTTCGGGCTTACATACACTTCACATGAAGCACCTAATGTAGGCGTTCGAAGTGTACTGGATTCCACCAAGGCACATGAAGCGCCTAATGTAAGCGTTCGAAGTATACTGACTTCCAACACACTACATGAAGCGCCTAATCCAACGTTCGAAGTGTCAATTTGTGCAAATCATCAAAACTCTAACATATTCTAACAGATGACGTGAACAAGTCAGAAATGATGGGATCTGATTCATTTGCTGTCTATTTCTATGACTTGTTCTTTTAACAACAACAACATTATCCCATTGCATTAGAGGCTATCGTTATAGACGAGGTATGGAAGGTCGGATGTATACAACCACACCCGTGTGTTAGGAACATACAGAGGCTGTTTCCGATAACCCATAATGAAAATTACGTCAAGCTATGACTTCTTCTTTTAACAATAACAGAAAATAGTGAACATGGTACATTACAGAAAACATTTAATAAGAGTATTCCAGCTGCACATTCATATGGTTTCTTGTAGTCTTATGAATAAAATATGTTGTTGAAAAATTCGTACGAAATTAAAAATAAGCAGGAACAAAGGCTTCTTACATAGTTCCACGGCTATAAATAGGGCCTTATTATTCACAAATTAACACACTACTACTGTATCAAGTTATTCACACACAAGCACACACACAAAAGTAGAAGATGGCCAAGTTGGTTCCCGTTGTGCTTTTCCTTTTTCTGATTGGCTCAGGTAAGTGCTCTCCACTCACTCGTTGCATAAGTTTTACTTTGTTGCATTATTTTCCTTTCATCCTACACTTTTCAGTTTCGAATTAGGAAATTGAAGCAAAAGACGAAATCTCTCGTCTTGGTCTCTCAGCATCTCAATATTAAAGAGCATTGTAGAGGATACAAATCAAGATACTCTAACATTGCTAAGTGTTGAATCTTAATTAGTCCAAGTTAACCCATGGGCTCACTAATTCATCAATATGTTTAGAGCCGGCATTTCCAGCCTTTTTGAGTTCCCTTGTATTATTAGAGCAAATCACAACCCGAGTATTAACTGAGCTATGTTCTGAGGCAGTTCCCTTGTATCCTCTTTACATATGAAAGGGCAATAAGCCATCATGCATCCACGTCATAGTTCAGGTTCATATCCAGTTTGTGAGGAAACACCTTGTGTGGGTCACTGCGTAAGATCTTATCCAATTTAGGACGTCGCTAAACTCCTGATTTATATCCTGAGGACCTCCGGGGTGAGGGATTTCACCTTACGCTCCAAGTTACTAAGCATCAGATTCTAGGATTTTAGACCAGACATATCCCCTTTTGTGAGCCACACATTCTTCCCTACAGGATCCCCGCAAAATTGAGCTTCCATCAACAAGACCAATCTTTTTTTTACCTACCTGTTACAGTGACATATGCACTGATGATATTGTAACAGGTCAAAGATTGACTAAATTTTCGTTTGTGGTGGTTCTTATGAGAAAATGTTTATGTTTATAATGATTAACAGTGGCACTGGGTGATGAGGAGGGGGCCGTTCCTGGAGCATATTTTCGCGGGAAAATCTTCCAAAGTGACTACGAAACACAATGCACGGGTGGATATTGTGAACTTGATACTCAAGATCCAACATACAAATGCGACCCTGTATGCATCTGTTGGAAAAACGCCTGTAAGACAAAAGTGGACTGACCTCTGCTTTGTCCAAGTTTCTTAATAAGTGTTCGGGCTATCTGC
Source organism: Eustoma russellianum (assembly GCA_036186865.1). NCBI lineage: Eukaryota > Viridiplantae > Streptophyta > Magnoliopsida > Gentianales > Gentianaceae > Eustoma > Eustoma russellianum. Next base: position 33,355,086 of record AP025063.1, on the reverse strand, counting down.
TTCCCTTTTCATAGTTAGAACACAGAGTGTGAACGTAAGAAAATATGTTCCTGCAACCTTTTCCTACACTACTTCCTAATGTTGTTGTCATTTGGTCTTTGAGTTCCGTGTTTGCTCGCCCACAGTTCTTACTCTTGGAATGAAGATTTGTGTTCACAGTTTTTCTTTCTTTTAGCAGAGAATCATTTGCTTTTTTTACAATTTATTTTCACATGCAAACGATCAATACTAATTAAATGAATACCGTGGAAAAGCAAAAAATAAGGGTTTTCTTTTCCGAACGAGTTTCGTCTTTTCCGAAATGACAGTCATAACTCTTTTTGTCACAAAAGTAGATGTAACCCATATATATGACAATTTTGGCACTGGAAACTCCATTTCACTTGGTCCAACATAGGTAGCGTAGACGAAGTCAAAACACCCCTCAGATTTTTTTTTAATCCTTTACAGGTCATTTCTGCCTCAAATATGTGAATCACTAAATAAATTTTCATTTCTGTTCGAAAAGCCAAACGAATCTATGCAGGAGCATCTTCACCCATCTGTTTGCTAATGACGTGAAAAATTCAAACAACTCATAGGTCTTATTTTTTCTTTGCTGTCTCTTATTATGACTTGGTCTTTGCCATCAGCATCTGTTTTCCAAAACGAGTCAAGTTATAAATTTTTTGTGCTTATCTGTTGAAAAAAGTGTACAGAATATTATTATCGAGGTGTTGCATTGCTGTTTTACGAAGTCACTTTTGTCATTTTATACAATGAAGGTTACATTTATATAATATAACATCAAAATCCTATCTAAAAGGAATCTAATATAATCGCCTAACCAACTCATATTAAATCATTTAGTTAGAATAAAGAAAGATAGAAGTGAATATTACCAAATTAAATGTATGCTTCTAAGATATGCAAACACAATGTTTGAGAAATGATATGACCCATGGCAAGCTTTAAACACTTCATTATTAGATTTAATATTTTTAAAAGTGTAATATAAGAAGTCGTAATGTTAAGTCTGTGAAGAACATCTTGGAGAGATAAATAAAGTGATGGACAATTTTCAGATTTTTCTCGATTTGGCTCACATCATCATACAATACTCACCAAAATGAGAATGAGAAAGATGAGAAATAATGAATGAAGACACACGTTTTTTAGTGGTTTGAATCTTCTTTATTTGTACTCCACACCACTTTGTTTTCAAAGTGGATTTTCAACAATAACTTTCTTATTACCTTCAACAAATAATAAGAACTGCAACAATAACTATTATAATAACTTGTGCAACATCAACTACAACAACAACTCATACAACAACTACACGCAAGAGTCTTATAGCTTTTCTACATACTTATTCACAATTTCAATGAAGTTCTAGATAAGAACCTTCACCAAATGGGTATTGGAAGAAGAAGTGGAGTGACCCTTTCAAAACTAATCTAAATCACAAGTAAGATATCCAAAATGTTTATTTCCTCATGTGTTAAACTTCAATACTCTTACAATACAACGATAAAAAAAACAAGAGTTAATGAGGTTTAATCACTTTAAACTTAAGAGCCTTTGAGATGAAGAAAAGATAGAGCTTGTATGATTCTTCAATATATATATATATATATATATAGAGAGGATTGTTCTTGTTTTGCAGCCTTCCCCATCGTCTCGCACTTCATTAATTGCTTTAAAGAAGTCCAATTCGTCTTCAACCAACCTACTCTTCAATTTGTTGAATCATAGTCAGTCTAGAAGAGCTTACATGGGTGTATAACACTCAAAATAGCTTTAAAGAAGTTGGTAATAAATCCACAATCAATTTGGAAAAGACTAGAGAGAGAAAAGACTTAAAATTCGCAACAGATTTGTTTAGACCTATAAAAATTGAATTTAAGATGACATCTATCGATCAATGTCTATCAGTTTAGAGATCGATGTCTATTAGTTTGGAGATTGATGTGCTGAGTTTAGCGATATATGTCATTTTTCTATTTTGTAGCATTTTTTACTTTAATGACATGGATCGCTCCACGTCAAAGATAGATGCTGAACAAAATACTTCCAATTCTAAAAAAATCATACATAGATTGATCAACATTTCAATTTTAGAGATAGATTTATACGTCAATCGCTCAACATGCCTTTCTAGAGATCGATGTTTCATTATCATTTAGACAGAGATTGATCAATGTAAAGATCTACGTTGAACAATGTGCTCCCAATTTTAGACAAAACTTATATAAATCGATCGATGTCTATGTTTCAGAGGTCTATGTATAGTAAATCGATCGGTGTAAAGATTGACGTATACATTGATCTTTGTTCAGAGATCAATGTCATGTGTTTTAAACCTTTGTCATTTTCCAAACTTAAATCAATCTTTTCTATTCTTTTCAAACATATCAATCTTTTAAATTTATGAAAACATTAATATTTAAAAAAAATCTCTCCATTTTTTATGATCTCAAAACTATGGGCTTTTAAAAAGAATTTTTATTTGAAAAAGACACTTTTACCCTCTTTTCTCAAAAAAACTTTTCCAATATATGTTTTGTACAAAACTTTCTCCCTCTTAGCCAATGCATTCATGGTCTCCCTTAACATATGCATTTTGACACCAAATCAAATATACGTCAAATGCACCTGACATGCTTCCATATTCCTTCACACGTACCATATTTATATGCATCCTATATACACATATCAACTATGTTTCACATACATATATCTACCATTTGCCACACACCAGCCTCATTAGCCACTAGCCACATTTGCCACAACATAAATAAGCTTATATTTGCCATTAGCCACATTTGCCACACATACATATATGCCCCCCCTCTCTTTTACAATGATCAAAAAGAGGACAAAAACTTCAACAACGCACAACCACATAGAAACATTTGAAAGAAACCATTAACCATACAAGTTAATTCAAGTTTAAGAAAAGTACAAGGTTAGTACAAATCAAGACTAAACTAGAATAAAGTTAAAGAGGAGATTGGAAAGGGGATTGGTCTTCTAGTTTTCATCGGATAAGAATGTGAGCCCAAAAATGTAAGACTTCATCTTGTCTTTGAACTTGGCAAACTTGGAATCATACCCAGCCACTTTCCCTGTAAGTTCAGCATCTATACTAAGGCGACCCACATCAGTTTCAAATTTTTGACATAAGCGGTGGATATCTCTTCCTCATGTTGGAGTTCAATGACTTGCTTCTTAAGCACGTCAAAACCATAATTAACTCCAATTCTTGCTCCCTCATCTCCTGTCATAGGAGCTAGAGGGTATCCATCATATTTGCCATAAATAACTATCCAAAGTACCAAAGTTCCATGTTGGCTTCTTCAATATATAAAGGAGATTATTTTTTGTTTTGCAGTCTTTATCATTGTTTTGTGCTTCATTAATTGCTTTGGAGAAGTCCAACTTGTCTTCAACCATCATATTAATTTGTTGAATCATAGCCACTCTAGAGGAGCTTACATATGTGTATAACACTCAAAATAGCATTAGAGACGTTGATAATAAATGCACAACCAATTTGAACAATTCATACATACATCGATCGACGTACCTATTTGGAGATCGATATTAGATTTTCACTTAGATCTAGAACGATCAACGTAGAGATCTATGTTGGATATTGTACTCATAGCTTTAGACAAAATTTGTACACATCGATCGATGTCTATAATTTATATATATATATATATATATATATATATATATATATATATATATATATATATATATATATATATCATATCATATATACAATTTAAATGATAGTGATGGCAGCGGCGGCACTCAAAGGCGATCGTCGGCACTGATGCCGGCGATCACGTTTGCTTCACTTTGATTCCTTCTTTTTACATATTTGCGATCTACAGGCAATTCTGCACTATCCGGAATATACATTACGCGATTATTCTATCTCAATTACAACGTCGTTCGATTTCTGCAATCGCTTCTGGTAATTGTTTCGATTCTTCATTTTTGGTTTCTTTGCGACAAGTCCATTTTGATTCTACGGGTTTTAGCAGCCCCATATTTTGCAAAAGTTTCAACCTTTTCAATTGTAATGTTGCATTATCATTTACTTCTGGTCTTGAATTCATATTTGGTCTGAGATGGAACTGCCGTCACTCTCCAAATCATTTGCGGCTATGGTATCGTCTGCAGTTGCAGGCAGATTCCCATCGCGTGAGATGGGACGCTATAAAGGATACCCTGCTGTTTCATTTACGCAAGATGAAATTGCCATTGTTGCAAATCGCTTCAAGTACGCCTTGGTTGGAGCCTTTTGGTGTGGCCATCTATCGCAGGCTTGCGCGCCTCAATTAACAGAATTGGGTTCAAAGGTTCAGTTAATATTGGTCACCTTGATGAGGGACATGTACTGCTAAACTTTGTTAACAAAGATGATTACACGAGATTCTTTTATCGTCGTCATTGGCGTTTCTAGGGATATGATATGAAGGTCACGAAATGGACTCCTTCTTTTGATCCATGTCTGGATACCCCAATTGTCCCGGTGTGGGTGGCACTTGAGGGTCTTCCAATTCATCTCCACGATTATCGTACGTTATATGAGATTGTAAAGTTGATTGGTATCCCGTTAAAGATGGACTCGGCTACCTTAAGTTTCCATCGTCCCTCTGTGGCGCGGTTTTTTTGTTGAAGTGGATGTCACCATGGATTTACCATCTAAGATATTTATAGATTGAGGATAGCATTCTTTCTTTCAAGTAGTTGTGTATGAAGATCTCCCTAGGAACTGCAGCAAATGCTGTTGTTTTGGCCATTCAGTAGATTCCTGTGGAGAAGGGAAGGCCCCAGCGCATCCGACGAAGAATGCAGGAAAGAGTGAGGTTTGGATTCCTAAAGGAAATATTCAGAAAGAGGCTGGAGAACAACCTGTTGGAGATTCTAATCCTAATCAGCATTTGGTCTAGACTCGAGAATTACATGCAGATTCTGAGGAGACTCCACAGCAGGATTTGGTTGATGTTGGGGCAGGGGATGGTGATGGCAGGGAAACACTACAGGAGGCAACATTTCAATCCATTCTTGCCAAGGAATCACAGACCCTTGCGACTACTGCGGAAACATCTACATTGCAGATTTTTTCTCGGTTGATTGCATATTTAAGTCCCGTACTATTAGTGCCGCCAACATTGGAGGTTCAAGAGCAGCAGGATGAGCAGCAGATGGATACATCCTGCTCGGCTACACTATCTATCCATACAGATGAATCTAATATAGGAGGGAGAGCAGTATGCATATCTCCTCCACCCTTGGAGATATCGGACGCAAATGTCAAGCAAGTTCAAGAGGTGAACTCAACCTCTGAAGTGGCTTCTGAAGTTCAAATTCAATCCATTCAAATTGAACTGCGAGCTCCACTGGTGATACTGCCAGCCAGTGACCCTCCTTCCTTCCCCGATTATGATCCTTTAATTGAACAATTTTATCAAGACCACTTTCAGGAGGAGGAAGATGATGTTGATCTTGCAGTAGGTTCGGACAATGAAGCATCTCGCTCATCTAATCGGCGCAGAGGGAATGACTATGATGATATACGGGAGAGTTTGCTCATTGCGGCGGATGATATGGATTGTCCCATGACATCGACTGGTGGCGGGACTCTTCTTGACGGACTATCTCGGAAAAAACGTAGAGCTCGGAAGAACCTTCCACCACCTCCACCATCATCAATGGTTACTAGACGGGGAAGTCATCGTTCTTTTGAACTATAGTGTGATTAGCATGCCTCATGTTCCACGAAGGATCATTTGATTTCGTTTTCTTTTTCTAGTTTGTAGTAAACTGCTGCCCTCGGCCATTTAACGCGGGATATTTATTGAATAAATAAAGACCGGAAGGTTTCCTTCCGTTTATATATATATATATATATATATATATATATATATATATATATATATATATATATATATATATATATATATATATATATATATATATATATCGATGTAGAGATGGATGTACATTGATCTGTGTTTAAATATCTATGTCAAAAATTTGTATCATATGCTTTAAACCTTTTGTGATAACTTGTTTTAAGCCATAATCATTGACGACTTTGTATACTGATTTAGCTGTTTCTCTTTTTTCCGTTCAAGCTCAAGTGTTCATGTGGAGTGGACAAGGGTAATGCGTTATACTTTATTTCTTCCATTTTTTCTAGATAGCTTTGTTAATTTAACCTTTTTATTTTATTTCCTGATTATAATATAGTTTCAAACAGTAACTGACAACTAATAGCCGTACTGACGAGCATAAATATTTTTTGTGTCAATAAAATATTACAATGATAATGCTACATTCAACACCTAATTTGATATACTAAATGCAGTTGCGGGAACTCTGTAGTATTTATAAGATACAGTAGAGCTATAGGTATTATAGGCTCCTATTTTAAACATATATGTAACACACAATTTATGATGGTTTGCTAATTGCATATGTCTACGTAACCTGTAACTAATCATTAAAATGCCTGACTTGTTGGTCAATTACCTCCTCTTCAAAGTTCTGAAGCCCTAACCAATTGACCTCAAAGTTTAGGTTCATGGATTAATGGACAATAGTGATTGCACCGTGATTAAACCAGCATTCAAACTGAGAAAATAGTAACGTCACGTAGACATATGTGTATATTTATACATACATTGATGTGCACTGTGCGCAGTCACTTACAAGAATTGCTTAATATACATATATACATATATATATATACACACACACACATATGAAATTTTTTTTAACCCGTCAATAAATAATCCAACTGGATCAATCAGATTGTTAGTGTGGTTAATGGTTGATTGGATGAACCTTAAGTTTACCATGTTTAAGTTACTAGGTTCTATCAGTATGAGACTGTAAATCAAGTCAAGCTGTCTGAAATAGCATAATTCATGAGTGGTAGGTGTCTAAAGACGGTTACGTTCTACCGTCCACACACGTAGTTGGAATTTGGACTTGTCATCAATATCGATTTGGATTTGAGTTCTTTGTGATTCTATCTTGTACGATTAAATCAAATGGGAAAACACATTAGTTGAACATGATTATATTTTTTAAATGGTAGGTAGCAATTTCAACTTTGTTTATTTTGTTCACATAGCTTTTACCAACTTTGTTTATTTTGTTCACATATCTTTTACATATAAGCATGTGTAGTATTTGCTTATAAAGCATCTAGTTTCTTCTACATTATAACACACCTCCAAAAACACAATTCTAAGACTCCAAAAACAGGATCATTGTGCATTGAGCAAAGCTTTGTGTTCTTCTATTCTTCCTTCTTTCTATTTCTTAGATATTTATCAATTCAAGTTCCTTCAAATTGGTATCAGATCTTGTTTACGGTGAATTATGATAAATACACTGTGCACGTAATTTCTGACTAAGGAAGTCAGGTTTTAAGTGGGACCTGTGTGACCCCTCCAGTTAAACCTGGGATTTTACGTGGAATGGTAATACTGTCTAGGAGGTTATTATGATCTTTCCTGGGTATTGCTGAATCGGTTCACTTTGTTTTTATATATGGAAGGAGAGAGAGTTATCCAACATTGTCTTGTTTCTATCTTTGATGGTAAAAACAATTTTGATCAATGGAGTATACTTATGAGAGATTTTTTTGAAGTTCTCGGCATATGAGATGTCATAGAAAATAGATTTGACATTCCCGATGCGAGCAAAAAATTAAGTGACGAGGAGGCAAGACCTTTGGAGATAAAGAGGAGGCAAGATCGTTTAACTCGACATTATTTTAACAACCGAGTCGAGTTATTGGTCTTAAACAAATTTGTGAATACCAAATCTGCAAAAGAGGCTTGGAGAATTCTTGTGAATATCAATAGAGGAAGCAGTGAAGTTAAAAAGGTTCGCTTACAAGAATTTATGAGACAGTTTGAAATGACTCAAATGAAAACAAACGAGTCACTTGCAGATTCATATCCAAGGTATGAAATATTGATGGAAAAATAAATGCCAGCGGTGAAGTCGTCACCGAAGCGCAACTTGTCCAGAAAATTCTCAGATCTTTCACTCAAAAGTTTAACATGAAAAAAATAGTCATTGAAGCTACCAAGGATCTTGACGAAATGACTATTGATCAATTGGAAGGTGAGTTACTATCTTATGAAATCTCACTAGATCAGCAGTCTATTGGTATTATAGAGAAAGCATTACAAGTTCAGACAATTATTTCGAAAGATCAAGAGTTGTCTGCAAATCATGCTGATTTTAGTCATCGCCGTCAAAATTTTCGAGGTAGAGGACGTGGCCAAAGAAGATGTCATGATAGAGGTAATTTTAGTTACCAGCGAAATACTCGTGCTTTTGATATAGATAATCAGAGTAACTACTTTCAAAAGGATAAATCAAAAATCCAATGCTTTAATTGCAAAAAGTTTGGACATTTTCAAAGTCACTGTTCGTATAAGAATAGTCCAGAAACACATGCGAAAGTGGCAAAAAATGACAACACAAATCCTGAGACTTTGTTTTTGGCTGATTCGAGTGTTGAAAACAAAACAAAAAATGAATGGATTTTGGATCCTGGTTGCAGCAATCATATGTGTGGAGATAAAGAAATGTTTATGGATTTGGATGCTTCTGTGAAAATTACTGTGAAATTTGGAAATAATTCTGAGGTACCTATTCTTGGTAAAAGGAAAATTGTCATTAGTTTGAAAGATGGTTCTTCTAACTTTATCTCTGGTGTATTCTATGTACCAAGTTTACATCATAATTTAATGAACATTGGACAATTATCTCTAAAAGTGTATAACATAGTCTTCGATCATGGAGTTTGCACAATAAGGGATCCAAGGAGAGGATTAATTTCAAAGGTAAACATGAAAAATAGTCGTTTGTTTCCACTGTCAATCAACTGTGTCAGTTTACGTTGCTTTAGTTCTATGACATATGATGATACATGGCTATGGCATTGATGTGTAATTTCTTAACATCTAACTAGCAAGTGCATTGGGTACAATTGTAGAATAGCAGGCAAGAGAGTGTGGATCCCATGAGGACTAATTTTAAGTACCAAAATTATTTTTTAACCTTAATTTAAACCTAATCGATAAAATTTAATAAAAACAAACTAATTAAATATCAAACCTTAAATTTTCCCCTTGAAGATTTCCTTGATTAGTTTATGTTTTTGAATCCTTTTCTAAAGTGTAATCCACTCTTTAACCCAAAATAATTAACTAGTTTCTATTCCGAACCGTTAAGGAAGAAATTCCCTATTTTAATTTTTACCCAGTGTCTTGGCGTAAAAACCTAATTTAATTTGCTAAACTCCATATCCCTATGAATTTTAATCAAATAAATTGCATTAAATCTCGATGGAATTCCCTAGTTTCAATAAGCTTTGATTATTTAATCATGGCAATCCCCCTATAAAAATCGAATCTATCCCTAGTCAATTTTAGTATAAGGTTGTTGTTGACACGATCGTAATTCAAATCTTCACTTCCCGTTCATAAAAATTAATTATATGTTCAATTAATAGGTAGCTAATCTATTGACGCAATAAAAACACCAACAACAATGAATGATTGGAATTCAACTAGTAAATTAAATAAATCAAAGAGAGAAAACTAATATATTAAAACATCCAAACAATTCAACTTTCATTAAAAAAACTAGTTCAGAAAATAAAAATTTAGGCACAGATGTAATCCATACTATCCATCATATTTATAAAAGATCAATAGAAAAAGAACCCATCAATAAAATTTCAACCAGATGGCTTCACGAATTGCGCCTGGCTAGACTGCCTCTGGCGCACATCCAGCAGTGGTCCTGACGCGACTGTTACTTGCTACCGCGTGTAAACTGGGCCGCCTGCTTCTTACAGGACCGCTGAAAGAAAGGATGCCAGGCAGAAAAGGTTGCTGACGTGGCGCCAGCTGATAGGTAGCCCTCCTGCACCAGATGAGACTGCGATGAGACTGGCCGCCTGACAAGCGCTGACGCACTGATGATGGCTGGCTGTTGGGGCTGACAGGACTGACGGCCTGATGGCAAAAAGGCTGCTGCCTACCTTTTATTTTTCTCTTCCTTTTGACCGATGATGGAGAGACGAGATAAACTGGTTTCAGGAGGCGTGCAAAAATTTATGGAAAAGGAACGGCCTGGAGAGAATTCCCGGTGGGGGAATGTCTGTTTGGATATTGCGCAGGTGCCCAGTTTTTAAAGAATTTTTATTAGTTTTTTATTTCACTTCAAATTCTTCTCTTAGATATCTTCATAAAATCTTATTGCAATCATATCTTCTTAAACTCCATCTTTATCTTGATATTTATCTGGAATAGTTCCTGCATTAAAATAAACAACACATGTAGTTCCAATGCAACAAAATAGACTAAAGATTTATTTATTTAGCCAATTAACGTAGAAAATAGACTCATTTAATTAATAATTCAATTAAGCTCAAAATATGTAGTTAATTTAGCTAAAAATCAATAGTTTTCAGTTATTCCGATGAAACTAAAAATACCCGAATCAATCATTTTTTACCCGATAAAGTGTCATAATATTGCTCAAATTAAGTAGTAGAAGGTATAAAAATATAGATAAATGTCAATTATATCAGAAGCTACATGGCTATGGCATCTAAGATTTGGACACTTGAATTTCAGAAGTTTGAAGTTTCTTGTCAGAAATAAATCTGTTTTAGGATTGCCAGATATTGATTTTCTACATAAAGTTTGTGAGTCATGTATATTGGAAAAGCAACACAGATTTCCATTTCCAAAGAATAAGGCATGGAGGGCGAATACACCACTGGAGTTGATCCATTCAGACAATGTGCTACATAGAAGTACCTACAAATGGTGGTTGTAAATATTTTATAATTATTATTGATGATTTTAGTCGGAAATCATGAGTGTATTTTCTTAGAAACAAATCTGACGCATGTGACACGTTTAAAAGTTTTAAGGTGTACATTGAAAAGCAAAGTGGTTTTGTACTTTGAGAATGTTAGTGTATGTGCCCTAGGCCATGATTTGGATATTTATGTTATACATTTATTATTAATAAAAGAGGTTTTATTATCATTATTGTTGGTTAGTATGTTACACAATTTTGATATATGTCCCTGATTCATTATTGTTATATAGATAAAATAATTTATAATCAGTATGAGTATTGATTTGATAATCATGAGATGATTATATGTATGGTGATACAAATCAATCTCATAGATACTTGTTAGAGAACAGTGTATTGGATAGACCCATCATGAGATTACTACATGGATTAGCGTCATAAGTAAATCTCATAATAGTCATGTTTTAATCCTTTGACTTGAGATTGTCATAGTTTCCAACATAAGGACTATTATATTTTGACATGATCAAACGTTATCCGTAACTGGATAATAATAAAGGTCATGATTGAATGTGATAAAAATTATGTAGATGATATTGAACAATCAAGATAGAATTTGTCCCTCTCTTTTGAGAGAGATATCTTTGGGCCCCTCGATTAGTGAGACTGTGAAATGCATGGTCGTGCTCAAATGAATTGATAGTGTGATCAATATCATTTGTTTTATCAGTCTACTTAGAGATCGAGTAATCATACGTTTGAACAATATAAGTATGACGCTGACCATGACTTATGTTCAAGCTAGATATCGTGTGACAAAGGGATTAATGCATGTGCTATTATTAGGCTAGTTGGACTGTACTTGTATTAATTGGGTAGTCGTAATGCTTTGCTAGAGGCCAATTACGACTTGCTGGTTTAATAGAGATTTAATCAACTGCCAATTAATATGGGCATATCGTGTCACACACAAGAATGCGTATGGGCTGATATTAATAATATTAATATTAGATATTAATTATTATTATTAGTATTAATTTCGTTTTTATGGGTGTATATGTATATTATCGGATAATAATGAAAAAATTCCATATATGATATGGATTTTGAATATCTTGTTAGAATCCATATTTGATATGGATTTCGATTGACACTAACTAATCCGATTAGGAATCGGATTTTGATGTCGATAGATGTGTATATATATAGTGTATCTCGTATACAGAGACACAAGAAAACAACAGAAAACCCTAGAGCCGTTTTTAGAGAAAAGCGAGTTCTCTCAGCCGCGCCGTTCAAGAGCTAGCACTCCGGGCGGAAGCATTCGTGTGGATACCGACAGAGGGTGTTCGTGATTTCGTACCTCTTCCATCTGCGAATTTCGAATCTTCGGAGGTAATTTGTGAGTTTCTTTCATCGATTAAACGAACAACATGGATCCTTGGTAGGAAATCGGAGATCAAGTTTTGTTTTTCCGCTGCGCGTTTTGTAGTGATCTCGTTTGATTTCCTAACAGAGAACAGACAGAGGAACTGAGAATACTGTCTGTGATGATTATCTGGAGATAAATGGCATTAAGCATCAAACTACATCGAGATATACACCTCAACAAAACAGGATGGCAGAGAGGATAATAGAACAGTTATGGACATTGTAAGATCAATGATGCATTCAAAGAATCTACCAAAATCATTTTGGGTCGAGGTCGTTGCTTGTGTTGTCTATGCCTTGAACAGGTGTCCTATCAGGAATATCGCAGAAGGAAAAAATCCTTACGAGGTATGGACAGATCAAAAACCAAATATTGGACATTTTAAAGTATTTGGTTGTATTACTTACGCTCATGTTCCAGATGTTTTGAGGAAGAAATTGGATGATAAATCTAAAAAATGTGTTTTTATTGGATATTCTCATGAAACAAAAGGATATAAACCTCATAATCCTGTTATCAGAAAAGTTGTTATCAGTCGAGATGTCATTTTTGAAGAGATGAAGGCTTGGATTGGCTAAGAAAAGAGCCTCAAAAAATAGAAAATTCTTCATTTTCTCCGTTTGTTGGTTCTTCTATATAGGAATCCGAAACACCAAGAAGGATATTGTGTCCAAACAATTATAGAGTCGTCCACAACGAGAGAGACGATTACCAGCCAGATCGCAAGATTATGAAATTGGTAATGACAATGAATTATCTGATGAAGAAGTTGTGAATTTTGTACTATTTGCATATTGTGATCCAGTGACATTCGAAGAAGCTTTCAGAAATGATAATTGGATTCACATTATGGATTAAGAGATTCATACTATTGAGAAAAATAATACATGGGAATTGACTACTCTTCCACGAGGAAAAAAAACCCATTGGAGTCAAATGGGTGTACAAGACAAAATACAAAGCAAATGGAGAGATTGATCGCTTTAAAACAAGACTTGTTGCAAAAGAATACAAACAAAATGGAAGTATTTATAATTTTGAGGTCTTTGCTCATGTTGCTAGACTTGACAGAGTTCGTATGGTTATTTCTATTGCCGCACAAAGTGCATGGAAGATTTATCAAATGGATGTTAAATCTGCTTTCTTAAACGGAGTTCTGGAAGAGGAAGTTTATGTTGATCAACCAGATGGATATGTTGTCAAAGGACAGAAAGTAGGATATGCCGGTTGAAAAGAGCTTTGTACAGGCTCAAGCAAGCTCCACGAATATGGTATACTGGTATCGGTTCTTATTTCACCGAACATGGTTTTCAAAGATGTTCATATGAGCATACTTTATATGTGAAACATTCTTACCAAGGAGATATTGTTATCGTATGTTTATATGTTGATGACCTTATTTTTACCGGTAACAATGCTAAAATAATTTCTGAGTTCAGGGAGGCTATGATTAGTCATTTTGAAATGACGAATATTGGCCTAATGTCTTACTTTCTTGGTTTAGATGTTTATCAAATGGACAGTGGAATATTCATTTCATAGAAGAAACATGCTGGTGATATTCTGAAAAGTTTAAGATGGAATTTTCAAAACCCATCTTAACACCGATTGAAGAAAAGTTGAAGTTAACAAAAGATGCTACCGGTGAGCTAGTTTATCCTACATACTTCCGTAGACTAGTTGGAAACTTGAGATATTTGACTGCGACTAGCCGGATATTACATATGGTGTTGGACTTATCAGTCGTTTCATGGAGTCACCGCGACAATCACACTTACATTCAGCTAAACAGATTTTGAGATATATCAGAGGTACAAAAACTCATGGTCTATTCTATTCTTGTGCTACTGATATTTCTCTTCTGGGGTACACAGACAGTGATTGGACTGGTGACACCATAGAAAGAAAAGGTACATCAGGTTATGCATTTTTCTTGGGATCCGGCATGTTCTCATGGTCTTCAAAGAAACAACAAGTCATGGCTTTATCTACAGCTGAAGCAGAGTATATAGCAACATCAAACAGTGCTACACAAGCGCTATGGCTTAGATGAATTCTTGGTTTTCTACATCATGAACAAGATAAACCAACAAATGTTTATTGCGATAACAAATCAGCAATTGAGCTATCAAAAAATCCAGTATTTCATGGACGAAGCAAACACATCGATATCAAGTTTCACTTCATCCGTGACCTAGTTCGTGAAAAGGACATTGCCATTGATTATTGTCCAACTGAAGAATAAGTTACAGATATTTTTACAAAACCATTAAAGACGGAGTCATTTTTCAAACTGAAGAAAATACTTGGTATGATCAAGTTTGAAGATTTTGATTTAAGGGAGGCAATGTAGGATTAAATCAAATAGGAATACACATTAGTCAATAATGTGTGAACATGATTATATTTTTCAAGTGGTAGGTAGCAATTTCAACTTTGCTTATTTTGTTCACATAGCTTTTACCAACTTTGTTTATTTTGTTCACATAGCTTTTACATATAAACATGTGTAGTATTTGCTTATAAATAGGCTAGTTTCTTTAATATTGTAACATACTTCCAAAACACACAATTCTAGGACTCCAAAACAAGAGCATTGTGTATTAAGCAAAGCTTCGTGTTTTTCTATTCTTTCTTCTTTCTATTTCTTAGATATTTATCAATTCAAGTTCCTTCATATCTAAAATCAAATTCAATAGAACATTAGTTTTATTTAAAAAAATTGTTCTTTTTATATTATCTATAAGACTTTACCAATTAAAGTGATTGAGTTTTTTTTTTTTACGGTGGGCAGAGTTGAGTTTTGAAACACGGTGCCATCTAACTAGCCAATCAACACGCTCTCAGGGCATATCTCATGGTAATCGGGTTCGGACATTGTTTCAAAAAAGCATAGGTTTGAACCAGGACACGCGTAGTGTGGGTGCAATAATACTATATGAGTCAGTATTGGCGAAACATTTGTATCAGGCCTAGACGGGTTAGAAGGTTGCTGGTTTGGTTTGCACTACGCACCTTGCAATGGGCCACTTGCAAAGTCTTGTCAACCTAAGAAGCCGCTGAATTCTTTATTCGCATACTCCATGAAGCTCATTGGGACTAGAGCGACGAAAACCCACGGGCCGAGAACCAACCAACCCATTAATTGACTTCAATGTTTCAATATGCAAGTGAAATACAAAGAAAATATCAACTAAGTTTCAAAAAACGACCGTTGACTCCAAAAGAATCCAGAAGTACAGTTTGGCCACTTTTCAGTTTCGCTCTCTGTTCAATTCTACACTGTCCGGCTTCCCTCCACCTCTATCCGGCTTCTCTCCGGCATCAACCTGCATGTCTCTTGCTCTTCTGCTCTGCGGCTCTTGTCAGAGTATTATATCGATTTTTATTAGCAAGTAATCTCTCATTTTCCATACAAGTTTTCAATTGTAGAGGAATTCGAATTGGCAAAGTTATTGTACTTCCTCGTGAAAACTAGATTTCAAATTCCAATCGCCTCCTTCGTGTGTGAGAGATATAATTTAAAGAAAAAAGAAAGAAAGAAAAAAGGAGCAGTTGTAGATAACTTTATCTTACTACTATATTTTGGTTCTTTTAATCATCGAGCTTTCTGCTCTGCGTAATTATACTCATGTCATTCATAGACACTTGTACTGACTTTATAATCTAACTAAAGTGAGCAAAAAAGCAACTAATTAGATAACAAGTTTCGCCATTAAATTAATAAGTACATCTTAGGATCTTCGTATTAAATGCTTGCAATATCATTTTTTGTGCTGCCAATTTGATGTGTTAGAAAATGTAGGATTGCTGAACAATTATTTCTGTTGATATTTTGGAACTGACTTTATGATCTTGTGAGCTGCAGCAGCCCTGCTGTCTAGATCCGATCTTTAATTTGAATAAGGCAATTAAATGGTGTTCCATTTTCTGTTTCCGGTACTATTTACTTCGGTTTTTCAATCAGCCTCCGTTTCCTTAGTGAAACTGAAGGTCAACTGCAAATGGTGTTATTAAAGAAATCAAGTTTCTTAAGTCCTCTTAACCATTGTTATTCTGCATTATTAGCTTTCTTTAGGATATTGTAAGGAATTTTTTTTTTGCAGACTCATTGGTCCTCTGTTTCCAATCCATTACTGGTGGTGATTCTCCTTGCGGGTTTGGTGCCAGTGGTGCTCCTGCGCACGCTCTTCAGTGATGATACCAAGAATAGTGAGGAGGACCCTTACCTGGAGGCTTTGGTGAAAAAAAGTACAATTTTTTTTAATCTTTTTGTTAGAAAGTAGCCGGAAAACAGCCGTATAGAAGATTTGGTGTATCTTGACTTTAGTAGAGAATATTGACTAAATAGATATCTTAGTAGAAATAGAAGATTTTGTATCACTATAAATAGCAACAATTGTACTCATACTAAATCAAGGAAGAAAATATTTTTGAATGATCATTGTTCAATTCTTCATGGTATCAGAGAAAGTTATGATCAAACCTATGCTCTTGATTCATGACTGACTCAGAATTGAGAATTCATCACTGTCATAAACTACCCTTCGGATCAAGTATCCTACATGCCCTAATCTGAGTTTTGTTTCTTTCTCTCGTGAGGCTCAGAATTCTTCATCATTGCCACATATACCTAAAGCTTCAAGCTTTGCATCTGTTCTTATCGTTTTTTTTTTTGGGGCTCAGCACGCTGGTCCTCATTGCCCCAGTACCTCTCCAGACCAAGATAGTCCCTGCTCAAATCTGTTCCTGCACATAACGAAAGACATGTCAGAAACACCGAATACCCCTGAAGGAAGTTCTGGAACATCAGAAACCAGAACCAACTTCCCTACAAATATTGACTGGTCAGAGCAATTTGCCAAGTTTCTTCAGCAGAACATGAATATCTCACCATCACCACCTATGACGGCAAATCTTGTCCTGAAAATTAAATTAAACAGCACAAACTATACACTGTGGTGTAGATTAATGAAGATGGCATTAGGGGGAAGAGGAAAAACTTCTCATATCACTGGAGTTCCCCCTCCTCCATCTCCTACGGATGCCAACTACTCAACATGGGAACAGCAAGATCAATTAGTCTGCACATGGTTAATTGATAACATTGAGGACAGTCTCGTTAATAACGTGTCCCAGTATTCCACTGCAAAGGCTCTTTGGGATGGCCTTGCAGTGACCTACGGATCTGGAAGTGATCCACTCCAAATTTTTGATCTCCATAAACGGTGTTATACAATTAAACAGGACAATAGACCCCTTGAAGTTTTATGGGATCAATTTCAAGGACTTTGGTTAACAATTGATTCCATGGATCCCAATCCCATGGAATCACCAAGAGACATTGCTGTCTACGCCAAGAAAGTTCAGGAACAAAGGCTTTACCATCTTCTACTTGCAGTTGACGAAAGCCTTGCTGACACCAAGAAGGAAATTTTAAAACGAGAACCAAGACCCACAGTAGAAAATGCATACAACGAACTCCGCAGATCTGAGATCCAACGTGGAGTCTTGAATACCCCATCAGATCTGAGAACATCATCTGGGGTTGGACAGGGTCTGATGATCAAATCATCATCAGAGATAGCTAAGAACCGAGGGACAGCAGGGTCTTCTACCCGCTCAGGAGGACCATCACGGCGGGGAGACCCTGATAAATCACTGGAATGCACTCACTGCAACAGAAAAGGACATAGTAGGGAGAAATGCTTCAAGTTGCATGGTTATCCAGATTGGTGGGACGAATTCAAGAGAAAAACACAAGCTGCTGCCGCCCAGAACACTGGATATAGTGTATCTGGCAACAGGAAGGGAACAGAGGCCCCCAATCGCAGAGGATCCGAAGAGACTGGAGGGACAGCCATGGCCACCGTAGGAATTGCAGAAGAATTCACCAGTGGCAACGAAGGAGGTAACGGGGCTGGGGTTCTAAACCCTAGCCCTCTTCCACCTTTAAATACCCCCCATATTACCAAATGCCCCCCCTGAATATTTGTCTTGTTGTACTACGGTCCCTCCACACTTAAAAATTCATGATACTAACCCTACATTTTCCCTTATCTCCAACCGTGCCCCACATAATTTCCAAACACCCAAAACAGCCTCATGTTCATCAATTTTACCCAAACAGCCCTTGAATTCTCAATGTCATACCATTCAAGCCCCGCCACAATGGATATTTGACTGCGGAGCTACTGACACAATGACCTATGACCCGTCTGACCTTCTTACACAAGCATTACCCACTAAAACTATGGTTGCCACAGCCAACGGAGCCTCTCTCCCCGTAACAAGTGGGGGCACCATATCCATAACACCTCACATGACACTTCCAAATTGTCTCTATGTCCCGTCCCTATCTACCAAGTTACTATCTATTAGTCAACTTACCAAGGCTCTTGATTGCGTAGTTCTTATGTATCCTAATTTTTGCCTTGTGCAGGACATTCGTACGGGGGTGATCATTGGGCGTGGTACTGAGCGCCAAGGTCTGTACTATGTTGATGCGGTGGTGCAACAGGGACAGTCTAATCTTGTCACCGGGACGACTGAACGGCAAGTGTGGTTATGGCATCGACGATTAGGTCATCCGTCATTTAGTTATTTAAAACATCTTTTTCCAACTTTATTCACATTTCCCATTACCAATTTGTCATGTGATACTTGCCTCCGGGCGAAACAAACTCGGGCATCCTATGCTGCTAATAATACACGAGTTGATCGTATGTTTTCACTAGTTCATTCTGATGTCTGGGGACCTTCACCCTATAATACTCCCCTTGGTTTTCGTTACTATGTGATTTTTGTTGACGATTTCTCTCGTATGACATGGCTCTATATCTTGAAACATAAGTCCGAAGTCTGTCAAAAGTTTGTACAATTCTACAATATGATTCATACACAGTTTGATACTAAGATCCAAATCCTGCGATCTGACAATGGGGGTGAATATCTAGATACTACTTTGACACAATTCTTAAATACACACGGTGTCCTTCATCAAACAACATGCCCACACACACCTGAACAAAATGGGGTCGCCGAACGAAAAAACCGGATCCTTCTCGAAATGACTCGGGCTATGATGTTTGACTCTCATGTTCCGACTAGTTTCTGGCCCGAGGCAGTATCTACAGCCACTTATCTCCTCAACCGCCTTCCGACAAAAATACTAAACTACCAAACACCTATTCAGGTACTCTCTTCCCAACATTCCATTCCCTCACTTTATACACTTCCTCCTAAAGTGTTTGGCTGCACTGTCTTTACCCATACTCCTAAGCATGAAAGAACCATACTTGATCCCTGTGCTGAAAAATGCATCTTCGTTGGATATGCCACCACCCAAAAGGGTTACAGGTGTTATAATCCTCGGACTCACCGAATGCATATTACCATGAACTGCACTTTCCTTGAGACCGAATATTACTACCCCTCCCAATCTCGGCTTCAAGGGGAGAGTACCAATGATGGAACCCTAGATTGCTCGTTGCCACTCCTCCCTTGTCTGACGGATGTCCCAACACGGCAAGTAGATGGCGCCGACTGCACTATAGCTCCCAACACTGTACAACCTGAGGCACAAGTACCCCTACCACAGAATCCCCCGGCAACGAATGAACTGTTCAAGGCAACAAATCCGGGTATAAGTATTATTCAACCTACCCTTGATAATGATACTAATACTGATTCACATAACCCAGATACTACTCTTGAGTACCCCATTATCCCCGAAATGTACACAAGAACTAATATTCAGGTGGAGCAGCCAAGAATACGAGTGTTGCCTCCAAGAACCAAGCGAGGAATTCCCCCGGAAAGATACTCCCCTGACCGAGTTTCTAAGACATCCAGGTATCCGGTGGACCTATCCGTAACAGGAGTATCTGATATAGCTCAAGGGTTCTTTACGGCTTTGTGTACGACACAGATTCCGCGAACAGTTGAAGAAGCTCAGTCTCGACCAGAATGGAGAAAGGCTATGAATACTGAAATGGAAGCCTTAGAAAAAAACTGTACATGGGAGAAGTGCGTTCTTCCCGATGGAAAAAGAGCCGTTGGTTGTCGGTGGGTATTTACTGTCAAGTACAAAGCTGATGGGAGTATTGAACGAAACAAAGCTCGTCTTGTTGCCAAGGGTTACACGCAGACTTATGGTATTGATTATTCAGAAACTTTTTCTCCTGTAGCCCGAATTGATACGATCAGGGTACTGTTTTCTGTCGCAGCAACTAAAAATTGGCATCTACATCAATTTGATGTCAAAAATGCTTTTTTACATGGCGATCTCAAAGAAGAGGTTTATATGGAACCTCCTCCAGGTTTCACCATAGGGTTTGAAAGGGGAGAAGTTTGCCGACTAAAGAAGGCTTTATATGGACTTAAGCAGTCTCCCCGAGCGTGGTTTGGCCGATTCACCCAAGTTATGAAGCAAGATGGCTATCACCAAAGTAATGCAGATCATACGCTGTTTATTAAGAAGAGGAAGGAACTGGTGACGTGTTTAATCATATATGTAGATGACATGGTGATCACGGGGGATGATCTTGAGGAGATTGCTCGTCTTCGGAACCATTTATTTACCAAGTTTGAGATGAAAGACCTAGGAGGTCTAAAGTATTTCTTGGGAATTGAAGTGTTGAGGTCAAAATCTGGAATCTATATATCACAAAGAAAGTACATCTTGGACCTTCTCGCAGAAGTAGGGATGCTAGACTGCAAACCAAGTGATATACCCATGGCAACTAATCATAAGCTTCAAATTGTCGAAGAAGAAGTGCAAGTTGATCGAGGGCAGTACCAACGCTTGGTGGGAAAGTTAATTTATTTATCACATACTCGACCCGATATTGCATACGCGGTAAGTGTGATTAGTCAGTTCATGCATCATCCTCAAAAACACCACATAGACGCAGTAATGAAGGTCCTACGCTATCTGAAGAAGACACCAGGAAGGGGAATTGTGTTCCGGAACAATGGACATCTAAATGTTCAAGTCTATACTGATGCAGATTGGGCTGGAAATGTAGTAGACCGCAAATCTACCTCAGGATATTTTGTACTTGTAGGAGGGAATCTGGTAACCTGGAGAAGCAAGAAACAGAAAGTTGTTGCACTGTCCAGTGCCGAGGCAGAATTTCGTGGGATTGCAAAAGGGATTATGGAGGTTTTGTGGGTTCAGAAGTTGCTCAGAGACATTGGACTACGATTCGTTTTGCCCACTCCACTTTTTTGCGATAACAAAGCCTCTATCAGTATATCAGAAAATCCGGTACAACATGACCGGACTAAGCATATAGAGATTGATCGACATTTCATCAAGGAAAAGTTGGAAGGAGGAATCATTGAGCTACCTTTCGTAAGGTCTGAGGATCAGCTAGCAGATGTCTTGACCAAAGCGGTCAATGGACGGGCATATGAAGATATTTTGCGCAAGTTGAACGTTGTGGATCCCACGATTCAACTTGAGGGGGAGTGTTAGAAAGTAGCCGGAAAACAGCCGTATAGAAGATTTGGTGTATCTTGACTTTAGTAGAGAATATTGACTAAATAGATATCTTAGTAGAAATAGAAGATTTTGTATCACTATAAATAGCAACAATTGTACTCATACTAAATCAAGGAAGAAAATATTTTTGAATGATCATTGTTCAATTCTTCACTTTTGTTACGCTCATGGAACAGAGTGATTAGGCTATTTTGAGAATAGTCTATGTGCAGAGTTTATTAAATTTATCATTGTGTTCCTTATGATGAATATTTCTTTAAGTGTAAATACAAGAAGTTACGCATTATGCTCATCTTTCAACCCTTTTCTAGGAGCAACACCTCCGATTAACATTGTGGATGATGCAAATCAGGAGGTCAGCGGCCTCTTAAGTCGGATGAGGATTTACGACTTACACAACGTGTCCCCCGTAAACCAGGCCTTCGGCCTAACAGCAGAAGAACACCTACACTGTGTGTCCTTGGATTCGAACTATTGGCCTCTTGGAACAAATCACAACCCGAGTAGCAACTGAGCTATGCTCTGGAGCCTCTTTCAACCCTTTTCTTGTTCAGGGCATAACTGAAGAGTCACGGTGGAAACTCGTTTATGCTGATGTCTTTCGTCCTCCTCAAAATGTATTTATACAGTCACCATTTGTTGGCACTGGAGCCTCAGCTCACAGTTCTTTTTGTACTGGCTATGATCTTAACGGTTATGGGGATGTTATGCATAGGGTATGTTTCTGAGCATTGTTAGGCCAAAATAAATCGCGGAAGCATAAAAGTTACCTCCGGCCATTATCGCTTAGTCGTCGCATTCGAATCGGAAGCCTGCTGCAGAGAAGAATCCTTGCGGAAATGGAGTCTTCCAGCCTATGCCTATCTGAATGCTGTATAGCTATGATTGATGGAATATCACAGGCCCTCTATTTATAGGCTAGGCCAGGGACCCCTTCCTTATTTGACTGACAATCAATTCCTTCCATCAAGGAAACTTAATAATTGTCAATCAATCAGAATCAAATCAGGTAATTAATGCAGTCAATAATTGCAACGTATCTGGCCAATATAACGTACGGATACGTTATACATGTGATCCACATTAGTGATTTACAAATAAATCACGAGATTCTAGCAATCAATTATATTTATTATAACTGATTCTTACAAGCATTTCACATTATCTGATCTTTATGTCTCGGTGGACATTGTTACAAGCCTGGTATATATGTTTCTCTGATGCTCTGGTCCTTGTTAACTGGCTCATTCCAAAGCTTCTTTTTGTTATCTACTGGTTTATTTAGCCTGTATAAAGGAAATTAACTTCTAAGTTGCAGTTATAAGATAGTATGCATTTTAAACATGCTAGTGAATATTCATAACAGTTATTGATACATTCTGCTTTATTTTATCTGCAATTCCTTAAATATTGTTACCTGGATTATGCTGCTTTGCCATACATGCCATTGATCTGTAACTAATAATGATGAGATCAAAATATACCTGCTCAGATAAGACAAAACTTACCAGTTACTCAATAGTGGTCAACGTGACTCAGACTCAGCTATTTGACTAGTCAACCTCGGCCAGAAAACATTAGCCTCAGCCTTCATCATCAACAGTCGAGGCAGGTCAACTAAGGTAATTAAGGCAGACCCAAATATAACTCTTGGTCAGCTCGGCCACACACTTAAGGCAGGTCGGCAAGTACTCAACCCGGTCAGAACATGATCAGACCTACCGCATGCTTGCTCAGCTCGGCTCGACAATGAACTAGTTAACCAATGCAACCGCTTCTGGACAGCCTCAGCAAGTAAATATTCAAAATATCAGATCAGCATGACATAACTTCACAAGGAAGCAGATTCTGTTCGGCCTGGAAACGTCCTCAGCCTTAGCTTCCTGACTGCCCCGAGCCCCAGCCTCGGCCTCAGTCTCATAAGGGTTTTGCTCCTAAAATACTCGGCTAGTTCAGACAAGACAACTGCCGCTTGGGACCTATCAAGACAATTCTGCAAACTCTTTACAGGTGTCAAGCATCGCTTGGCTGAATGAAGAGTCATTATTGCTGGCCACCTACGTGTCATAGACTCAGCTACTTGCACAGCCACTTGCACATGCATATGTCCAATCACACTGCACACCTGCGACAAAGTAGCCCTCCTGCACACGCAATAGTCCCATCATCGGACAGAGGGACTCATCGAATTAATTTTATGCATACAAGGCCCTCGAGACAGACGAATGAGAGGAGGCCAACTTTCGGAGTCTTCTTCTCTAAGGAAAGAACTCCATATTCTCCAACCTTCTAAACACTCAGTGAGAAACGTCTTAAACGGCACCTCAGCCGACATTAAAACAGCCACACTCTCAGTGAGAGCTTCTTACAGGTTTATTCTTAACCTCCATTCCAGCATAAACTGCATATAAAAATGCTCATAACTGACTTGAGCGTCGGAGGGTTTTCCCATGGCAGTGCTCCTGGGCCTCTAACGTCTCCTTTCCTTATCAGGCTCCAAGGACGCACCCAAACCGAGAACTGAAGGCATACTATAAGGATCGTCTCCGATCCACCTGGTGAAGATCCGGCTTCATCATTTGCCACTAGAAGGAGGGCCCTGAACCTCCGTTTCCCTTAAAACAGCCTTCCAAGAACCTTCTAGGCAGCCAGCCTAAAAATCCATCGTTAGGAGAATGGATAAAAAAGATAGGACAGGATCCAAACGACCTATGACCCCCAGGAGACATCGGAGATCTCCTCAACCACAACCGGAACAGGGTTCTTCAGAACCAGCAGAATCTTCAACCCCCACTGCTGCCTTCACCTATGAGGAACACTTGCGAGCCATCCGCTATGTGGCCCAAAATCCTAACGTATTCCAGGTGGTGGTGAAGGAAATGAAAGGAAAACCCCCCATTGCAGGACCCAGTGGTCTTCATCCTAATGACTCTCCCCAGCGAAGAGAACTTAGGGAGTACACTCCAACTCGGCCAGAATATTATCCTAAGCCTCAGAGTGGATTCATGGCCGAGGCTAGATGCTCAGGACAACGGTCTAACCGCCAGCACTTTGCATCCGAGCCATTAAAGGCTCTGGACTATTATTTGAAACGCGCACGGAAAACGCTGCTGCCACTTAGACGTAACAGAGAAGTTGACAATAAAGATAGAGCACACCACCAGAAAGGCGCTCAGGCAAAATTCGGTTGGGAGGCCGAGGTAAAGAAAGAACATCTCTGCTGGCCTCCAAGGCTTGTGTTCTCTCCTACATGAGGAGGGAAAATCTAACAAGAGATCCCCAGCCATTAGCAGGACATATTCACAAAAGGGATGCTCAACTGTATTGCCTCTACCATCATGATATCGGGCATGATACAGAGGACTATAGGCAGCTTACCCAAGAGATTGAGCATCTGATCGAGCTCGGCCACTTACAAAGGTTCCATAATCCGAGGTCAAGGCTGCATAACAGGTTGGATTTTTGTCCGGCTACGTGTCATAGACTCAGCACCTTGCGCAGCCACTTGCACATGCATCTGTCCAATCACACTGCACACCCGCAAGAAAGTAGCCCTCCTACACACGCAATAGTCCCATCATCGGGCAGAAGGACTGATCTAATTAATTTTATGCATAAAAGGCCCTCGAGACAGACGAATGAGAGGAGGCCAACTTTCGGAGTCTTCTTCTCTAAGGAAAGAACTCCATATTCTCCAACCTTCTAAACACTCAGTGAGAACGCTCTTAAACGGCGCCTCAGCCGACATTAAAACAGTCACACTCTCAGTGAGAGCTTCTTACAGGTTTATTCTTAACCTCCATTCCAGCATAAATTGCATATAAAAATACACATAACTGACTTGAGCATCGGAGGGTTTTCCCAAGGCAGTGCCCCTAGACCTCTAATGTCTCCTTTCCTTCTCAAGCTCCAAGGACGGACCCAAACAGAGAACTGACGGCATACTATAAGGATCGTCCCCGATCCATCTGGTGAAGATCCGGCTTCATCAAATAATGAAGAGCAAATTGCATTAACGACTGCAATAGCATGTGATTCAGGCGAGGAGCGCTCGGCGCAGCATTTCTTTTTTAGCTATGCTGTTAAGTCCATCATGGCACGTTATATAAGCGGTTCCATGTATTTGCTCATTGGTGGTACGCGTGGTTTCTTTTTTGTATATTTGCTTTTCATGTCATTGATCATCCTTGTAGGGTGTATGAAGTTATTTTTATTCCGCAAAATGGTTCTGCTAAGGACTAACATCTATCTATTAGGTGAAAAATGGATGAAGAAAATGATATTCACATTGCTACTATTGCCTTCTTTTGCTTCGGAATTGGATCTATCCTAAACGGTGTTGCGAGCTTTTATTAGCTGCAATTCCATTAGAGACAATGGTAGCTGTCTTTGCAATTTGGCTTTCATATGAGTAGTGTGCCAAATGATGCATGCAGCAACAACAACATTATCTTATTATTTTAGAGCTGACCTATGGTGAGGTAAGGAGGGTCGGATGTATGCAGACTTTGCGATGTGTTAGAAACACACAGAGGTTGTTTTCGGATGATTCATGATGAAAATTGCATCAAGTATTATTTTGATCTACTTCTACTTCACAATACAAGAAGCGTATGTTATTCATTGAGTCAGTCTGCTTTATTCTATCATATTCCAAAGTCAAATAAAAATATATAATTGACTCTATTAGACATAGAAGATGAAATTATCCATGCAACGCCAATAAAATTCCCCGCGCTATCCCTCCTCAGAAATGGTATCGAAGGCCATCTATAATTTCTCTCTTGGTAGCATCTTCATTGAGTTGTCATTCCTCTTCGCTTCCTTTGGAAACATAAGGTACGTCAGCCTGTATCTTCGGCCTTATGGACCCGTATTATTTCACAATTATAGTACACACGCATACGGTGATGGGAGGATAAGGATTCGAGCTCTGATTGACAAGAAGAAATACATCACATTTGCATATTTTTACATCTATCTGGTGCGTGACTGCAACAATCATATTATTTTATATGTAATGAAAGTGTTCAAATGTATGATATCCCTTATTTAACATATATTCCCCTTTTGCAGGTTTACTATTCGTATGACATGAACTCCTATTTTTCATTTGCATGCAATGAAGTAAGGTTGTTGTTGACATATCATTTACTCAAACTGACAATGTGGTCGAATTACAAACTACATGAGCATACATAGATAAAACATGAGAGGTTAAGTCCACTTCTCTTGTCCCACAACCATAGCTAGACCACTCTATTACTCAGTGGTGAATCCAATCTTTTGCAAAGAGTCGTAGGACAAAAGTAATAAATCAAATAGAGACAACATATCATGTCCATTAGAATGTAGAACAAGAGCTCATATCACTGACACGTATATGATAATGCTCTCGATACTTATTGCACATCAGAATATCAATTTCTTCCTACTCAACAAATACATGACATGTTTTTCTTTAATAGCTCAAAATCATCAATATGATAGACAAGTGTTGAAACAATAATATTGTTCACTGAAATGGATTACTGTGCATAAACAAAATTTAATTCTATCCTGAATAGCGAAAACGAGACAACTGTGCACATGAACCAACTAGATAAGAGAACGGAAAACTGAGAATCATTGGAACGTCATGAAACTTGACTCAGAAGCAAATAAAATAAGAACATAAGAAATTGAGAATCAAAGAAACGCGATAAAACCTACGCCAAGAAAAAAATTAAACAAATGATACTCACAATGAGGCAAATCAAGTAAATCCACCCGTTTGTTGCCACAACTGACAGCGATATTCGGGTTATGATTTGATTCAAGAGGTCAAGAGTTCGAATCTAATGACACACGTACAGTATGAGTGTTTCACTAATGCTATGCTGAAGGACTGGTTTGCGTGAGACATCTTGTGTGAGTCACTGCATAAATCCTCACCCAACTTAAAAGGCCGCTGGGTTCCTGATTTACATCCTTCATAATATTTCTTAAGGCAATGGACCCTCGGTCCTGGGGAATGGCTTTTGCTCCAAGTAAAGCCACCAGATTTATTCGCATAGAATAAGACAAATGATAGAATCCGACAGTTAACACACAATATTAACAACTAGCTAAGTAACTAATAAAATTACCTTCAATTCCTAACAGCGAAGCTTACAAGAACAAACGAAAAAGAGAAAGAGAAGAAAAGAGGCTTGACTAACCTTTAGAGGACTTTCACATGAACTGCTGCAGACGAAAGGAAGGCTATCCACATCCTTCTAATCAGAATTCATGACAGTGCTACTAGAGGTCGTTTGATTGTCGCCCATCTCTCCATCCGGTACGGGCGAACCAAATTGTCTATTCATTTTCATTTCGAACGGACAAAATCACAGCGTAATGCAATTAATAGGAAGGCATATGAGGAGACAGACAATGACGTCTGTAAGAACAGTGGAAAGCTTCATTGTAAAGGGGAAGAGGAGTAAAATCAGACTCAAAATGACTTGGGATGAGCGGATTAGGCATGACCTACTAGATTTGTACCTCTCTGAGGACATGGTCCAAGATAGGAGTTTGTGGAGACAGATGATTACAATTAACGAGGTTTAGGTATGATATAGGGACACCTTCGAATATATGTAGGGGCTTAGACACTCTATACACTTTAGGTTGACTTTGTACTTTTCTGTATTTGTCTTTAGCTTTTATTATTTGTGCACA
Organism: Eustoma russellianum; assembly: GCA_036186865.1. NCBI lineage: Eukaryota > Viridiplantae > Streptophyta > Magnoliopsida > Gentianales > Gentianaceae > Eustoma > Eustoma russellianum. Next base: position 33,326,572 of record AP025063.1, on the reverse strand, counting down.
TACACGGTTGCAGCTATCTTAATATTGGATACTTTTTATTTGTAATTACTAAATCCATTCACCGACATGCTATCAAGCAATATTTCTATTATTATGTCATTTGTACAGGTAAATATAGAGCTGGAGGTCTCACTGGAAGCAAACTCTCTATCCTTTGGGATATATGTATTGTTTGCATGTCTCTCACTCTTTCCAGACCCTAGCGAGAGCTTTTGCAGTCATTGGAATATACTGGTATGCGTTGTTGTTTCCTTTTTCCCTCTGGTTCTCAGCTTATGCGTAAGCCCTCAGAAAAATATTTTTCAAATAGAATGATAAAAATATACTTTACTAAATAACTTTAACTACAAGAAAAAAAAAAGAGATGAAATATAGAGTTTAAATTGAATTTGAATCAGATTTTTATTATTATAGATAAATAAATAAAGAGAAAAAGAAAAGAAAAATAGAAAACAGAAACAATATATATATATATATATATATATATATATATATATATATATATTGTTTCTGTTTTACGAAAAACCTTTAGGTCTAGCGGTTGAGTGACATTTATCTTATTCCCAGGTTTGGAGTTCGATTTTTCTCCCCAATTTTTTTTAAAAAACATATATATATATATATATATATATATATATATATATATATATATATATATATATATATATGTATGTATATGTGCGTGTGTGTGACTCTATGTGTAAAACCTAAGGCAACCTTTCAGCCTTTACAATTTTTTTTACTACACATAAGAGAGAAGAAATGGAAGAGGTCCACAGAACATATCCTAGTGGTTTCAGGTATGGGGTCTCGAAAGGAACGTCAGGGATTCGAACCTTGCCGAAGGTAAGAATGTTTGAACTCCCTCCAGGCTAGCTGCATAGTGTGGGAGCACTATTGGCTCGTGGAATGACCTGATAGGCTGACAGGTGAGCCCGTCGGTTGTTCTTTTGGTGCCAATGGGTTTCTTATGCTGTCCCTGTGCTAAGACAAACTTCTACTAGTGGGCCATGGGAACCTGATTTATATCCCTGTATATTCTATGGGACCGGAGGTGGCAGAGACCTTTAATGGTTGATGTTCAACTCAAAGAAATGAAAGAGGGAGAAAGAGCTCTGTCCTTTTATAACTGCGTCTAGCATGTGAGACGTTTTTATATTGTCGTCTAAGCCTTGCTAGCTAGGTGGTTTTAGAAACCCTACTCTGGGGTGAGATCTGAGGAGGTTGGAAAGGAGGCAAAATATGAGGCCTCCAATCACGTCCCGCCACGTGTAAAAAAAATGTCTTTTTTTTAAAAAAAAAATTGAATTTTAAAAAAAATTTGAATGTGGTGGAACCAATAACAATGTTTTTTACACGTGACGGGACGTGATTGGAGGCCTCATATTTTACCTACTTTCCAACCTCCTCTGATCTCACCCGCCTACTCTGCCGTCGCTGCTTTGCAATAGCGCCTACAAGTCTTGATAGTAATATCCGCTTTCTCAAACGCGTCCCGATGTGCTTGACATGAGACGTCTTTGGCAGTTACGTTTTGGGTGCGGTTTTTTTTTTTTTTTTTTTTTGCTATTTACGTCCTGTTTGTTTGTCCTAAAACATCTTTGCTAATGACATCTCACTTCACCTGAGATGTTTTGTCAAATTGATCTTTATTTTATGTGAATTTTTTTCAATTCGTACCATAATTATGATTTTTTCAATTAATAATATTTTTAGCTTTTTCCCATTTTGTTTGATAGAGCAATACTACTCAGAGAAACTACTAAACAAAAAGATGATGACTGCTGATGTTTATTTTGTTCTAAAATTCAACTAGCCAGCAAGTCTAACGATCTAATAAGGTAATGCATAGTAAAGAGAAAATATCAAACAAAAAATATTGTGAAATTAAATTGACATGGTGATAAAGTATCTTTTAGCGAGATTCAAGGTCTAAATTTCATCTCATTTATGGTTATACGTATTTAGGAGAGAAAAAATTTGAAGAGACACCGTTATAAAAGATTTTCATACGTCATCCATTTATAAACAACAACAACATATACCCAGTATATCGCAACAACAGCAAAAACTATCGTTAAGGTCTAGGGAAAGTAAGAGATAGACAAACAATATCTTCATTCATTTATAATTAGTTAAAAAGCATATAGTAATATTTGTTGAGAAATTATTTTAAAGTTGACTATATAATAGAAGTAGGGCCCTTCAAGGGCTCCTGCATTGAAGTTGATCCCAACCACACATTTGAAAAGATACTTTAAAAATCACACTTAAAGGCTTTCTTTTCTTTTCTGTTTAAAGAATTGGAGAAATCCCATGGACAATAAGGGATAGGATCCCTTCACCGCAAATGTGCTGCGGTGACGCGTGACCGTGCGACACGTGGGGATGGTAAAGCTAGATGAGGGTCACTCGTATCTAGCCTCACCACCCATTTGATGCCACATGTCGTGTGGTTACAGAGGGAGTGATGAAAGTGGGGTTAGGAGATCCCAACCCGGACAATAATGATCAATCCCACATTTTCGGACAAAATTCCAAACCAAACGGTGTCTTCACATTCCATAGATCCCCAAAAAAAAGAAAAAGGATGTAAATTTAGGTACACACGTAGACCCGCACCCCCAGCCACCGAAAGCATTTTCCATAAATAAACAAATATTTTTATATACTACTCATGGGAAAACAATGTTGTTTGATGATTTATTGTTTAGTGTTAAAAATAAATGATTTATTATTATTTTATTAGTAATTCATTTTTCTATGTAAAATGATATATTGTCTAATGTAAAAAAATGTTGTTTAATTTTTTATAAATAAATAAGATGAGAAATTAGCATGGTAAAATATGCTTGAAACATAAGCTTACACTCACCAATGGAGGGTAAAATGAGACAGTAAAACTAAATGACCAATTTGAATGATATGTGAGTGGTTTACATAATTCCAAGTATAGTTTAGTGAGTTTTTCTAATTCTCTAATGTTGCATGTTGTTAGACATGGTGAGGTTGTATGTTTTAGACAAATTTGATGTATTCTTTTTTATTACAATCAACCTATAGAATTTTAGTAAAACAAAGAAGATTCGTGCGACCATACAATATAAAAATGTCCGGAAAATTAAGATACACATATGCATTTTCGATACACTAGGCTCTTACGTTTTCGCAGGGTCAAAAAAAAGACCGGATCGCTTTGCGATTTGATGTACGTAGCTTTAGCCTGCACTTTCTTATACTTTGTGCAAGATGGTGTTTCCGCGACTCGAACGTGCGATCTCAAGATCACAAAACAGCAACTTTATCAGTTGATCTAAGGTCCGCTCTCAAAATTAAGATACACAAGATATATAGATATGTAGGCACTTTTGTAATATTATAATTTCATGTTAAAGGAGCATAAATAATTTTTATTGGAGTAAGAAAAGCTGGATAAATCTACCATCATCAGACACCTCATCCTTGAAAATTACTCCAAAAAAGCAAACAGCTGCAACTCCTGCTGCTGATGCATCTGTTTCATCGAACAAGAACTACTCAATTTTCCCCAAAAGATCCCACATTTCTTCCTCTATCTATTAAGCGCTTTGAGCTTCAAAAAAGCTTTACAAAAAGGAAGCCACAAAAAATTTCGCCTTTTTCTTTGATTTTTTGTTAGAAAAATCAGTAGCCAGTAGCTAAGAGAAAGAAAGATAGAGCAAAAACTGCAGATGCAATCGGCCGGCAGCGGCGGAAACGGGCTGAGCAGGCTTGGCGGTGGATTAACCCGCTACTGCTCAGCTCCGGCGACGTGGTTAGACGCTTTATTAGAAGCCGACGACGAAACCGAAGCTTTATTAGACTCTTCTCCGATTTTTTCGTCGCCGGTGAAGCAATCTTTGCTTCCGGCGACCGCCGGCGTATCTTCTCAACCTCTTCAGCCGGCGGTTCAAGTGGGTTCTTCGGCTAGTTCGAGGTTTGGGCTTGATCTGGACCTATTGGACTCGGTGGGGAGTGGTGGAGGTGGGTTAACTGGGCTTCTCCGGCAGAACAGCTCGCCGGCGGAGTTCTTGTCAGATGGATACTTTTCTGGGTTTGGAGTTTCGGGTAATTATGAATATGTGATGTCTATGGATGATTCTCAACCGGCTTCTAAACGACCTCGAGAGGCGGATTCTGATAAAGTTCGAGCTCGTGCTTCTTCTCCGGCAGTGGTAATTCAATGGACATATATCTTTGTCACTTTTTAATTTTATAAAGCAACTTAATTTTGTGGTCAGTTTACACCTCTGTTTTGTGGCTGAAGAATTTATGGTATCTGATGAGCCCTTAGCTCATCAGTTAAGCTTGATGTTATAAGATCGATAATAATCTTTATAGTTCTTGGCCCTTTTCTTAAGTTGAAGGGGAAAAAAAGAACTTAAGGCACAATTTGCATCCATCTTTTGTGCTTGTGAAGAATTATATGGTAAATGTAAGGTCCCGGTTTATTACCAAAGAGTAGTGCAATGTGCTACTGAAACCTTTGCTCAGCTGTTAATCTGAGACTCCGAGATGATATGCATTGCGTATATTTTATAATACAATAGGGGAAGAAAAAGAAAAGAAAAGAGGGAAAGTCAACCACAAAGTGATCATATTGGAAATACACTTGGTTGAAACTCATCACTTGTATTAGCTTTATCTGTTTGAGCAAGGCCTCATTGTCTAGAGAGTTTAATATGAATTTTGTATGTTTAGAAAGGTGGAGAAATAGCTGATATTTGCCAATGCTATGTTTAAATGATTCTTTTGCAGAAAGCAGAGCAAAGTGGACACTTACATGGTGTGCTTTTGGATGGGGAAATGGACAAGCTCACAGAGGATTCAGTTCTGTGTAAGGTTCGGGCAAAACGAGGTTGTGCCACGCATCCTCGCAGTATTGCAGAAAGAGTAAGGAGATGATTCGCAGCTTGTATCATTTTTGTTGAAAAATGGTATTTGATTGTATGTTGTGCTAAAATTAAAAGATTCTTTTGTATAGATGACAATTTAGCAGTAAATATATTCCCTTTTTGTTCCCTCAAGTGATTTCCTCAATGTACTAGAGGAACTGAAAGCGGAATAACTTCTTATTTTGTCTGATGTTGTTCTTTGTTTTGGGGAATAGGTTCGAAGAACACGGATCAGCGACAGAATAAGGAAGCTTCAGGAGCTTGTTCCAAATATGGATAAGGTGAACCTTTATGTAATAGGTTTACATTTTTCTGGTGGCTTGAGGAGACTTTTAGTTTGTTAATCTTGATCTGCTGAGTCTTCGTTTGGATAAGTGGAATATTTATTTCACTTAGTAATCCAAAATGGATAGCATATCATCACAGTAGTGTAACATTTTCAGTGGAGTACAATGTCCTCTTTTTCTTTATCTTGGCTACAGTATCTAACTAGATATGTATGTATACAAGTGCACATATACTCTGCACAAGGGAATGAAGATTTAAATGGCTCTGTACTTGTGGATTTGAAATTAGGTTCCCAAGCCGAAAAGCTCGTTGGATTTAAATTGCTTACACCTTCTAACTTAATACTTTCTTCGATTCAGTATAATTCATACATTACAGGCTGGTGGAATGGATTATGAATTCAAAAAAATGCTCTTTTTTCGATCATAACGTCTGTTTTGGGTATTTTCCTTTTCCTTCTTGAGGAAAGATGTCCATTGCTTAAAGGGTGAGCCAGATATGGTCTTTTAGAATTCCATTCTGAAAGTTCCAGGATAATTTCTGGGAACATGTTTCCATATGTACTGAATCCTTTTTCGCAACCTAAATTTTATTTTTATTAACTAATGTTTCACATCGGTGTATGGTCTGTTACCCACATGTTTCAATCTGGCTGGTGTCTTGGTTCTGATGTGATGTTGTTTCCACTTTCTTTATGCTTCAATTTTCTTACTAGTAATAGAAAGCCTGAAAAACTGTCTTTCATTATCAGCAAACAAACACAGCAGACATGTTGGAAGAAGCAGTTGAATATGTGATCTTTCTACAGAAACAAATTCAGGTAACCTATGGAGTGATATCATGGAATTTTCTGCTTATTAGTGCTACATTTCCTAAATTATATGTGACAACTCATCAATTAGTATGAATTATTGCATAAAGGCTGTGTATACATTAGAATACAAAGGAATTGAAAGGAAACATGCACTGATAGAATATCAGAACATATGCAGGAACTTACTGAGCAGCAGAAGAAATGTAGTTGTTCCACCAAAGATTAATGACCAAAGGAAACATCTCGCTCATCCAGATAAATTGACTTGGCATCAAAGGAGAAGTACTTGTCCCAAGAATTCGATTCCCTGGCTCGGTACTCTTTTCGCAACTTTGGATATTTGTACCATTTGCATCAGTCTTTAGCTATGAGCAGTAGTATTGTTGGTCCTATTCGCGAATCGCGAATTCCTCTTCATTAGTAATTGGGTTCTAGTTTTATGTAGATGTAGGTGTTCATGCTGTAAAGCTCACTTTTTATGCCAGAGATTCTTCTGCAGAATGTAACTGTTATGGATGTAATCATATAATTAAATTTGTTTATTGCAAGCTTAGTGCCTGCTGTGGTGATATTAGACCAATGTGATGCTTGTGGACTCGACCCTCCATATCCTGCGATAGGCGTACCTCTACGACAATCAGATAAATGTTGTTCGCTTACAAGCATGTTTAGTTTTAAAATGAAAAAGATGGATATAGGATTGTCCACCTAATTGTGTGTAGCCTTGTAATATAAGTGAATGAGGAGTTTCCGTTTTCCTCGTAGGTTTAGTTAAAGTCAAGATGGCTATTCAAATCAATTAAACAATTCGACTGTTCGGAAAAAAAGTAATATCCCCATTGTGGTTGACAGTCTGCATTCCTGCAAGCTCTGATTTTCATAAAGGCTAGGCCCCGCCTACATTATTCATTTGGTTGACAAACACAACTTCATCACGTTTCGCTCACCACACGCGTCACTGTACGGCACGTGGCAGCAATGGAGGTGGTGAGGCTAGATAAGGGTCATCTGTATCTAGCCTTATCACTCTATCATGTTGCCACGTGTCGTGTGGTCACGAGTAGGATGGGGAAAATGAGTGGCAGGAAATCTCATCCACACACACACATATATATATATATATGTTATGTATATGTATATGTATATGTATCTATGTATGTGTATGTGTACGTATATGTATGTGTATGTGAAATTGGTTAGCTTCTATTAGGTTCTATAGAGTAGTGAAATATTTCTAGGATTTTGACAAAACAGTGTTGTGTCAATTGAGATTTTGTGAAAAATGTAGTGGGACAAAATTAAGGTGAACATGTTGAGTCCAGGATCAAAATGACACAACACGATTTTGACAAAATCATTTAATGCGACATAGTATAGTTTTGACAAAATAATGTATGGTACATATGAGATTACGTTGAAAACTACAATAAAAATGAATATTTTTTTATATCAAAACTATAATATTTTCAGCTTTCTCTCGGATATTTTTTTTTAGCTACCAAATGCTGTACTCATTTTGTCCAATAACAAGACTCCGTTTTGGTTAACGTCAAAGAAACAAACTGATCAAATAATATGACCCACATGTTTGTAGATGTATTTTATATATATTCAGTAGTAAACAACGAAAACAGAGAGGCTGAGTGAAAGAAAGGGGTTCGGAAGAGGCTAAAGGTGAGGCAAAATATGAAGCGTTTAATCACGCGTTGCCACGTACAAAAAGTAGTTTTTTAAAGAAAGGACGCAGTTTTTTTTTAGAAAAAAAAACCGACTTTTACACATGGCGACGCGTGATTGAAAGTCTCATATTTTGCCTCACCCTTTAACCTACCCAGATCTAACATTGTTTGTATCAATATCCGTCTGTTTCTAACGGTTGTATACATCTGACTCCTATACTTCGTCTCTAAGACAATGAGGTAATGTTGTTGTATTGTTGGTACACAATCATTCGAGCTAGGATCTCCTGACCTCCCTTTTTTGGGGTAAGAAATGACCCCCTGCCACGTGGCATGGGAGGGGGTGGTGAGGCTGGGTGCAAGTGACTTCCACCCAGCCTCACCACCCCCTCCCTTGCCACGTGGCGGACGGTCACGTGGGGGGTAAGGTGGGCGGCGGTGAGAGGATCTCACTCCCAATCATTGTCGCACCAACTAAAATAGATGGATATTCTATTGACTTGAGCCAAAAATCAAACTAACTTCCGATAAGAACGATAACCAACTCCGTATGCATATTACGGGCGAACATATTACTCGTCTATCATCTCCCTTTTCCTCTCTCTTCTCGATATAGGAAATTGAAAGTTGAGTTTTGGGATCTCTCAGGTGTTCGACATTTTTCCCCACCGAACCTGCTTCTTCGAAACCCTTTATATCGCATAATTTTATGGTCCCTGCATGCTATATTTATAGCACTCGTGTAGCAATAGTCTACATTCATGTTAGAAGTTGCAGAGATATTTGTAAATTTTAGAGATTTGATGAATTACTTTTGATAGATCGATCATCTTTGTGAATTTCCTTTCATGAAAGAAGTATTGTTGTATCAAAGAGGAAATTTTAGCCACTCTTATGTCATTTACAATATCATGTTTTAAATCATTCCAACTTTTTAAGTTGCTAAGGACTGATAAATGCTATATTATATCCTGAAGAATTTGTGATCTGAAATAGAATATTGTAGTCATAAATATCATTGTTTCTTCTCCAATGCAGTAGATCCAACATTTGATACCAACATACAAGACGCACTGGACGGTAGCTTTTGTTTTTGTTGGGATAGAGATATTACTAGATGTGGTCGTTGTTGTTGTATACAAGACGCACTGTCGTGAAGAGAGACTATGGATTTACCATAAATTTTTAAGACCTTAAGATATGATTTGCCTTTACCTTTTGCTTTAGAGTCAAAATAGGATCTCTTTCTTGCTCGGCATTATGGTTTATTATCAACTAGTTCTTTAAATGAAATCTTTCATCGGATTTTCAGATGCAACTCAATTTTCGTTGTTTACAGCATAATGTCAGCCCTTGTATCTTTTTAATTGATCTAGAGTACTACGGAATCTCCCAACTAAAAATTTTCTGTACTTGTGGTGTTTTAAGTTTCATCAATGAACTTGAAGTGACTTTCTTGATCTTGCTTATCAGCGTGAGATATGCCATCTCTTGATACAGTTCTACTTATAATATGTCATATCACAGACCAATGCCCGTCATTCTTGCAGTCTACATCGATAAGTTTTTACATCTCTGCACATTGATCATGCCTCCATTCTATGTTGATAACCTTTTATTTGCTTTTTCAAGTAGCAGGTTGAGAAAATACAATGGATTCAATGAGAGGACAAGGAGGCATTCAGATGCTGTTGACCGCCGAGCAGGAAGCTCAACAAATTGTTTCAGCTGCTAAAAGCAGTAAGGAAAACTTTGGCACCTATATTTCACGCTCTTAGCCTTCCACCTATTATGATTAACAAATTGGTGTTTTTGGAGTAACTGCTAGACCATTCCCTGCTAACTTGACATTCTCGTTACTTGTGTATCGTTTGTTGGTTAATAAGTAATTATTAGGATGACTAATATCGTGAAGTAGCAATTGACTAACACAACTTGATGTATCATTATGGGTCATCAAGAAACAATCTATGTGTGTTCCTAAGGTAAGGTTGCGTACATCCGACCCCCCATACCCCACCGCCATAGGCGGGAGCCTCTAAGGCAAAGGGTAATGTTGTTGTTGTTGTATTAGAATGACTAATAAATGCTACTGCTAGACCACGATAAAGGAAATTTGATCGCGTGTTAATGTGTTTTTGAATATATTCATGGCCAAGATGGTAAGAGGAATATTGTTTTGAAGTGAAAATGGGTAGGTTGAGGCAGGCAAAAGAAGAAGCTGAGAGAGAAGTGGCAGAATATCGTTCACAACTTGAAGCTGATCACCAAAAGAAGATTTCCGAGGTCTGTTTTCATTTGCTCTCACAGTTTTGCATACAAAGATTTATGTGCATATTCCCATCATAAAATAGCGCTCTATCACATATATATTTTTGTAAGTAATATTCCTATAGATTATCATGGCAGAAATTTAGTTTCTCGTTCATATTTTGCTCATTCAACTTGAACTGAAATGGAAGTGGGAGTGTCGGCTTTAACCAATATAGTCATTTTAATTGCAATCACATACCCCAAGTGTCATGTCCATAGACATTACGTTGGACGGTTGGAGTAATTAAAGATGTGTTGGGACATATTCGTTCACCCTAGAGGTGATTAATAGTAGCTGTGATGTGGTTAATGATAGTTGATGATGAAACAGTACTAAAAGAGACATGTCTTTATCAGATGTCTACAAATTTGTTAAAAAGTGGGAAACAATTTCCATGTGTTTTTCTGAATATAGAAATGCATTCATCTTTTTCTCATTCGACACATCTTGACGCAATTTCATTATGGGTCATAAGAAAACAACTTCTGTGCCTCTCTAACATATGAGTATAGTTGCGTACACCCGGTCTTCCCGTACCTTGCCATAGATAGAAGCCTCTAAGACAACGATGTATTGTTGTTGTTGTATTTTTCCAATATTTCAATAATCAGATTATCATTAACACTGATTAAAAGAAGAGCATGGCTGGCCTCCCGATAGGTTTTAAACGGGAGATGATCTTTCAACCCAAACGATAAGGACAATATCATATGTATTCAATTCTTTCTAAATTAATACACGTGACATGATTTTATTAGGTAGATCAAAAGATACTCAGTTTTGTGGTCGTCATATATTATATTGCAGAAAAGTGGGAGCTCAAACATGACAGTAAAACGACTGGAGGAAGAAACTGAGAAGAAAATTTCTGAACTGGAGAAGAATGCTAAGAGACTGACTCCAGATGTTGTTAAAATGCTTGTCAAGCACATTACAACTGTGAAAAATTGACGCCTTAGGCCATGCCTTTCTATATTTTCCGGAACAAAAATTCAGTTACATGCCACTGCTGCATCAAGATAATTGGATGTACATCTTCAGCATGTCATGCAATTCTGAACAAATTTGTACTTTCATGACTTATGATGCAGAACTATATGCTTGAAAAAAGAATGCAGCTAATTACCAACACGGTTTTTTTCCCTCACAATGGCTTCAGTCCCAAGTTTGTTTCATTACCCATTTTGATATAGTTGTAGGCCATACTTCTGAGAATAAGATGATATCCTTGGCTATGTATTTTGTTGTGAAGATATGCACATTCTAAGTAAAATGGTCAGACTGCATATATATATATATATATATGTACGACATGAAAGGAAATGCATTCTCGCTTAAACTCGAAGAAGATATGGTGCTCTTGTTGCCGTGTACAATATGCCACGGCTTTGCTCTTACCAAAGGCAAAATAACAGCTATCAAAATAGGACTTAGAGCACATTGCTGCTAATTCCTCATGAGTTGAATATGTCACTAGCTTGAGGAAAGATCAAAAGACCCAGTTCTTTTATAACAAAATCATCATGTAATAAGGAAACCAAGGTCTAAAAGAAGACTCGGGAAGAAGCTATACTAATCCTAGAATAACTAAACCGGTTTCCTAAAACCTGAAATTCTTGTTTCACCAAGCTACAACACATCATACACCAACTTAAAGGTACATTTTAGCATGTATTTGCATATGTAATGCAATGAAGGAACAAGTTTTCAAAGTAACTTCAGTTTGCCAAGGTTGTATGGAGTTAATCAAGAAAGCTTTAGCAAGGATGTCCAGAAACCCTGCGAGGAAATAAAGTGAGCCCAATTAAATTAACTTGGTTTTTGCATAATCGTAGAAATCATGCCTACTACTTGTGCTTCAATGAGAAAGTAGCCCTATATATTGCCATCTTTGAATTGTGAAGGAAATTTTTTTTTAATTAATAAGATTTCACTAATTCTTGCCCAACAACCAAAAAGGCAAGTTTATGGTCTAGTTTAAGCAAGATTACCCTTCAATGCTATAGTTTCTGAATCCTTACAAGTTAGATCATTTACAGGATCAGAGATTCCAAAACACCGTAAGCAAGAAGGGTATGTCAAAGATTAACTGATCAATAACCAAAAAAAAAAGAATGAAGTACGCTAATTGAAACTGCTGCACAACTTCCATGGACTTTAACTGTGGCACTTATTACTACAACTTCAGAACTACAATATCCATAGGGATAATAAGAAATAATGAATTTCAAAACAAGTTGATACATGTTACCTAAGGTCAGAAAATGATGGTATAAGCTCTGTACCGATTGCAATGGACGTACTTACAGGATGGACAAGAACACCCTCAAGATTTCAACATAAGATGGTGCTTGAAGATCTACACCAAAAGAGCTGCCACATTCATTCGTGGCGGCCCATACAGGAAATGAATTCAATCAAAGAACATCATAACCTTTTCCTTCAGGCTGCTCTTCTTCTTTCCCAATGTTGTAGGAAGTGGCACTTCCTCCACCACGACATTCTTCTGCTTGTAAGCTTCAAGGTCGAAATCAAAGTTTTCTATCCGTGATTCAACTTTCTTCTTTTCCTCATGGGTTTTCTTTAACAACGGACCCAAAAATACGTCCAACATGTCTTGAGTAGGATTCCCAGACACACTCAACTCCATATTTTCTACACTACTTTCTGGATCTATTCTTGAACTAGAACAAGAATTTCTTTCTGTTGCTTCAGACAACCTGCTATTTGCTTGAGGAACACCACGTGGACCACCTAACTCAGCTGTATCATGAGATTGATCCACATATGTATGCTTTCCGCTTGACAATCCAACATGATGAGAGTTATTATCTTCTTGGACGTACTACATGAAGGATAACAGTGGAAATCAGATATTTCTACTCAATTATAGGTTAGACAGTGGCAGACCTAGTTCTACAAAGAGAGAAAGGAATATTCCAAACAAATAAATGCAGTAATAACCTCTTTTGCAATGGTCATCAAGTCTTCCAAAGTCAAATCCTCATTGTCTTCAGTGTCCAAACAATCTGCAGAAGCAACATCCTCGCCGCTCTCAATCCTAACATGATCTTTTGTTTTCGTTCTTTTCCTTTTCCTCTTGATCATTTCATCATCCAAGTGAACATTTTTTCTAGTCCGCTTTGTTTTCCTGCATTTTTTTAGCATACTTGCAGGCTCCTTTTCTGTCACTAAGTCCATGAGTTCAATACTCACATCTTCTTTTTCACATTCTATAGCTTTTTCTGCTGTCCTAGGCTTTCGACCACTCTTGTCGTTACTTCCTTTTTTCTCTCTCCCCGTTCTTCCATTGTCAATGTCCTTGCCACTGTTACTATGACTTGAACCTCCAGTGCCAACCTTAGAAGTGGAAGAGACACCAAGCATCCACTGGGGAAGTTGCCTTTTCATATTTAATAATGAAGTAGAGCTAAAGTAAAAGGATGATCAAACATACCCTATGGCAAGTGAATGAATTCTTTGGTCTCCTTTGATGGAGAATACTTCTTCAGGTTTTGACTCGAATGCACTAAGAAAACGAAAGAGGTCACAAACACACATCCATCCAACAAGGCCCTATGCTATCTTCAGCACACCATATTAAGGATATATCCAGAGTGAAAAGGAGTATGGTTAATAAACCATCCTTGAAGTAATCAAGATAGATGATGGGTCAATTAAAGAACAAGGCTTTGGGATTTCATTACTCTGGAGCAACTAAACTATGCAAAGCCCAAATTCGCTAGGGAAAAAGATTCATGAAGGCAAAAGCAACCGAGGCATGTTGAGCAATTTCCCCAAAAGACAATCTGCCCACAGAAAATAGAAAGAAAATTTAGCAGATGGAGCTAGACCAAACTTCTTCAAAGAATTTACACTAAGAAAAAAATCCCTTTTAAGGATTTCATCAAACACAAAGCATTCAACACAAAAATCAAAAACAATTCACGGAGAATTCGGGAAGCTCTCTTAAATTACAAAAAGAAATTGTGAAGAGGATATCTGAATTAAACATTACCTGGTTGGTTCTGTAGGTTCCAACGTCAATTGGATACGCAAAAGTGTTTTTTTTTTAAAATTTATTTTTTCTTTTTGTGAAAATACGCAAAAGCTTCAGTCAGCGAAAACTTGAAATCGGAGCCTCCGAAAGAGACGACAGGATGGAGTTTTCTACTTTTCTTTCTTCCCTTTTCTATTTTCTTTTTCTTTTTTCCCTTTTTTATTTTCTTTATTGTTTTTCTTTTTTGGCTTTTTTATTATTTATCAAGTATAAATGTATAACACAAAAATGAAAACAAGCATAAAACAAAGTCAAAAGAACAAGTAAAATCTACCATTGATACTCTCGAAAGAAAGGTTCCTTAGTCTAATTGGTTCCTACTTGGGCAATCCCATCAGCACGGACCAGATTACCGCAAGGAAAGAAACATACAATTACACTAGGCTCCTAATTGAGATAGATGTTTCAAAGGAGCTTCCAAAAACGATTGATATAACACTTACGGATCGAATCTATCAGCAGGAGATACAATATGAAAAGGTACCGCTGCACTGCAGCACATGTGGCCGAATATGACATACATCAAGAGGGCATCAATTGTTCATGAAAGATGAGAAACACAGGAGAGACTTCATCAGAAATGAAGCAAAGAGGAAAACACTAGGAGGCCAACAAAGGAACCAACCTAAAGATGAATATGGAAAGCTTTTTAAAGGAAAAGAAATCATGGTTTCAGATGAGCATAGACTGCTGGATGGTTACAGCAAGCATAAGTATACATTCATGTCCATAGCCAGGAGAATATCGAAGCATTCCTAATACAGGCATACAAAGGCATTAGTGGAGAGGAGATAACAGAGAATGCCTCAGAAAGCTTGGAGCAAACTCATAAAGATGATGAGTCAGAGACACAGATAGAAGATCAAATAGACATGTAGGTCAGCAAACAGAGAACTTCGTCAAAGTCATGTCAAAGAAGGAAAGACGCAAAATGTCGAAGGCTTTGAAGGACCATCCTTCAAAGTTTAAAGACAAGGTAACACCCTCAAAGGGAGCTTAATGATTTACGCTTTGTGGAGTAAAGGGGTTGGCAACCCCCCCCCCCCCCCCAAAAACAAAGGGAAGTGTTTCACTTCTCTCGGAAAAATAGCATAGATGTAATAGGCTTATTAGAGACAAAGCTAGCACATAAGAATTTACAGTTTTTGGTTAGAAGTGTCTTCGATGGCTGGAGCCATACGAGCAATTTTGACGTACATGCGGATAGTAGGATTTTGGTACTTTGGAACCCCTCTACTGTTCGGGTAGTTAATTGGGTGCACATGAACAAGTCATTAACTGTGAAGTTACCTCAAGGGCTGATGGCCAACTTACGGTTCTTTCCTTTGTTTACGGACATAATAGAGTGGTTGAAAGTAGAGACATGTCGAACTACTTGGAGCAGTTTAGTTTGGGGATTTCACTTCCTTGTGTAGTCTTGGGAGACTTCAACACTGTTTTCTCGAAAGATGAAAAAATCAATGGTAGAGAGGTGTCTTCCTATGAACTTAAGGACCCTTTGGACTTTTGCCTGCAATGTGGAATGGTTGAACTATCTTACTCAGGATGTAAATATACTTGGACGAATGGTAGAGTCAAAAATAGGTTGGATAGAGTTTTGATAAATGAAACTTGGTTGGATAGTCTCACCTCTTCCACAACACATTTCCATTTGCTGGATGTGTGTCGGATCATTCTCCAAGAATTGTCTATGAGGAGCAAAGGGCCCTAAGACCAAAGGTCAATTTCAAGTTCTTTAATATGTGCACAAAACATCCGGAATTCCTGCACTTGGTTAAGGAAGCTTGGGATGTAAGCTATTATAATAAGAAATTGTATACTGTTTGCATGAAACAGAAAGTACTTAAAAGAAGCCTAAAGAGGCTGAATGATAATGATTTTGCGCATATATCGGAAAGAGTGATAAGAGACAAACGAATCTTAGAGAATCTACAACAAAAATTTCAGAATGACCATGATAATGAGCAACTTGAGGCCTCTCTTAAAGTCCAAGGGGTTCTCACAAGAAGATTGGTGAAGTGGGAAAATTCTTTCTACACGTGGCAAGCAAAAGGGCTGTACATTAGACTAGCCGATAGGAACACCAAGTTCTTCTTCTCTTGGGTGAAAAGGAATAAAGCTAAGAAAAGAATCCTATCAATAGCGAGAGCTGACGGGTCCTTTGCTATCAAGACGTCGGAGATTGCGGAGGAATTCCTACACTTCTACAAAAACCTTCTGGGACCTAAAGAAAATACCTTTCTTGTTAATCCTGAGGTACTAAAGCTTAGACCCATCCAAGACCAACAGGATGATGATAATTTAACCCAACATGTTGATGGTGAGGAGGTCAAAAGAGCAATTTTCTCAACCGGCAAAGAAAAAAATGTCCTTCGCCGGATAGGTATAAATCACAATTCTATATCAAAGCTTGATCTATAGTTGGAACTAAAGTTACGGAAGCTATTTTGGAATTTTTTGAAAATGGAAGGATCTTAAAGCAACTTAATCATTCAACCATTGCTTTAATTCCTAAAACGGATAATGACAGGACAGTTGGAGACTATATCATTGTGCAATGTACTGTATAAAGTAATTTCCAAAATTCTTGCGTCTAGGCTGGCCAAATCTATGCCGAAACTGATTGATGAAGAACAAGAAGAGTCTGTCCTGGGCCGTGCAATGGCAGAAAATATCATGCTAGTCCAAGAGTTGCTTAGGCAATATGGGAGGAAGATAACAGTGCCCAAGTGTCTAATAAAAGTGGATATAAAAAAGGCTTTTGATTCGATTTCATGGGATTTTTTGGCAGATATCCTCAAGGGACATAACTTTCCCACCAATTTCATTAAAGGGGACTACGACGAGGGGATCCTATCTTGTCTTTCCTCTTTGTGTTGGGTAAAGAATATTTGTCTCGTATTCTTAAGATGCTTAACACATATCTGGGTTTCAAATAGCATTCTAAATGCGGAAAACACAAAATTTTGCATTTAGCTTTTGCATATAACTTGTTGCTTTTTTTCCAGTGGTGATAAAAACTCAGTGCAGGCAATGATTGACCTTTTGCAGGATTTTGGCGATATTTCTGGTATGAGGAGTAACGTCGACAAATCCGAGATATTCATAGCAGGGTTATATAATGATGAAAAAGAGGAACTTAGTGCACTGACGGGTTTCGGCCAAGGGCAGTCTCCATTTCGTTATCTTGGAGCACCTATTGCCGGGTATGCACTTCAGTCCGTGTTTTGGAGGATATTTAAAGCGAATTGCAACATACACAACACTTGGAATGTTAAATCCCTGTCATATGCGGGTAGAATTGAGCGGATTAGAGGAGTACTTCAAGGGATACATGCCTTTTGGTTGGGAATTCTGCCCATTCCCTTAGGTGTCCAAAAACAGTTGGGTAGAATTGTAAGGAACTTTTTATGGGGCGACAAGGAGGACCATCAAAAGAAAGCATGGGTTGCATAGAAGGACATATGCATGCCCAAAAAAAGAAGGAGGCTTGGGATTATTTGATCTAATAGCATATAATAAAGCTTTGTTGTTGAAGCACTTATGGAATATTCAAAGTAAAAAAGACTCGCTATGAGTTCGTTGGATACAACACCTCTACAAATTCCAATATGGAATCTGGGCGCAGCAGGCCAAGCCAGCCTTCTCGGTTTTTATCAAGAAAATTCTGCACATAAAGGACCTTCTGCTTAATCATTTTGGCAGCATCTCTATTTCTGAACAAGAACTTCAAAGGTGGGTGGATGCAAAAAGTTCCTTTACTTCAAAGGCGTATGAAATATTTAGAAACAAAGGATATTGGACACATTGGGATTCTACCAATGCTCCCAAATACTGCTTCACCTTCTGGTTGGTGGTGCGAAACAGGCTATCCATTAGAAACAAACTACATTTTGTGATAAGTGATCTATCTTGTCCGACCTGTGGGTTGATGGTTGAGACGCATCACCACTTGATGTTTGTTTGTCCACTGATACGGCAAGTTTAGAGGAGTGTGTTAAACTGGCTGAGCATTCCGGCAAAATTCTCATCTTTGAAAGATTTGTTACGATGGACACTAAAACATGCAAGAAAGCGAAGCTTCAGGACAAAGTTCATTAAGACATCTTTTGCTTCTACCATTTATTTCTTATGGAATGCTAGGAACTTAAAAATTTTTGAGGATCAAGTAGTTAATGTTCAGGATGTGGTTCATAGAATTATTACTCATGTGTATAGGATACTACCACTTAGAGTATATTTTTGGTGATTGTATGAGCAGCATCCTGGATATACCCAGTGGAAATGTAAATATGTTGATTCTATTTTCATCATTGGTTAAATGAAATTTTTACATTTTAGACAAAAAAGGAACAAATATTTTGCGCTGTCAGTTATATAATAACCTAAATTTGAAGACATTAAAGGCTCAGTTTGGGAGTCAAGCTTGAAATCTGGTAAATCCTTTTGTTTTTAACTTTTCCTTTATACTGATGGTCGTTGGACATAATTTTATGACGCATGATTTAATACCACTAAACACAATTTGATCGTCAGACGCAATGGGAGGGCAGGTCTTGGAGCAACTGTTAAAGTTGTTGTTTTGTGACTTTTGAGTTACGGATTCGAGCCGTAGAAACAGCCTCTTGCTTCAAGTATAGAGTAAGACTGCGTACATCAGATTGGAAAAAGATTCGATCTCTTTCCGGACCATGTGCAAACGCAAGAGAATAATGTCATGGAACTTTTTTTTATATATATAATAGCCGCAATGTCATTTCCATTTCTGCATTCTTCGCAGTTATACCTTCATCATTCCATTTTCCGTTTCATAAAATTAAAAAAGAAAAAAGAGTTTAGAAGTTCGGTTTTCTTATACACATCAATATGATGAAATTCTCTATTTATAGTAGTGTGACTCAACATGTAAACATATTTTATAAAGAGATAGATATGTTATAGCAGAAAGTCTTTTCTGACCAAACCAATACTAATAGAGGATTTGAACTTTCACTCTACCAATATGCTCAACGCAAACACTTAAGAATTTTTCTTTTTAGCTATGCCCTTGCAGTCAAAGCCCCATCTCCAAAGATACAACTAGTTGGATATGTAAAGTTCAACCCTAACTCATTGATTATTTCTTTTAGTTCTTTTCCCATATGACCTAATGGGTATTGTATTCATTCTTTTTAAGGGACAGCATCTAGGTACATTGAGTCGTCCAACCTACCACATAATTATAAAGGTAGGCTTTGGAAAATTTCAAAAGTTATTGTAGTTTAATTAGAAAAACTATAAATGTTGTACTATTTACAAAAAAAATTCAAACAATTAGGACGCCATTCAGAATGACACCTTAGAACATCTAAAACGCTATTCAGAATGACACATTACATAATATCATTTTTTGACACTGAAAACCACCATACGCTAAGGCACCATTTAGAATGACGCCTTAAGGTTTGATGCGTCATTCAATAACGTATTAGGTGTCTAAGATGTCATTCCATAAAAGGCCAATATTTTGTTTCCTATCATTCACATAAAAATCAAAACATTTTATACAGACAAGGGAACTATGACGTGCTACGACCGGACAAACTAGTGAGAGCTTTTAATAGGTTATTGTCCTGTTACGTTATTATGTTATTATGTTATTTTTGTCATATTGTTATTATTGTTAGTATGTTATTGTTATACTATTATTATTGTTATTATGCTATTATTGTTTTTCACTTCAAATCGATATGCTTTTAATACATAATTATATTACGTGACTCAAAATTACAAGTATACGTACGGCATAACATGCTAGAGCTAGTGATAGTGGTAGTGGTACAAGACTGATGGAGGAGTTGGGACATCATATTTGATAAACTATAATTAAATCGTCTGTTAGTCAACGGTCAACGGTTTACTTTAAAGGCGTACATTGAGTCGTCCAACCAGGTACCTACCACATAATTATAAAGGTAGGCTTTGGAAAATTACAAAAATTATTGTAGTTTAATTAGAAAAACATTAAATGTTGTACTATTTACAAAAAAAAATTCAAACAATTAGGACGCCATTCAGAATGACACCTTAGAACATCTAAAGCGCTATTCAGAATGACATATTACACAATATCATTTTTTCACACTGAAAACCACCATACGCTAAGGCACCATTTAGAATGACGCCTTAAGGTTTGATGCGTCATTCAATAACGTATTAGGTGTCTAAGGTGTCATTCAATAAAAGGCCAACATTTTGTTTCCTATCATTCACATAAAAATCAAAAGATTTTATATTTTCTTTCACATTAGTGGGTTGAAAAACAAGAAAGCTTGACAGACAAGGGAGCTACGACGTGCTACAACCGGACAAACTAGTGAGAGCTTTTAATACGTTATTGTCCTGTTACGTTATTATGTTATTATGTTATTTTTGTCATATTGTTATTATTGTTAGTATGTTATTGTTATACTATTATTATTGTTATTATGCTATTATTGTTTTTCACTTTAAATCGATATGCTTCTAATATATAATTATATTACGTGACTCAAAATTACAAGTATACGTACGACATAACATGCTAGAGCTAGTGATAGTGGTAGTGGTACAAGACTGATGGAGGAGTTGGGACATCATATTGATGATTTGCTGACTCTTTACAGAGAGCATAAGTCACTTTACCTAAAGAGTAGTATGAGTTATAGAACCTTGGATCATTTTTGTAGAGTAGACGCGTATAAAGAGGCTTTCGACATCCCACGTAGGTGCATACCGTATTTTGAGACGGTAAAATTATGGAGAGTGATGAGTTACAGTAAGATTAGGATTGATTATGGATTGATCGTGGTGCTTACAAAGACGTGGAGATAGGAGATCCACATATTTCACCTACCTATAGGTGAAGTAACTGTAATGATACATGACATAACGATTCTGTTTGAGTTATGCATTGACGGTAATACTCTTACAAGGATAGAGCCTATGTATACTATATCAGAATGGCAAGATATTTGTACGTTATTGCTGAGATGAACCCCTAGTGCTCATGATTTCAAGAAGAATCGTATACATCGTACGAGGTTAATAAAGTGGATAAAGGCAAACCTCCTAGCAGAAGACGCACCTGCCTTGCAAGTTAAGCAGAGAGCATGAGCCTTAATGTTCCTTCAGGTCACAATATTATTTTGTGATTTTGCTAGAAATCAGGCATAATGGATAGCTGCTTTGCAGGAGTCAGGGTTACGGTAAGGTATTCTTGGGACAACGCTGCGTTTAATTGCCTATACCGTAGCCTATGCGATGCTGCTATTCTTAGTGAGAGTCATGAGGTGGCATGATCGTTACACCTTCTTCAGTACTGGATATGTGAAAGATTCCCTGCATTACGCCATGCCATTTTTACGAGAGGAGTTTTAAAACCACATGTTTCCGTTGTTACCCTGGTACTCCTCGTGTGACTTAATGGCTTAATACATATAATTTTTGAGAAGTCACCAGACACGTAGTTATTGATGTTCGTGATCAGCTAAATATATATAGATGCCCTACCCCATCAAGATAATTACGTCACTGTCAAGTGTGTGTAGAGAGATTTCGAAGTTGTGACGTGCTCCCGTGTCACTTATACCGTGGGAGATAGTTAAGTTGCATTTACCTGAGCGAGTTATGAGGCAATTTGGTTTGGCACAAGAAGCCTCCAATCGTGTTGATACAGGCATCCCGCTACCTCAGTGTGAGAGACGAATTGCATGAGTTGACTATCGAGTTTCTTTGTAATCTCTACCTTCTTATTAGCCTACCTAGCAGTGTTATAAAACAGTATTTATAAAATAGTATTATAGTGCAATACACATTTTTTCATTATCTTATTAATCCACGTCAGTATTATCGCAGAGTAATGTTCTAATCCAACCATAGTTAAATTTTGTTTCTTGTTTCTTTACAGTTCAGTAGAAATTTAAATTAAAAAAAAAGGAGCAAAATACAAGAATGAAGTTAGATCACCTATTTTGAAGGAGAGCTAGCTAAGAAAGTTGCTGGCAGCGTTTTTGGTCGACCAAAGATCCTTATAAGAGTGAAAATTTCCAGTTGTTAACGAAATTTACGCTTCTTCACTCCCCTTTTTCCCACTAAAATTTTATATACTACAAATATCACTCGATTATTTCAGTTCATACCTGCTTTTAACCGTAACCATTGCCAGTAAAATTAGTTTTCACATATATATAAATATATATACATATACATATATATTGCCCTTTTTTGGGCATATTTTTCCTTGTGGCCAGGCCAATAACGATAGCGGAGGCTCCCTATTATAGGCCAGCGGAAGAGATCAATTTCCGGCCGATCGGGGCTTGCCGGCACTGTTGCGGACTGCTTTTCCATTGGTGATTCGTTTTTCTACATAATATTCCTTGTGCATGAATTGCATGCATGAATATCTTCAAATTTTTCACTTACTTTTTGTTTTTTTGTTTCCTTTGCTTCAAATGGGATTGTGAGTATTATTTCCTTTTTCCTTTTCTGCATGTGTGATTTTAACTTTGTGATTGTAGGTGGTTTTGGAGTTAAATTCTTGCATCTCTTTCTTTCGAGATCTGTTTTCTTTCTTTGATTAACTAACAATGGATAGTTGCATGGATTTGTTGCATCCATAGGAGATGATATCAATGACAGTAAGGAAATTCATTACTTTTTTCTTAATACAGCAATCATATCCAGTATATCTCAACGACATCAAAATCTATCGCTGGGTATGAGAAGGATGAGAGAAATAGAAGCAATACTTGTATCTCAAGGGATAGAGAGAACCCGGCTCTATAATAATGTGAATCTTTTCTAACTTTTTGAGCTAGTTTCATACTAATAGGACCCTTAGTCTTGAATTAAGCCTGAAAATGTTACAGAATGCACTTGTATGAAAACTGGATCTAAAAGACAATTTGCTCCATGTTTGAAAATGTTACCCTATTAATCACATAAATCAACTACTTATTAAAATCCCAAATCAAAGGATTTGATAGAAATTATAATTAAGCATGAAGTAGGCTACAAGAAGATTTTTTGTGTATTGTAATCTTGAAACATGACATGAATGCTTTCTTGCATATCTTATCTTGTGGTCATTTTCATATTGATGGCAGCTTGATCAAAGAATGGAAAACCTCAACAGCACCTCAGATTTGAAGACATCAGCAGAAAATGGCATATACACACCACTCCCTAGCCATTTCCCTTTCCAAGTCCCCCAATCTTACACTAATTTCCCCACAATAGGACCTAAAGAAACCGCGAAATCCGCAGAAGGGTTCGGTCTCCATCAACGCTGTCCTTCTGAGAGCTTTCTCTTTGATGGGCAACAACCATCTTGGCTTGATGATCTGTTGAATGAGCCAGAGACAGAGGCACCACAAGTGCACAAGGGTCATAGGCGATCCGCAAGTGATAGTTTTACTTATGTAGAATCAGCATCCAAAGCATTTGATATAAAAGATGGATCCCTCTATAACAATGTAGCTTACAAGGCCTCAACCATTGGTCAAGGCAGTATGAAGGTTGAGAACAAGCCGTCTTCATTGGAGGAGAGGGCTGTTAATAAGGTAAGCATCATACTTAAATGGTTGAATAGTTATCATACACACGACAGCAAAAGTTATCGCTAAAGTATGTGAAGGGTTAGAATCAGGCAAACAATACCTCCATCCCAAAGAATAGAGAGTTTGATTACAAGTAGACCCCTGGCCCGGCCATACAGAATAGTCATCATACACGGTTGAATAGTCATCATGTTAGTTCATATTGGTTCAGTTAGTAAGGCTCCTCCACTTCATCTGTAAGGTTTAGGTTTGCATCCCTTTTGGTAAGGCGAATTATAGTCCAATTTAAGTTCTTGCTGAGGCTACTGGTATTTTTTGACTCTGGACTGGCAAAGCCCTTCAACTCAAACTTTTAAGAACACATGAAGTTTAGTTCATAAAATGGGAAGTACATGATACACGTTACATCTACATCACAACAACAACAATATTACCCATTACCTTAGAGGCTCCCGCCTATGGCGGGGCATGGGAGGTCGAATATATGCAATTATTCCCATGTGTTAGAAACACACGGAGAGAGGTTGTTCCCGATGATCCATAACGAAAATTGCTTCAAACTGTGCCGATCAACTGTTACTTCATAATATAAGAAGCGCAGCTAATTTAGTGAGTCATTTTGCTTTATTCCACTATATTCCAAAGTCAAAAAAGAGTGTGTACTTGACTCTGTTGCAAATGGAAACAATGATACACGTTACATCTGTTTCCAAAAAATGATGAGAATTTTGCATTTGATAGGGCTTGAATCTAGGAAGTTCTAGGTCAGTTGAAGGGAAAGACAAAGAGGAATCTGGTTCACAAAATCAAGAAGGATCATCCTCACAAGCTAAGCCAGCTTCTTCAAAAACAGAAGCAAAGAAGGCCAAACAGTAAGCATTCTGCTTTTGCTTTGTGTACTTTCTAATCTCTACATGATTCTCCTTGGAAATATATCCTCATTTTTACATATATACTATTGTATACTGAAATATTAAAAGTAAATTTGTATAACTGATGAGAATTGTAACGCAGGCAGTCGGCTCACAGGTCAAGAGTTAGGAAACTTCAGTACATAGCTCAGCTTGAGAAAGCTGTCCAGCTCTTGCAAGTAATGCCTGCATACTAAAACTACATGCACATCATTTTGATTTTCATTTTTTGAAAACTTTCGACTAGTTAAATATCAAATACGTGAAGTATTTTCTGATTTTTGTGACATATTAGGCAGAGGGAACTGAGATTGCTGCAGAACTCGAATTCGTGGACCAGCAGAATCTGATTTTGAGCATGAAAAACAGATCCCTGAAGCAGCGTATTGATAATTTTTCTCAGGAACAACTCATTAAGCAAAGTAAGCATTCTGGCTTCTTGATTATGTTACCGAGAGACCTCTGATTGTCCTACTTAAGATTAATTGTAATCTTACAGAGTTGAAATCCTAGGTTTGAACCTTAAAATTACATTGAACTTATGACTTTTCACAAAGTCTAAGAAAACCAAATGTATATATGATAACCTGTTCAATAGCAAAAAAACAAAATCAGGTGTTCCACACTTGCCTATCCTATCTAGATGATCTGTTAATGTTTCATAGCATGATTATTTGAGGTTTGAACTTTCAACCCTTTTGCATTCTAGTGAAAATTTGTATGTTTTTCTTCATTTTCTTTACAGTGGAGCATGAAATGTTAGAGAAAGAACTTGGGAGACTGCAAGCAGTATATCAGATGCAGAGGCAGCAACAAATGCAAATGCAGCACCAACAAATGAACCCCAAAAATCGTCGTAACAAAAACAAGGAAGCCGATTCCATCCGAGGGCCAATGAATGGTTTGGTCCGTCCATAATGAATAAGAAAAAAAGAAGGAAGAGCATTGCAGCTTGAGTCTCTAAGTCAAGCTTATCAGCTTTTCAGCTCGATTTACATCATGCAGATTGAATTCCATCTAGTGTCAGATATCAAGTATGGCTAAGATTTGCATTTGCATGCTAAGCGTGCCACAAGGGAGTTTGCGGTTTTGGTCATAGGAATTGTTGTCATAACTTAATCTAGGAAAACACTAATGTCACAGTTTTATATTTCTTTGTCCTTTTTTCTGTTTTTTCTGAAAGGAAGGGGAAATAGTTTAAGAGACAACCAGTGCATTATTTTATCAAGTACGGGCTAAGCTCAGATACCAGTTGTCACGTCTTGTATGTTCATTAGTTTCATCCCTTTGTAATAGAATGCAAGAAGGGGTCTGGGAGGCAATTGGATGGAGTTGTCACAAGTCATATTGTGATATTCAGGTTAATTCCAGTGTATTTTCCATGGTACTACTAATTTGTTGTGTATTTAAACTCTTTTTTCTTACTTTGCTCATAATATTAGGTTTTTATATTCCACGTACCTTGAATAACGGGACTTCAAGCTCAAACACGAGGTTTCACTATGTAAGAAACACTAGATTTGATGTTATAAACAAAATAGTGAATTTATGTCATGTCTTTTCGTAAGTATAGAAATATTGTCGAACCATTAAGTATTTCGAATTCGTGTCGAGTCTATTACGAGATCTTTTGAGATGACACAATAATTTCCATTGTTTATTAATGTGATTATGTCCATAAATAATAGATTTGTGTATATCCTCATTAATAGACACTAATCATGGTTTAGTAGATAATTTAGCATCACATGTCCCTTATAAAAAAATGTAATCAATATAAATAACATGCGAACCAATGAAGGCAGACTTTCGATTGCTACTTGGATTGAGTATTTTTCCCAGAAACTCGCGTGAGTGTTTTACTTCTGTTAGTCTCTAAGGGACAATTGCCCCACTTCTACTAGTTTGTAACTGCTGGTCATCTGATTTACCTCATTTACAAAGTTTTATGAGGCGGACAGTGGATACTTAGTGCGAAGAATTTCGCCTTTTGTTGCAAAGACTTTCAATTGCTAAATCAATCTTGACCGAGTAGATTGGTTTAGGCGTGTTGGTAGATGAGAACAAAACAAGGAAACCTGTGGCATATCAGATGGCAATTGACTCAGTTGGCAGCATCAGTCTTCATGACTATATCAACCTATCATCTCTCTTTCTTGTTTGGTGCTACAAATTAAATGTTATGACTGTCCATACACATTTGCATTTATTGGGATGCACATTTTATACCTACTTCTTCAACCTGGATATATTATTTATTGTACACAGAGGTCAATTTGGTTAATATGATTTAGTTTTCCCATCCAGTGGAACTTGTGACAAAT
This sequence comes from Eustoma russellianum, assembly GCA_036186865.1. Taxonomy (NCBI): domain Eukaryota; kingdom Viridiplantae; phylum Streptophyta; class Magnoliopsida; order Gentianales; family Gentianaceae; genus Eustoma; species Eustoma russellianum. The sequence goes on along the minus strand of AP025063.1, from coordinate 33,299,688 downwards.
TTTCTTCTCTTTTTATCTTCTTGTTGTACTCTTTCTTTTAGACATCATTGCTTAGATGTAATGTTGAGAACAATATCTAGAGAAAAACGAACTTGTATGGAAGGTGATTTCAATGGCAACATTAGAAAGGATACCGATAATTTTTAATCGGTACATGACGGGTTTGGTTATGGAGATATAAACGAGCAGGATATGAATCTGTTAGACCTTGCGGTGGTCCACGACCTAGGTATCATAAACTCGTTCTTCAACAAAAGAAAAAGAATCACATTTGATCACTTTTAGTACAGAGGACGTAACACGCAGATTGACTATTTTTTGATGAGGCGTGAAGACCGACGGTTGTAGAGGGACTGCAAGGTTATACTAAAGGAGACAGCAGTGACGCAACACCGCTTACTTAACCAACTAATGTGATTACTTTAGGTTACATTACTTAACCAACTAATGCTAAAATAGTAATAGTAAATAAAATAATTTTTTTCATTAAATTATACTGAAGTCGGATAAAGACAATATTTTTTTAGAGCGGATAAAATATAAAATTCGATATATGACTTCAGACTAGGTATCATTAGCAGATAATCTAGCCTCTTGATATCGTATATTTGGGAAGAGAAAAAAAAAAAAAACCTGTTACCATGACGAATTAAGTAAGCTATATCTGTACCTCCAAACTATACTTCTACAAGTGTATTGTAACATAGCTGAGTCGTTTCTAGAGTTGTCCACTACCTACATCATTTAATAAATTGGAGAATATCTAACTCTTAAATACTTTCATTCAATTATATTTCATAATGCCAAATAAGAATTTTCTTTAGGATCAACTGTAATAACTCCATCTAGAGGCTCAATACATACCACCAACAACAATCATATCCAGTGCTACGGTCTGAGGAGGATGAGAAGTAGTCAAACAATACTTCAATCCCAAAGAATAGAGAGTTTGTTTCTAATGAGACCCTCCGGCTTTATATGTACCTGCATAGGTAGCTCAATAATAGGAACATGTACTAATGACGGGATTTTATTAAACATAAATAGAAAGCTTCTGATATTAAAATACTCAGAACAGTGGATATGCACAAATAGTTGAAAGATAAAGAGCAAAACAAAAAAGTGCAAAATTAACATAATGTGTATAGACTATTTAATCCTCCAAGTACGCTCTAAAATCCCCTGTAGAGACTATCTAATCTCCTTAACCTTAATCCTCCGTAGAGGTCCAATGCATGAAAACCATAAATAGATATACGATAAACACTAGATCTCAAACACCATCACTTAATTTTAGAAATAAATATATAGCACTTCAACATCACCTCTGAAATTACAAGCAGTTCTCTTGTGTATCCGAAAGCTTACTGTAGTTATCCATTCTGTCCAACAAAATAACATATATGATATTATCAACCTACATAATAATCGACTTATGTACACAACAACCAAAAAGAACGGCTAGCTTATACAACAATTAGCTAAATATATACGATAAACAACGAACTTAGGGAAATTATTCTTACAACTGCACTCGGGCGTATAAATAAGATTTGAATATAATGGTAAAGATTATTGTATTTTTAGCATCAACTAAGGTTTAGTAACATAAAAGTCCTCGTGTTTCATCATTCTAAAATAAAACACCGTCTAACTACGCATAGACCACTTTTTATTGCTAAAAACAAATCGTAAGATGTGCTACGTTTTCATGTGGTCAAAAATCCAAAACATACCACAAATTAGACGTTAAAATACACAATCTACTTGGTCATCTAAATTTTTTAAAAAAGAAACAAAGTTATTTAAGAAACCTAACACGTTCTGAACGACCAATTTTAAAGGCTTGTGTTAGCTATTTACCATGAATTTTCAGTATAATGTGTTTCAAAGGGCTATCACAACAACAATCATACCAAGTATATACCAAAAAAAACAAAAGCTATTGCTAGGGTCTGGAAAAAGTAAGAGGTAGTCAAACAATATCTTCATCACAACGATAGAGAGTTTGCTTCTAGTAAAAACCCCCGGTTCTATATGTACATGCATAGATAGTACGACAATAAGAATATGTACTAGTGAATAGATTTTATTAAATATCAAAGTCTCAATTATATCCCCTCTCCATGCATACATAGTTAACTCTATATATTCATTTTAAAGGACATTATAAGTTTTAAAGAACTACATGAATACCGGTGGTATGGGAGAGAAAGACCAAAAGTTGTGGAAGTGAAGAAGTAGAGCCCACAAAAACAAAAAAGGAGAGGGCCAACTCATCTTAAATGTAAAAAAACCTACCTACCAAATCCAACCTCATCTCCCTAACAACTCCCTCTTTCTCACCAACTTGGTCAAATTATATCCCCCCCTCCTTTTCTCCCTCTCTCATCTTTACATCTTACATCTTATCTCTCACCCAAATTATTGGCTCTAATTTTCTTTTATATCTCTCCACACCTCATTTCTCTCTTTCTCTCTCTTTCATCCCACCCCCCACACCCACCCCTACACCTACACCCCCCTTCCTCCCTACTTCATCAACAATATATATATCCTCTTCTTTCATTCAAGTTAACCCATCATTCATCCCCACCCCACAAACCAAATTTTGTTACAAGAGACAAAAGAGCTACCAAGTATCCAAATTTTTTGCTCATTTTGTAGCGTTAGGAAAAAGTTCTTGCTAGTTTAAGTAGAACAAGAAGTCAAGAACTTCCATTCGTCACCTGAGGAAAAAGGAAACAAAAAAGGACTTTGAAGGGCTAGAGCTATACGTATATATAGATATAGATATATCTAAGTAAATATATCTATATACATATATATACATTTATAATCATGGGGAGGTCACCTTGTTGTGAAAAAGCTCATACAAATAAAGGGGCTTGGACTAAAGAGGAAGATCAACGTCTCATAAATTATATTCGTGTTCATGGTGAAGGATGCTGGAGATCTCTCCCCAAACAAGCAGGTGGGAAATTTTATTTGCATGGATTCTTTTTTTTTTCTTTTTGTGTTTCTTGAAAATGAAAAGGAAAAAAAAAAAGTAGATGTGATTATGTGTGTTTAATTTTGTGATGTTGTTGCAGGATTGATGAGATGTGGGAAAAGTTGTAGGCTAAGATGGATAAATTATTTGAGGCCTGATCTTAAGAGAGGGAATTTTTCTGAAGAAGAAGATGAGATTATCATCAAGCTCCATAGTCTTCTTGGAAACAAGTACTTTCTTCTACCTTCTCTTATTTTCCTTTTCTTTGGGAGGGGGTGGTGAATTGGGGGTAGGGGGTAGGGGTGTAGTTGTTTCATGGTTAAGGTTTATGACCGAAACGATTGCACCCATCAGTCTATTCGATGGCGCGATGAGATGAAAGTCAGATGTCCAAGTTCTGCTATGACAAAGTTTGGAATGCTCAGACAGTCACAGAGTCTACTACAAGAAATGAAATTCCAATACTCTAAGCTTGCCTAAAATAGAATCAAAAATCTTGTTTTAAACAATAATCAATATAAAAAACTGCACGTACCATATAGAGGACAAAGTTATATATATATATATATATATATATATATATATATATATATATATATATATATGGAAGTGTTAATCTCACATATCAATGAAAATTGCGTCAAGTCGTGTCGATCAACTGATACTTCACAATATAAAAAGAACAACTAATTTAGCGAGTCATTTTGCTTTATTCTATCATATTCCAAAGTCAAAGAAGAGTGTGGCATTGACTCAATATATCTAATCATGCATATTTAGTCTGTATTAATCAAAGACTTTGGAAGCAAAACTTACACTGTACTTCCTCTGAGTAATTATTTCAATTTAATAGTAAACACATCAATATAATATTAGAGTAGGGGATTTTAATTGGGTTTAGTAATAAAAAATCATTCGATCACTGTTTCGAACTAATGGACATTTATCTTCTATTTGTTTATAAGCTTACTTGATCAAAGGCCAAACTAACAAGATTACGAATACTTAGTTATTCAATATCATAAAATTAATTCACGAAGAAGATATCCATATTTATAATTTTTCTAATTTATTTCTCTGCAACGGTTATTCTAAAAATTAGGAGTTAGTTTAAATTATGCCAACACGGTGAAGACAAACCGGGGGGGGGGGGGGGGGGATTGAGATTAGGAATTGTATTTTGGACCAGAATAATTGGGTTATAAATAATTGGGATCACATGGGAAATGCGATGATGTTCTAGAAACAAAAATTTATCTTTCAGCACCTTGTCCTTTAAGCAAGTGGCGACGGTTCGATTCCCCCTGATGCAAGAATCGCTCCCTCGCTTCTGTGCGCATAGAAGGTGCCAGCTGGCCAGCCCTTTACCACTTCGTGTGCTGACCCGAGGGCGAGGGGGATTTAGTCTAGCTATTGCCAGGATACCTCCTAAGGGACAACCCTTTTAAAAAAAAAATTTATCTTCTCCATTTAAATATTTCTTAAAACTTGTGTTTACACGAAAGTGGGCCACATATACACACAAAACATTAAGAGTATATGTGATGGTACCTCGTAACCTATGTAATTTTTTTTTGTTGAAGTAGCCAGTGTGTGACAATATTTTAAACACCCGCCATCACGTCATAACGTGATTTGACATACACATGCGTCTTTGAACCCGTCTTTAATCACAAATCATAACCACATGATTTGACATACGAACGCGTCTTAGAACCGGTCTTCAACCACAACCCACAAGTCAGGCTTAAACATCTGGACTCGAGTGAGAAAAAACAATCGATATCTAACCATAGATCAGACGAGGTGTGAGTTTACATGAAATAAACTGGTTCTGATACCATGTTGAAATTTGAGCTTACCCATGCAATAAGGTCTATGTTTACTCAAAACTTTAAATTCATGGATATTATTACATTATCCTCGTATAACCATCAATATTCTCCAACTTATCTTTAGCCTGAAATTATGGCAAGCATTTATCGAAGCCAGGAACTGATTTGCTTAGGGAACCCACAAAGGGAAAAATCGTAGTATAAAGTCATATTGAACCAATATACGTGTAATGGTAAAAATATATATTTAATTTAGCAGGATGAATTTTTCTTTTATATTAGATTTTTTCGTTGTGAGGTAAAAATATATATTATATAAGGTAAAACTATCACGGGTATCAACTACTACAGCATATCCCACAATATTAAAAGCTATTATTAGGGTCTGGAGAAGGTGAGAGACCAACAATACCTCCATCCGAAAAGATAGAGAGGCGAAGGTCTGTAGAGATGAGAGGCAGACAAACAATACCTTCATCCGAAAGTATAGAGAGTTCGGTTCCAGCGAGATCTCCGGCTCTTTATATATTTGCATAAATACATAATGAACGAAAAATAATGAAATACAAAAAAAACAAAAAGACCAAAATTTATTAATTTACGTTGATATCAAATACTATGTTGATATTCATTATGTAATTGCCTTAGGTTGAAAATTAATTTGTTTATTGAACCGACTGTTGCTTGTTTGCAGATGGTCATTAATAGCAGGAAGACTGGCCGGAAGAACAGATAACGAGATCAAAAATTATTGGAACACACACATAAAACGCAAGCTCATCAGCCGTGGGATCGACCCGCAAACTCACTGTCCATTTAACGCCGCCACGGACACGGCGGCCGCGGCCTCACCGGAAAAACCAACTGCTAAGGACATCCTTCCCACCATTTGCCTAGACTTCAGAAGTGTTTCAAATGATGGGCAAAAGTCCAAAATGCTTAAAGATCCCTTGGTGAAAGACACTAATGGCATTACTGAGGAGACTTGTGCACCTCAAAATTATCAAGAAAGTGATCACAAGTCTGAAATAGTTAATCTTGAGTTATCTATAGGGCTTCCTACTCAGCCCTGTTCTGCCTCCTCCTTGCGTTCCGAGTCAAAACTTTCTTACGGCTTTTGGAACGCGGTGCCGCCACTGGTGGCTAGGCCCTCATACGCCACCAATGCGGCGGTCAAGGAGGAGGCTTTGTCCTTGTCCTTGCCGTGGCAATTAGGACTTCATAGTCTATCTACAATGCCTTAGTTGTCAAATGAAAATCATGTTGTTTCTTGCTCATTTTTGACAGAAATCATTGTCTATGCTTATTTTTATTTTTATTTTTTTAGTTTAACTAGTAAAGTTAATGAATTTGATTTGAATTTCAAAACAACAACAACACATGCGCAATATATTCTAACGACAGCAAAAGTTATTGGAAATTATGAAAGCCGGCAAACAATACTTTCATCCCAAATTTCGTCACTAATAATCCACCATTAGTTATTCTCATAAGCAATAGGTAACCACTATTATAAAACTCCAAAGAAATTAACAAGCAGTGAATAATAATAAGTCTCCACTTAGAAATAAGATAACCTATCATATATCTAACATTAAATAAGTGTTATAACATAGTGAATTATAATAAGTATCGACCTAGAAATAAGATAAACCTATTATATATCTAACCTTAAATAAATGTTATAACATTTCAAATATAATTACTAGCCTATTCAATAGTTAGTCAATCAATAAAAGAATGGACATTTTTTAATTTAGCATAGAAGATATGCAACAACTCCAATTTAATCTTCCACTTTCAGACTAATTTAACAAATTTTCCTAGTTTCCTCAAGTCTTATTATAAGACTAGGTTCTCAACCATTATAAATAGTTGATACCAAATCAGTATACTATAAAATGCTAAAGAGTTCGATTCCATTGTCACGCAGTGTGGATGTGGATGTTTCACTGTTGACATCTTGTGTGGGCCACTGCGTAATTCCTCATCCAACCTAAAAGACTATTGGGATCCTAAGTTGCATTCTCCACAATGCTCCTTCGAGCTGAGACAGTAGGGGCACTCAGAATCATGGTATGACCTTTTGCTTCAAGAATATTACAGTCAGGGTATGACGTTTTTGCTACCAGAATACTATATATGCTTAGACGATCCATATCACATAGCCTTATCTTTTCTAGCTGATAAAATCATGTGCAGTGTCACATCAATTAAATAGTGCTATAATGGTTGTTGCGTTAAGAAACCTAATACCAAACTTCTCCAAATGTGACGCCTAAAATTATATGTGGCTGAAATCACTGACTTTTTATTAATTATTTTAGCCAGTTTATGATAAATTACGTGTACGAAGAGCGTATGGATAATGTTATTTTAGTGAGCAGTTATTAACTAACAAAAACATGACTTATTTCATAGGAAACCTGATTGGACCACTGATTTATTAAATTATTTTCTTCGATCGAGTTACTGGAGTTGGAAAATTATGTGATTTCTTACGTACTACATCTCAGATTCATCAATGAGAATGTAACACATACTGGCAAACAATATAATAAAATAAAAAGTGATTTTCACGCTCTGAGGTCTTCATGTTTGTACTATTTTGACATTAATGATAAAAAATAAATTAAAAGAGAAGCATATGCGTGATCATCAAAAACATTACCTTTACTTCTCTAGATTTTGGCAAAATACAAATGACTCCTCTGTTTTTTTTCCTATGCTTATCTCTCTGTTTTCAGACTAAATGAAATAGATATCAACAGGTGTTTGGTTGGGGTTTCTTCATTGAAGGTATGAGTTTGGAGGATCTCCAAACCTATACGCGTTGTTTGGTTGTTAAAAATGGAGGTATGAATTTTGGATTGATATGTGAGTATTTGGTAATAGATATAGTTTTTTGATATACTAGTCATCTTGTCTTTCAATATTGGGAGAATGAAAGATATAAGCTTGATCACTCTCAACCCACTCCCGCTACCTCCAACCACCCCTCAATGGTCAAAGGCCCCTGCCGGTCAACGCCTCTGGCCATCATCCCTCCGCCGCTGGTCATCAACCACCGCCCGTTGTCCGGTCAAATTTTTTCAGTTAATTTTCCTGCGACCCACCTTCGACACACATTTCAATTCCGATACGTTCCAAACACCATCAATGTGAATCATACTCATTCTACTTCAACACCAAACAACTATGACTTTTACGTCCAAGCCCATATACGTTCAAACTCATACATTGGCATACGCATTCCGATTTTGATTCTGATACCCAAGTGCGAACTTAACGTCCCTAAATGAACACCGTATCCTTTTGGTAATCATCTCTAATACCTCTTCGTATAAAAGTGGTCAAAAGGTAACACACCGTTAACTTAGGCTAAAAATTATATTTATTTTTTAGTCCTAAAACATATAGGAGTTAAAGGTCAAAAGAAATACTAAAGAGATCCCGGATGTATTTCACTAAAATATGAAATGTCAAAAAAGTAATTATCCACAACAACGACACTTAATAATTTTTACATTATGTGAAGTCGTCTATATAGATTAAGTATTTTCCTTGTGTTTTATTTATTTTACTTATTGTTGTTCTTCTTTAAGTTGTAGCCCAAAACCTATCCTCTTTGTGCGTCACCTAATACATAATTCATAATATGTGCTTTTAGAATACGCATCTTGAAATTATATATCATCTCAACTGTCATTCATGCCTAAGTACCTAAAAATCTTGCTTAAATCTTATATCATCTATATGACACCAGTTATAAGCATCAACGCTCATCCATTATCATATAAGCCATATACTTCCTTATTGTCTCTCTCTACGTCTTCTTTGGTCTTCCGCTCTCACGTTTAGCATGTACCTTATTCATTGTACCGCACCACCTAAATGGTGCATTTGCAGGACGCTTTTGCATTAAACTTAGACCCCTTCATCTTTTCATCTGTAGGAGTCACCTCAACATTTTTCTTTATATGTTCATTTCTTATTTTCATCTTTCATTGTATGTCCACACATACATCCTAACATTCTATCATTTTTCTTTATATGTTCATTTCTTATTTTCATCTTTCAACTCTGTAAAATAATACGGGTTTTACTGTTGACATGTAAAACTTCCTATTAAGCTCTAAATGTACTTTCCTATACAAAGAAGACCTGATACACTTCTTCACTTTAACCACCATGCATGTACAATGTGATTCACATCCTTGTCAATTCCTCTATTTTTCTGTAGCATAGATCTTAAATGCCTAAAACTCTCACTTAGGCAAATCTCTTGGTCTCTCTTTTTTTACACAAAGTTCCAAGGTTATTCTTTTGTTTCTAAAATTAAATTTCATATGCTCTCTCTTCTTTCAACTCAATTTGAAGTCTTTTTTCCTGTAGTGTCCCTCGTTAACATTTCAGCTTGGCATTGACTCCTTTGCTAGTCTTATCCACAAACACAATATCATCTGCAAATAACATGTTCCACAGAACTCTATTTTAAATATATCGAGTGTTCTCATCTATAACTAAAAATAAAGAAGTATGGACTTAATGCAGCTCCTTGGTGTAAACGTGCTATAATAGAGAACTATGAGCTTAGTCCTCTTAGAGTCCTTACGCTTGTCATCGTGTTCTCATACATACCTTTGATAATTTTTATATATTGCTACGCTAACACCTTTTTTTTCAAACACTCTCCACAGGATCTCTTGTGGAACTTCATCATATGTCTTCGCTTGCTATGTGTTACATTTCTATCCTCTTCAGAGTTATATAACTCGCTCAATACGAGTTCATCTCCAGTTGATTCATTAAAAAGTTTTTCGAAGTATATTCTCCATCTAACTTTTTGGCATTTCCTCTACTAAAATCCTGATATCTACATCTTTAATGCCTGTAGCTTGAGTCAAATCTCATGTTTTACTTTCTCTCTCTCTAGAAATTTATACACATCTTTTTCACCTTCTTTTGTATCTAACTGTTTATAAAAATCTCCAAACGCCTTTGAGTTAGCTTCAATTACAGCTTGTTTATCTTCTTTATTAGAAAGATGCAAAGTTGAAGTATCTTGTAACTAGTTTTCTTGGTTTTTTACTCTATCTTGCACATCTTCTTTTCACCACAAAGATTCTTTATTTGCAGGTGATTGACTCTTTTTTTAGTATCCACCACAGTTTCAATCTTATTTCCTTTTTTTGCATGTGGTAAAATGAAAATGAAAATAAAACGGTTTTATTGGTTTTGGAATATAATGAATTAAAGTAAAATGACTCATTAAATTGGCTCCGCTTCTTATATTGTGAAGTAGCAGCTGATCGACTTAGATTGACGAATTCATTATGTTTCATCGCGAAACAACTTCTGTGTGTTTCTAACACATGGGTTTGGTTTTGTACATCTGACTCCTCTATACATTATTATAGGTGGGAGCTTATAAGATAATGGGGTAATGTTGTTGTTATTGTTTTTGTTTGGAGTGAACATTTTCTATGAAACAAATGTGAAGGTATCAAACGCTTGTGTCAGTTCCATGAAGAATGCCGGGTCTTCCTCTACCTAAATATATCCAAGTTAACAAACAAATGCTACCATGTTATAATTTTGTCAGATTAAGCTGTTAATTTGAGTAATAATTTTTCATTTGATTTTACTAAATTTGAAAAAAAGGAAACACTTATGACGAATATTTGGTGATCTTGGTCCCTTGCACATGTACAAAGAATAAAAAGCATGTGACGTGTTTGGAGGTTAGGTAACCTAAGACGATCTAAGGCATTTTTTTTATTAAAAAAAAAAAGAAGTGGAATAACAAAAAGAACATGTAATAAAGAACTAAAAACATTCGGTGACTACCTAAAGTAGCTGATGGTGTATGTGGATTATTCTATAGATGAACAAATATTACAAAATATTCTACGTTTCTGATCATAGTAAGATTGGACTGGAAATCCTAATGATAGAAGATTTACGTGTGGGTATTTTGCACTATTAGGGGAAAATCTATCATTTGGAAAAGTAAAAAACGGAATATAATAGCATTGACGAACGCTGAACCAGAGCTTAGGAGAATGACTAAAGGAATCATTGAAGTCTTGTGGTTGAGAAAGTTGCTGCGGGAGTTGGTTTTTCCTTAAGGGTGTCCGGCTTAACTAAGGTATGACAACAAAGCTGTAATAAGTATCTCTAAGAACTCAGTGTAACACGATCGTACTAAGCACGTTGAGATATATAGACACTTATATTGTCATACTTGGTATTTTAACATAGGCGGGAGACTATGTTAAATTGGCTGAGCTTCTTATATTGTCAAGTAGCAGTTGATCGATACAGCTTGACGCAATTTTCATTATGAGTCATCGAGAAACAACCTCTGTGTGTTTCTAACACATAAGTATGGTCGCGTACATCCGATCCTCCCATACCTCGACATAATCGGGAGCCTCTAAGGTAATAAGATAATATTGTTGTTATATGATTAACACTATATGAAAAAAAAATCAACAATGACAATATTTTTTAGCCCAGTAGTTGAAATGAAAAATGAACATAAGAATTTGAATTTCCGTTATTGGTTGGTCTTGAATTCTATCACATGAAAAGACAAGAAAAAACATGTGACATGTTTGGAGGTTAGGTGACCTAAGAGGATCTAACTACTCAAAAAAAGAGTGGCACTACCAGAAGAACATGTACAAAAAAAAAAAAAAAAAAAAAAAAAACTAAAACCATAAGTTGACTATATAAAGTAGCTGATTCTGTATTGGTTGTCTTACAGTTGTACGTATAACTACTAAATAATCTATATATATTTGACCCAACAAAGAAAACAGGATATTCAATTCAACTCTAATTACTTTTGGATTGTAAAATACAAAAGAGATAACAAAATTCCGAGATTAGGTACATAAGTCAGGTTGCCGTCGTTACTTTGTAGGCCACTTTTACTAAAATTTAATACTATGATCTTGTATTAAAAATATTAAAAAGACGTTTTTAGTGCATTAGGGTCTCGCGTTTGTGTATAATCTAGAGAAAGCAGGACTATTTCGGGATCTGATGTATGTAACTTATTCTATACTTTATGCAAGAGGGTGTTTCCGCAACTCGAAACCATGTCCTCAATGTCACAATAACCTTTATATTTGCCCAATTCGAATTTCATACCAAAATTAAAGTTTCTCATACGAAAAGCATATTTTTCTTCAATTAAAGCTGCTTTTGACTACTCGCTTCAGTATATTATCTGTTCTGATCTCATGATGCATACACTACCATCAATTGGAGAAATTTTTTTATACGAAACGTATAAAATTGCATCCTGATAAAGTGATATAATTTGTCGATAATAAGGGGAAGAAAATACATAAAAGCATTGCATAAGCTCTAGTATGACACCATTATAAACTTTTTATGATGCCAAATTTATAGTGTGGCGTATTATGTGAATTTAATTTTTTTTAAGTTACATTATACCACATCATTATGTTCATGTCCAAAACCTTTCTTCTACTGGTGATAATATCACATAAAATGTTAAGATAGTAACACAGATTTACTTGGAGCAAAAAGACATTCTCTAGTTCTGTAGACCCCCACCGCCTTAACCTCAAGAAGGATTATGGAGTGTGAGAAACGTGACCCTAAACAATAGAAGGAAAGAAATCAATTCAGTTGTAACATAATCAATCAATATAAATGATTGATTAATTAGTTTCCTTTTAGCAATATTTGTGAGTATTATAAATTGTATCTTCAGTCTAGTAAACGAATCAATGAAAACAAAAGTTATTCAATATTGTTCTTCTTGTTTAGCAAACATGGTATCCGAGCGATCGTTCCATCCTTGGGACAGCATGATTACCAAGCTCATCACTTACCTGCGAACAACCCAAAAATAGCGATGGTCGACGCCTCCTCAACCTCCGGAGTTTCCCACACAGAGGGAGCAACGAACAACCATCCTCAGACCTTTAGCCTTGCTCAAGTGATGGAAATTCTCCAGAACTTGGCACCAAACAAAACCCAAACAGAGAGTCATTCCAGTCAGCCAATCGTCCTAACAGACAAGCTGACAGATCGCAACTATGCAACATGGGCACGAAAGATGAGCCTAGCCTTGGATGGAAGGGGACGGCTCAATCACATCACAACTGCCCCTCCATCTAGAGAAGATCCAGAATACCCTAAGTGGCGTCAAAATGACTCCACGGTACTTACCTGGATTCTAAAAAATATTGATGGAGAGATTGTTAATCAGTACATTGACTACCCCACTACAAGAGAATTGTGGAGAGGAAATAAGGCCACATATAGCAGCGGGAAAGATCATTCCCTTTAGATTTTCGATCTCACAGTCAAGGCTAATAGCCTCAAGCAGGGCAATCTGCCCTTAGAGAAAGTATACGACCAACTGCAGGCCATCTGAAAGGAAATCGACAGAGAAGCCCCAACCCGATAAGTTGCCCTGAAGACATGACTAGGTACAATCAAATGCAACAAACTACCAGGTTATATCAATTGCTTCAAGCCATAAATGACGACTATGACCAAGATAAACGGGATCTTCTCAAAAGAGATCCCTTACCGACAGTAGAGGAGGCTTATGGCGCAATACGTAGAGAAATATCTAGGAGGATGATTATGCGGATAGAGGGGGGCCATTACAGGGAGATCTTCCCTCGGGAGAAGGAGGACTAGGCAGTGGCCTAGTTGCAGAAACGAAAACACCAGCGAAAAAGGAGCGGTCAGAGTCACAGGTGAGCTCTTCATCCCGCAAAAAGGATGACAAATCCAACCTCAGATGTACTCACTGCGGAGGAACTCGACACACTGCCTCCAGATGCTTTAAAATCATTGGGTATTCAGAGTAGTGGCCGGACACAAGAAAAAGGGGATGGAGAGGAGGTGCTACCAGTGGAGCAGCGGGCAATCCAAGGACTGCCATCGCCACTACGGGCAACACAGAGGACACCACCGTCGGAGGCTTCTCCGGACTTATGGAAGGGGAAATTGCAGGGAGCATTGAAGGAGATGGAGGGGGAGAAGAGAATTTCTGACGCCAGGTGAAAGGGGAAAAGATCTTTTCCCCTTTTCTAAACCTACTACCCTTTTTAATTCATGTTTTGACCCCTGTGCCCCCCCTTTATTTTCTGCTAGTCCTCAGCTTTATAAAAAAAGGCCACACGAGTCCTCAGCTCCTATATCAATCACATTTTAACCATTATAATTCCACCAAATTACAAAACGACCCCTCTAACTTCAACAACACCATAAATCACCCCAAAACTTATTTGACTCATAAAACCAACCCCGCTAAAACCCCTCGGTATTCGATTGCGGAGCCACCGACACTATGTCTCCTAATATTTCAGACTTTTCCACCATTAATACACCAACTAAGCCCTTTATCCAAACAGCCAATGGAGGCTTATCACCAGTAAAAGGCACAGGCACTATAAAGCTATCACCAACCGTTCAACTCCGAAATTGCCTCTATGTTCTATCTCTGTCTCATAAATTATTATCCTTAAGTCATATCATTAAACAGCTCAACTGTACCGTTCTCTTACACCCAACCTTTTGTGTACTGCAAGATATTCGGACGGGAAGGATCATTGGGCGTGGTTCTGAACAGGACGGGCTATACTATGTTGACGAGGTAGACCAGCCACTATGTTGACGAGGTAGACCAGCCAGGTACTACACTACTCTCCCAGCATTCCAGTGACAGTCAGATGTGGCTCTAGCATCGTCAGTTGGGCCACCCATCTTATGGTTATCTAAAACTTTTGTTTCCTTCGTTAGTTCGTCAAAATTCTCAGTTATCATGTGATACTTGTATTTTGGCCAAAAGCTACAGACAATCTTTTCCTGCTAATAATACTCGACGAAATAAACAATTTGCACTAGTTCATTCAGATCTCTGGGGACCATCTCCGGAACCTAGTCGGACTGGTGTTACCTATATTCTTGTTTTTGTTGATGATTGCATATGTATGACATGGGTTTTTCTTCTGAAACACAAATCTGATGTATTTGAACGTTTTGTCTCGTTCTATGCGCATGTACAGACTCAGTACCAAACAACCATACAGATACTTCGTACTGACAATGGCCGAGAATATGTCAACCACGCTATGCAACACTTCTTCCAAGAAAAAAGCATAATCCATCAAACCTCTTGTCCCGATACACCACAACAAAACGGCGTGGCTGAACGTAAGAACAGAATCCTACTAGAGATTGCCCGTGCCATCATGATAGAGTCAAAAATTCCCAAATATTTTTGACCTGAAACGGTAGCTACTGCAGCGTACCTTATTAACAGACTTCCCACAAAAATCTTTAATCTTCAGACTCATATTGACACACTTTCCAAACATACCCTGTACCCATCGACCTTACCCTTACCCCTCGAGTATTTAGGTGTACTGTATATGTGCATATTCTGAAGGCACAACGTTCAAAACTTGACGTCTGTGCTATTAAGTGTGTCTTTGTTGGGTATGGGGTTGATCAAACAGGATACCGGTGTTATGATCCAGTCACAAATCGTCTATACACCACCATGGATTGCCATTTTCTTGAAACCAAATATTATTATACCTACTCTCGGAGTCAGGAGGAGAACTCTAGTATGAACGACTCTCTCGATTGGTTACTAAGTACAGCGTTACCTACCATTATACCTGGTGAAGATACCCCTGAAAACATAGTAACACCCAACGTGTCAGAACACTCCTTCTACGATTGTCTCTTCTCCTATACTTTCTTCTCCCTGTCCCACCAACCCCTGTGATTATCCTGATGAACCTAACAAAGAAAGTGTGGTAGGAAGGTATCAACTCCCCCCTCGCAGGAATAGAGGAGTACCACCAACGCGATATGAACCAGAATATGTTCCAAAAAATTCAAAATACCCAGTGGAAAATCTGACAAGGAAGTTATCCAGAAGTGCGGTATCATTCCAAGCATCACTATATGGAGCAGAGATATCGAAAACCACAGAAGAGGCATTGAAAAATCCCAAATGGAGACATGCCATGGAGGAAGAGATGAAGGCACCTAAAAAAACAGGACTTGGGAAAAATGTAAGTTGCTCCCGGGAAAGAAACCAGTCAGATGCAGATGGGTGTTTACCATCAAATACCATGCAGACGGAACTATCGAGAGATACAAGGCTCGCCTGGTGGCCAAAGGATATACTCAGACCTACGGTATTGACTACTCGAAAACCTTCTCTTCGGTGGCCAAAATCGACACGATACGAGTATTATTTTCTGTGGCGGCTAACTGTGACTGGCCTTTGTTCCAGTTCGATGTTAAAAACGTATTCCTACATGGTGATTTGAAGGAGGAAGTCTATATGGAAGCTCCTCCAGGTTTTTCAGATGAATTTGGCCCAGACGAGGGATGTAGACTTCGAAAAGCATTGTATGGTCTAAAACAGTCCCCGAGAGCTTGGTTTGGGAGGTTCTCAGTGGCAATGCGGAGGTACGGTTACTGTCAAAGCAATTCCGATCATATGTATTCCTAAAACGAAGAGGAAATCTGGTAACTTGCTTGATTATCTATGTGGACGATATGATTATCACTGGTAGTAACAGGGACGAAATAGCAGAGCTGAAGCAGAGGTTGTTTCAAGAATTCGAGATGAAGGATCTAGGGAGATTAAAATATTTTCTTGGCATTGAGGTACTAAGATCAAGTATGGGTATCTTCATTTCCCAAAAAAATATGTTCTAGATCTACTAGCAGAAACAGGGTTAGTGGACTGTAAACCAGCAGAGACACCAATGATGGTGAATCATGGCTTACGAATTACTGAAGGAGCAAAGTTGGTAGACAAAGGTCAATATCAGAGACTTGTGGAAAAGCTCATCTATCTGTCACACACTCGACCAGATATTGCATACGCACTCAGGATTGTAAGTCAGTTTATGCACAAACCTCAAGAGGATCATTGGGAGACTGCTTTACAAATTGTGAGATACCTAAAGGGATCTGCAGGAAAAGGAGTTGTGTTTCAAAAAAATGGGCACTTAGAAATCCAGGCCGACACAGATGCAGACTGGGCAGGCAATCCGAATGATTGACGGTCAACGTCTGGGTACTTTGCCTTAGTTGGAGGAGATTTAGTCACCTGGAGGAGCAAGAAGCAAAAGGTGATTTCATTATCAAGTGTTGAAGCAGATTTCAGAGTGTTAAGGGAATAGCGGAGGTATTGTGGCTACGGAAGCTCTTGACAGAAATGGGTTTTCCACCAAAAAGTACTTGTAGGCTTATGTGTGACAACAAGGCGGCGATTAGTATCTCAGAAAATCCGTTCCAGCGTGACAGGACTAAACATGTTGAAGTGGATCGACATTTCATCAAGGAAAAGTTGGAGGAAGAGATCATTTTCTTACCTTATACCAAGACTGAAGATCAATTAGCTGACATTCTCACTAAGTCTGTGCCTAACCGAGTATATCATGAAGTTTTACGCAAGCTAAGTATCGGAGATCCGACGACTCAGCTTGAGGGAGAGTGTGAGAAACGTGACCCTAAACAATAGAAGGAAAGAAATCAATCCAGTTGTAACGTAATCAATCAATATAAATGATTGATTAATTAGTTTCCTTTTAGCAATATTTGTGAGTATTATAAATTGTATCTTTAGTCTAGTAAACGAATCAATGAAAACAAAAGTTATTCAATATTGTTCTTCTTGTTTAGCAAACATGGAGTATGCAAATCAGGAGCCTAACGGTCTTCTATGTTGGGTGAGGACTTACATAGTGACACACACAAGATGTCTCCTCATAAACCAGACCTTTGGCATAGCAACAGTGAAACATCTACATTATGCGTAAAACAGATTGACTAGTCTATCGTATCAAACGAGACACTATTTATTAGTATGCAAATAATTCCCCCTCCCCTAATAATATGTCATTTTGAACTGAAGTAAGTAGCCAGCGTTTAGGTCGAGTGAATAACCCGAGGAAAGAAGTTATATAGAAAACAAATACAAAAAGACAGTAGAAAAAGACAATGCCAATGGAGTTTGGTAGGATATTGACGTAGGACAGAGAGACTGCCTCACCCTTTCAACAAAAAGAACAAATTATGAGGTGTTTAGGAGTAATTACAATTCGAGTTTCAATTCAGTTATGTTTTAAAAGTTTCTTTTTAATAATATTCTCTATTCACTTAACCATATTCATATGTTAGAAAAATACACAGAGGTTGTTTTTCAATGACACATAATGAAAACTGCGTCAAGATGTGTCAATCAACTGTTATTTCATAATATAAGGAGTGCAGCCAATTTATTGAGTCATTTTGTTTTATTCCATCATATTTTAAAGTTAAGGAAAATTGTATTCTTGACTTCATTAGAAATAGAAAAAGGTTAAAAAATAACAAAACTAATAATTACTGGTAGCTTTTGTACCACAATAAAAGTTATTAAAGTGAATAAAGTCAAGATATTTTTATCATTTTTATGTCTTTCTATTTCCTTAGATGTCATCTTCCAATTTTCCTCCACAAAACTGGGATATAGTAGGTCGATAAGATTTTTCTGAATATTATATCGATATTATATGGATAGGTACACTTTTTATCAGCAATTTCATTTGATCAATTATATCTACTGATTTTTCAGAATGGTGTGTGATGACACCAAAAAAAAAAATGCACAGATTATATTATTCAGAGCTATTACAGCGAGATTTACCTAACCGAGCTTGGAGGAGAGATAGCATGTCTAGTGTCTTACTTAGCTAGCCTCAACGGCATACTTATATTTTATATTTAATATTGTTTAATATAGACATAACGCGTGCACCAAAAACGTCCTTTTAGTTACATAATAAAATATGCCACGATGATGAAAAGAAAAAAGGAAACGAAGCCAAAAAGCATGTGAATAAGATCTTTTAATATTTCATATAGTTTGTACGAATTAATTTATGTAGTTTTTATGTTGTTACAATCATATCGATTCAACAAGCGTGCTTGAAAAACGTCATCTACTTCGAAAACTCGTTCCACACTTGGAACAATGACATCAACATCTTCTATTGTATTACTCTTTTTTTTTAGATATTCGGCATTTCTCTACCCAAAAAAAAAGAAAAAGTCATAGTAACGTTTTATATCCATATAATACATGTATATATGTTACACAACCAATAAAAATACAATGTCTGTCTTTCTTATTTGAAATGGTTATCCATATGACGTTCAGTCTAGTATTTTTTAATGAAAATTATAAACAAATGGATGACGACGACAACAACATTACACTATTGCTTTAAAGGCTCCTAACCGTGGCAGGGTATGAGGGATTGGATGTATGCAACTATACTCATGTGTTAGAAACACACAGAGATTGTTTTACGGTGACTCATAATGAAAATTGAGTCAAGCTGTGTCGATCAAATGATACTTCACAATATGAGAAGCACAGTCAATGTAGTGAGTCGTTTTGTTTTATTCTATCATATTTCAAAGTCAAGGAGGACTATGTCCTTGACTCCATTGGAAATGGAAATTATAAACAAATGGACGACAACAACAAAAACAACAACAACAACGCATGCCCAACATATCCCAACAACAGCAAAAGTTATCGCTAGGGTATAGAGAGGGTGAGAGGCAGGCGAACAATACCTCTATTCGCTTCCAGCGAGACCCCGACTCTATATGTACATGCATATACACATAATGAACGAACAAATACTGAAAGACAAAAGCAAACACACAAAAAATGAAAAATCAACCTAACGTTGAGAGAGTATCTAATTCCATTTATATACTCTCAGCTGCCTCTATATCCTACCTAAATCTTGCTAACTTTAATCCTCCGTCTCCATGAGCTCCTATCATGGACCATGTCCTCAAAGAGATGCAAATCTAGTGGGTCATGTCTAATCCGTTTTTCTCAAGTCAGTTTGGGTCTGCCTATACTTTTTTTCTCCTCTACAATGAGGTTTTCAACTGCTCTGACGGCCGTTGTCTGTCTGCGCTTGACATACAAAAATCATCTCAGTCACCCTTCTTTATTTTATCCGCTATACTAGTCACCCCTAGCTTTTCTTTAAATACCTTATTTCTGAGCCGGTCTAGCCTTGTAAGATTATAACATTTGTTTGTTATAAACAAATGGATGACTATTGTAAATAATGAAGATACGGAGAATACTCTGAATGTGTGTATGTGTGTGTGAGAGAAATGTTATTAACGTTTTATTTTTTTATGTATTATATGTGAAACGTGATGGTATCAACATCTTAGTCTTAGTAGGCAAATGAATAGCATAAATATTATTAACACTTCTCCACGCGTTCATACATACCAAACATTGGGTAAGTTCACTGTAAATAATTATGAAGGAACTCACGTAATTGCAAATGGAATCAATATTTAGTACAAGGAATTCACAATTGTAAAATCAGAAAAATTAACTACTTTTTATATTAAACTACACATTTAATATTCAAACCTTTGACTTTCTAATAAGAAAATATTGATAAACTTTAAAATTGGTTGTTAAGCCTCAAATTTAGCTTCGACTTTCACTTAACCCCGAATAAGCTTAAAAATCATTAATGAAGCCTTACCTTAATAGATAAGACATGAAGTTGTTTGCACCTCTCTGAGGACATGGTCCAAGATAGGAGTTTATGGAGACATAAGATTAAGGTTAACGAGGTATAGGTCATATATAGGGACACTTTAGAGTATATTTAGGGACATAGATAGGTGTAGACACTATCTACGCTTTAGGTTGACTTTCCACTTGGTTGCATATGTTATACCGTTGTTTTACATTACATGTACATATACACGTGATGTGTATTTTAATATCGAATATCTTTTCTTTGTATTTCTTGAATTTCCTCACTAACACACTAGCACAACATATCTCTATTATCATATCATTTATGCAGGTACATATAGAGCCGGGGGTCTCACTGGAAGCAGACACTCTATTCCTTGGGATAGAGGTATTGTCTGGCTACCACTTAACCTCCCCAGACCCTAAGCTATCGTTAGAATATACTGGGTGCGGATGATGATGATGATCCATATTTATTTTTTCGTTTACTGTTAATGGTCCGACTGATTACTAAGCTTTTGTAATTCCAAGTTTTATACAATTTCATACAAGATTCGTTAACCAATAACATATCCAATATTTCTAACATATTTGTTTTCCCTATAAGTTTTAATTTTAGAAAACGAAAGATTTGTTTGGTGATTAAAAAATTATGTAGCCACCTAAGTTTCTGTTACTCTCCAAGTAAAATGCTCAACTATCACATGTGCAATATCTCCAGTCAAGTCAATGGATTGAATTATAGATATTAAGCCATTAGTAAAAGCAACCAACAAAAACAACAACCGTACTCAGTATATTCTAACAGCATCAAAAGATATCGCTAAGATTTGGAGAGAATGAGAGGTGGGCAAACAAAATCTTCATCCCAAGAGATAGATAGCTTGTGAAGCAATTAGTAAAAACGATTATGTTAAATATATAACTTCATTTTCAAGATCTCAAGCACCAAAAGGTAGTAAAATTTGGCAGAAAGAAGAAAATATATTAGTGGGTACTTGCATAAAAGTTCCTATCCTATTTGGTTTTCTTTTTCGTCCTTCCCTGGAGATGGATATGGTGTTCTCAAATACAAATTTAAATAAAATTTCTTACATAACAATATCACACGACTAACAAGTTGGAGAAGATCAGTCAAGTGGTTTTCCACCATAGATATTGAGACAAAAAATATAAACACTCTAGATTGCAACCAAAAGTGTCATTCTCTCTTATACAAAGTGTAAGGTAAGACTGCGTACATCAGATCGCAAAGCAATCTGGCTTCTCCCCATACTCTACGCGCGAGAACTTAGTGCACCGGTTATTTTATGATACAATCGACTTTCTAACTGTAAGGTCGTGCGTATAAGACAGTAATCAGAACCATTGAACAATCAATGTTTTATTATAAAATCAAAGGAATAGATTAGCAACAAAAAAAAATTTGAAAACATATTAGCAACAAATTATTTCAAACATTACTTGGCGTCTTTGGTGACATATTTACTTGATATGCAAAAGTTGAAAAAAAAAAAAAGAAAGTACTTGGTATGCAGACGAAACCTTTTAGAGAATTATTCACCGAGTAAAGTATTTGGCGAAATCGACGAGGAAAAGTTAGGAAATGATTATAATACCAAGTGGTAAATGTGAAATAACTGTAAAAAATAACATTAAGTTGTTTGTCCCAGGATCAAAGTTCAGAGATTAAAAAGGCTAGTACAATAAAATAGTCATTTGATACTTCTAGTTATTGGGTTGTCTCTCTATCCTTTGTGATGTAGATGTTGTTTGTCTTATTTTTATCCTTGTCAGACCCTAGCAATAGCTTTTAATGCCGTTAGCATATATTGAATATGTGTGGTTGTTGTAGTCGTTAAAAGCTAAGGTTCCAAATGTGGACAAATGATGAGCACAAATTAATTAATAAATATTCTTTTTATATTCATTTATGATTAGTCGACAAAAAAATTAAAATGAGGAAACATAAGAACAGGAAGGAACAAAATACGATATAAAAAGTATATTTCAATGAATTTTTTCCTCTGAGTTAGTTGTACACGGTGGGTGTGCCTAGTTGGGAAAGATGATGCACACATGAAAAAACATGTGACATGTTTGGAAGGTAGGTAAGCCACGGATCATGATCATGATAAGGAAACAAAACTACTTAAAAAAAAAGAATGTAAAGGAGATACCTTTAAAATTGATTCGAGTTCGGCTCGATAACACTAAAACTGTTTAAACAAACCAAACAATTCATGAATAGTTCGGCTCATTTTAGTAAACATACCCAAACATATGTTCGAATTCGGTGCATTTACAGACAATTACCGAACGAATATGAACCGAACACAAACTGAATTCGAACTTTTCGATTCGTTGAACAACCCTAGGAGAGAGGAAAGAGTAAAGTTCATCTCTCGGAGCAAAAGGTCAATACTCTTAGGCTTACGTAGGCCTCACCGCCTCATTTCCAAAGAGCTTCGTAGAGGATGCAAATCAAAAGTTCAACAGCCTCTTAGGTTGGTAAGACATTGACAAGAACCCACACAAGATGCATACTGCAAATTGTATCAACAATCCTCTAACTCAATTGGACTAAATACATTGTCATAACATATTCATCGCTATATGATGTAGCGGTGAGTATGTTAGCATAAATGGATCTTTAGATATACTTAGACCAATTATTTTTTAGAATATTAGCAATGTTAATAGAGACATCGTCATCACTTGTACATAAACTTGTGTGCTTATGTGTAGTGACAAAAAAAACGTATGTAAACTTGTCAAATGATATATACTGTAGAATTTTATTTTTTATTTTAATAAAGAAAGAGAAAGAGCCTCTTATAAATAAATAGAAGAGAAAAGCCTTATTCGATCTTAGGTCATGTCTTTCAATACATAACTTATATCTTAGATGGTAACTGGTAAGAGAGCTCCTCCAATCAGAGGTAATGGAAATCCGACTACTAGTTTCTCATCCATAAATTAGGGAAGTTATTTAAGCATATCTTATTGACTCTTTTCTTTACTTTGGAAAATCTCCTTGTTTTGACGAGTGCAAACTTTGTCTACATCATGGCTACGTATACCCAACCATTCCATACTCGTTATAGACAGAAGTCTCTAAGACAATAAAATAATGTTGTTATTGTTGTATACATAATCACATTGATACATATATGACTAAATTACCGTATGTGTTTAGAAAAAAGACAAGCCTTAGATATATAGCAAGAATTCCTATCTTGCAGTCTACCATAGATATATACTTTGTTGGTATCTTTACTTAAACCTTCCATCTAAAAAATCGATAAATGATCTTGATTTATATCATCTGCATAACTTTATGGGATAGGATAATGAAGATCCCAAGTTCAGTAATTTGGGCTTTACGTGACAAGAAGAATTCCTATCTCGCAAAAAGCACAGTCAATCGAAGAGAATAGGATGTTATTTTCATGATCACAGTAACATGACCCTATTGGTTCCCGTTCTTTCTTTTAACTTATATAGCTTATTTTGATTTGACTTTCAAGTCAATGAAGATAATGAAAACATGGAGACAGTGTGATCTATTAGCAGCAGCAAAATCCAAAAAATGCTTCAACACTATATTAGTAAAATCCCTTCTCACTGGAATCAAACTCTATCTATTAGGACGAAGTTATTGTTTGCCTACATTTCACCATTCCCAGACCCTAACAATAGCTTTTGACGTCGTTGGAATATACTGGGTATGGTTGTTGTTGTTCATAACTTACATATATTAAAAATGTGATATTAGTAAATTATTATGACACGTGATAATGGACACTAACGCATAACTAAAGAAGGGTATTTCTGAGGGGATAGGATCCCCTCACCGCAAAGGGGTGCGGTGACGCATGACCGCGCGACACGTGGCAGCAAAGGGGGTGGTGAGGCTAGATGCAGATGACCCTCATCTAACCTCACCATCCCCCTTGCTGCCACGTATCGCGCGGTCATAAAGGGGTGAGAAAAGTGGGGGTGAGGAGATCATAACCCATTTCTGAGGGGAAATGTAGGCTCGAACGATAAGAAAAAAAGATATTAGACTGAGTGCAATTCTATGTGGCTATGATGTTTAGTTGGACACACACA